>VWZV01002112.1:1407563-1539156 GCA_013397155.1 Irena cyanogastra | reverse complement strand
AATGTGCAAAACCCTGATTGATTGATTCATGCTGTACTTTAAAATAATGGTAGGAAATTGCCAAGGCTGAAAGACAGTTTGCCGTGACTGGGCTTCTTCCAGCAAGTGACTTAGGTCAAATTTGGTAAATCACAACAAAAGACCTTAGATCTCAAAAGATGGGAGGAGGCTGTTTTCACTCATTTCGATATTATTAAGTTGACTTTTTTCTGGTGATGGAATAAGGCATGTATTATATAGTAATAATGTTTTTCATTTCATTGCATAAAATATAAAAATATGTAAAATAAGGCTTGATATACATATCCAGGTATTCCCTTCATCAGTACCTGAACTCATATATACATATTACTTGCTATGTAATGGTGCACCTGGTTGGTAGAATGCATTAAGATCATGTCACTCAACAGGAGTGACTTACTTAACTGACTACTTACTAATATTTGAAGAGTATAAATTCTGGGAGGCAGTGTGCCTCCCCTAATTACTGATTCCCTTGACAGTGTGCTGCTGACTCTGAGACGTAACTCACTCTCCCTCCTTCTTGGGTCAGCAAAGATAAAGGGAATAAATCTGTCTATTTAAAAAACTTGTTTACAGTCACCAGTGTTAAGTGATGTAAATTTATATCCTCATTTAAGTTTTTAAGCCTAGATAATACAGCTCTGCCTAGGTCACATCTCATCCTAACAAGAAATAACAAATATATGCATTACTCTTACCTGATTATAAATAAAGAAACTAGAGCGTACTTCTTCTGGTGTAGGTCTGCTTGGACCTTCTTAGATGTCTCATGTAGGATAGTATTTGTCAGTGAGTCAATCATTAGGATTTATGTTGAGTATGCTTTTCATATGTGCCTATCTGGCATAAAAGTATTTGAAAACTCTTGATTCAATAGTCTGGCTGTTAATATTTCCATCAGAAAAAACCTTGACTAGAAATTGTAAACAGTGTTGGAAGCAGGCTTTTTCTTGAATTCACAACTGCTAGGGGCAAACCGATACCAGTATATCCCAGTAACAAACACATCTGATGGAACAGCATGAGTGCAGTCCCTTCTGCAGTACAACTGTAAGTAAGTCACAGCTGCTTTTCCCTTGGCAGCAGTCACACCATCCAGATGAAGTTCATATTGTTACAAAGGAGTCTGTGTTCTTCTCCTTAATTACATCTTTATTGCACAGGTTTCTGTGTGGTGCAGCAGAGCCCCTTTGTACACTGAAGGTCTGTCTTCTGTCACTGCCAGTTCATTTGAGTTAGTTTGTATCTTAATCACTTGCTTGTTTTAGCTTTTTGTTACTGTTCTCTCTCATTGCACATTTTTCCCCAGTGTATAGAAAACACACAGAAATTTCCCCTAGGTGACAAACAGAAATTTTAGGAGAGTGTGCCAAAAAGAGTAGATATTAGCACGTCTGTTAATGCCTTGGTGCCCACATGAGATGCAGCCATCTTGTTGGCCTAGCTGTCACACATCAAATGATGCAGCTGGAAAGTTTGGATGGGAGTGAACTGAAAAATACGGGATTTTCATAATGCGAATATGATGGAAATCTGATCTTGAATGCTGAGGAAAGCCTGTTTGTTGCTGTGGAATATTTGTTTTTGTTTTTTTTTAGTATCAGTGAATCCAAACAAGGAATTACTGGTTTGTCCTAGCAAAGTTTTTGCTCTTACTTCAGCACCAAGTGGTGATACAGATTAAGCTTCCTTGTAGGGGGATAAAAGCTGCTTTTGCTTGCAGCTATGTAACTTCTTTTTTTTTTGTTTTTTTTTTTTTTTTTTTTTTTTTTGTGCCTGTTAAGTTACTCTTTAACTTTTTGGCCACAATCAATTCCCTTTTTGAAATTTCTGGGCTCACATGTAGCGTGTTCTGTTAACATTGGGGCTGTAGTATAGCATAGTAGTCCAGGGGTCCAAAAAATTACTTTTCTATTTTGAAACAAGACATAACAAGGCATGGATATAAGCTTAAATTCAAGTTCTCTCACGCACATACTACTTTGAAAATTTTCCATTTAGTTTTGTTAGTTACGTTTTACTGTCCATGGAATGTGATAGAGCTAGTGAAATACCAAGCTAATATATGGAACTAGAGGTTTATCACGTAAATTAAATTGCTTGCTTCATTGGGTTTAAAAGCATGTGAGGGTTTAAGAATCTTGAACTTTTAAATGGATGGGTTTTATATGTGAATATTCTATGATTTTTATCTCTGCAAAAGCTAGACTGTTATTGTAGCAAGAGAAAAGAAGTCTGGCATGGGTGGAACCAGTGAACACACAGAGGGAAGAGGGCATCATTTTGCCTAATGGTTCTTTAGAGCAGAACTGTGTAAGAGAATTTTGCCAGATAGAAACAGGGATGGATATTCTTGAAATGATATTGCTATGTTCATTTAGCTGGAATTTGTACAGTTCCATGCAGTCTCCCATTTGAGACTCTCAGGTTGCTCTCTCAGGAAATTGTGTTAATTAGTTTGATGATGTGACAATTAGAACATCCTAAATTCCAAACAAATGTTTCCTGTCTAATAATTAGTTTTCAGTATTTCCTATCTTTCTTACTCTTTGTTTCCTATTCCTATCACATATATGATTGCCCTTCTGGAACAATTCCCTGCTGACTGAAATGCATTATGTTGTACAACACCATAGAATGCTGTGACTTAACTGTATCACTTTCATTTATTTTAAATAATTTAATCTTTTTGGAGGTGAGAACTGCTTATTTGGTTCTATTTCAGGTAATTTGGGAAATAAATTAATTTTGTGTCTGCTGATGTCAATCCTTTGAGTATATTGTAGTGCATAGTTCTTGGCTTTCAGGAATGCTTTATGGAGTTGTAAGTAAACTTTGAAAACTAATGCTGTTAAATGATACAGTGTTTATTATGCTGTTTAACTGATAGATGCCTTCTGATAGGGAAAATGAACAGTTCATCAGTTTATAGTAATTTTATAATTACGGTTGCTCAGGCATGGTTGCAAGATACAGATCTTGCTTAGTTATTCAACTTTCCTTAATGTTGAGAGGCCAAATGGTTAGATAATTCATGTGCTTATCTTTATGGTCTTCCAGTCAAGGACAGGATCATTCACCAATTAAAGGAAACAAAGAGAATTGAAAGACTTTATTCAAGCCATTTAATAAGAATATTGAGACCACTTCTTCATTGAAGAGAGAAACTGAAAAACTTCTGGTAGCCATGAAGACCACAAATCTTAAACTGCTCTGTCTCTTGAATTTGAATGTTTAGTTGTGACGTTGAGATTGCACGTCTAGACAAAGTGGGGAAGACTCTAAATAGCAACAAGAAAAAAAATCATCCTGATGATGGAGTTGCACATTACCCTTCTAGCTTTCAACATCTTCTCACCCCTCTCCTGCGTTTTCGTGCACTGTTGACAGTAATACTGTGGTGGCTTCTATTTTTGAAGGAAATGTGGTAGTAATCCCGGTTGTATAGAACGAGATACTAAACTAAGCTGTAGTACAGAGCATTGGTAAAGATCAGTGCTCTAGATCCTTTTCCTCACTCTGCTTTTGAATTTATGAAGTTTCCATTTTCTTTAATGTAATGATGGTGTGTAAAGAAAGGTAGTGTTGCTTACTTGTTTGCCTTGTTAAAGAACTTTCTACTCTCATCCCAGTTATCACTGTGGGATGTTCAGCATTCATGAGAAAAAGCTTATGAAGAGAGGGGGAAGTTTTTATCTGAGGGGTTTAGCCCAAAGTTGAGTGCATTTTTGCCTCTCTAGGCAAGCTGTGATATGAGAACAGTGGAATGCCTCAGTGCACAAGGGGCCCAAGGCTGAGCCTTGGTGGAAGTGTTTTCCAGTTACTTGTGTCTACTCTCAGGGAAAGCATAGAACAGCAGAGACATTCAGATTTTTTACAGTTCACTGAAACTCATACAGTGAGTTCACAGAAATAACTTGAACTGATCCATGCAAACACCTGAGCTGTGTTTGTTAAAACTGAGCCAGATGAGAGGTAGGGACTAGTTGCAAAATTGGTGGAGCCCTATATTGAGAATTGAAATTTTTGGTTCTGATGAATTTGAAAGGACAGGTCAAGGAAAAAGGAAACCATAATTTGTCCCTGGAGGGGGATGTTAAATGTTTGTGTTGTTAGTTGAGTATTTGCTTAAATGATTAAATTGTTCTAAAATTATTTTTATAATCCCTTCATTTTTTTGCTGATTTCACTTCTTTCCCTAATGTCTTGCTGGTGACTTTGGTAAATTTTCAGAAGACATACCTTCTGTTTTGTATGGAAGTATGATTTGGAAATGGGCAGTAAGCAGTAACAGGCAATATCATGGATGTCCAACTTTTAAAAGTAATTTGTAGAACTTTAATTGAGTACTCTCTATTAATAAAATGTTATCAAGGGTAGCAGTACTATGGTAGAATTTATGATTTTTTTTCCTCATGTGTGGCAGTGATTGTTGGGTTTTTATACAAATTTCTGGAATATATATTCTTTTATTTTCATCACAAGTTAACACAGGTCTTAATTTTGAGGTAGAATGACTTGTAGACTTCTTTTTCAGTAACTATAAGATGAGCTCTACTGTCCAGATGTCCATTATGAAAAATGACTATTATAATTGACTGATAAGTATCTGATAAGTATCAAGTGTTTTAGATGGGGAATAGAAGTTGTATACTTGATCATCAGGTAAGAGGTAATTTTATTTTTTCTGTCCTGAAGTGCAATGACAGGCAGAATTCACCAGTGACTTCCCCAGGATCTTCCCCTCTTGCACAAAGAAGAAAACCACTTCCAGACCCTCTGCAGATTCCTCATCTTAGTCTTCCACCTGTACCTCCCCGTCTGGATCTGATTCAGAAGGGAGTAGCACGGTCACCGTGTGCCAGCCCAACCGGGTCACCAAAGGTAAGTGTTACTGAACCATTGTTTCTGGATGTAAGAATTCTGGGAAATTGCACTTGCTTTTTTCCAAGGTGAGCTTCTTGTTTGTTTTGTAAAGTGGACTGTTTCAAACCTCTCCATCGATATTACTTTTTCAGGATTTTACTCTGCCCAAAAGAACTTTAATTCCTTCTAGTTTAAAGAAACTTTAGATTAGATCCATATTGATGAAGTGTCTTCTTTTTCCATAATGCCTTATGTAGTTAAATGTTTCTGGCTGCAAATGTAACTTCAGTTTGATGACTGTATTGTGCTTGGTTATGGTCAGAATTTTAAAGATGTTGCAGTAATGGATCAGTTCTGTAACAAACTCTGATTAATGGAAATAAATAGAAGCTAAAGTTTCCTGAAAATAGATTTAAAGGTCATTATGTCATTAAAATTATATGTTTTCCTTTCATGATGATTTATGTTCAATTTCCACAGTGTCCTTACAAGAAAAATATGTGCAGATACACTGCTTTCAAAACCTTAAATGGCATATAATAGGAGTCAAATTTCAAGGGAAATAATAATGACTCTGTAGCCAATAAGATTGTGTGCTGTGTTTTGTAAAACTGGTGATACTAAAGATTCAATGATTTTTTGAGTGGCTAAGCATGAGAGACAACAAATACTGTTTGTTGCTCTCTATAACAAGTTGATTGTTTTATTGTAATTGCTGTATAGAGAGAGGGAGTTTGGATTAAAGTTTTTCATTTTTATATGATTAATTCAAATTCAAGTTCAGGACATGACTTGAAACCTATGTGCTCATAATAATCCTGTTTGAAGTACCTTGTTTCTTTTATCAGGTTTTTACTTTAAGGTTGAAAAACAATATATTTTTAAGATTTTCATGGTTTATATGTAGTGGCCTATATATAGAAGAAAAAAATAGAAGTTTGAATAGTTTCTATAATCTTTTCTTAACTTCATATATTATGCAAAGGAATTATAACACATTGAGGATATACACCAAACACGTCCATTAAAAATTAGTTTTATAATAGGGTTTTTTGCAGTGTTCATGGCTTAAAAAAATTAAACCAGGAATAGCATTAATGCTGCTTTAATTTTTTGAAAATGCTTTTTTACGTGAAATTTTTCATAGAAAAAAAAGTTTTTGGGGTGCAAGGATAACAGGATAATGGCAACAAAGAATAATCTCATACATTAAAAAATTGTATATTTAAGAGAAAAAAAATCATTTAGTCCTGTCAAATCTACTCCTGCAGGAAAAAGCCCCACAACTTCTCTATTTAGCTCAAATGAAAAGCTATAGTTTATAATTATAAGATATAACAAAAAATCTGGATCAGGGTATTATTTTCTTATGTTGACAGTGAAAATAACTATTTTACTTGACTAGCAAGTCAGTTAAACACTTTAAGTTCTTTATTTAGAATAACTTTATTTTCACTACAAGTCACATGTTGAGGTACTGCTTGAAGGATAGTGCTGGGCTAGCCAGTGAAGTGGGGGCAAATGCTGTTCTTACATTAAAAGTTCGGTGACCTCCATTTCTTTAAGTGGTAATAATATGCAGGCTTACCGAAGTCCAAGAAAATTATACATTCCCAGGAAAATAATCTTCCCTGTATTTCTTATGGTAGCTGGAGATAAAACTTTTGTAAAGACCTGGGCCAACTGTTACGTTGTAAATTGCCATTAGTAATTCAGTCATAATGAAAATATTTTGGCTTCGTCAGATTTGTGCAACCATGAGGTTTTTGTCCTGATAACCTGGGTTTCAGCTTTTTAGTAGTAGCATACATTGTTTTAGACTGCATTTAACCATTTATGATATAATTCAATTTTTAGAAAGCAAGTATTCTGACAAATGTTGCTTGCAGATAAGCTAATTGCAAGTAAAACTACAAATTAATTAGGTTACTACCTGAAAAACTGAACCGCAGTTCAAACAGATTCGGCACTCTAACACAGAGCATGTTGTGGAGATACTGGAGTCATCCCTTGGTATATAATTAAAAACAAAATAATTATTTCTTCTTCCCCTTGCTGTCTAATCATTGCTTTTTGTGCTCATTTGCTGTCAGCGAGTTACTCCTCTGGGATTTTATTTTGTTTGGGGTTTTGGGTTTCTTTTCCACATCAGGAAGCCTGTTTTTTCCAAACACTCCACAGAATTCATTTCAGCAGATGAATCAGTGATTCAGACAATCAAAGCAGAGGATACTGGAAAAAACTGTGGGTCAAATAAATCTGCCTGAGTTAGTTGTCTTTTCTGCTTTCCACTCCTTGCTTGGGTTACTCATGCAACATCAGAAATGGGGGTGTGCTTTCTGAGGAAGGGCCAGGTTGTCTGCAGAATGCCGGCAAGGCCTGCACTTAACCTCCTGGCAAGTACTGCTGTGGTGCCAAGAAAATATCTCAGAAATGATAAAGCCATACTTGGTCATGAGCAACACTCATGCCTCTGTGTAACTTTCCTTTTTTTTGTAACTTCCTGTGTTTTTCAGTCTTCTCCCTGCATGGTGAGGAAACAGGACAAACCTTTGCCAGCGCCGCCACCTCCCCTGCGAGACCCTCCTCCGCCGCCTCCGGAGCGGCCTCCCCCCCTGCTGCCGGACAGCCGGGCCGGCAGGCACCTGCACCACGGCGAGAGCCTGCCTGCCAGGGAGCAGCCCGCGCCCCTCGAGGCCTGGTGTCCCAGGGACGTGCTCGGGACGGGCCAGCTGGCGGGCTGCCGAGGCGGGGGCGACGCCTCCCCCAAAGCGGGACTGACCGCCATGGCCAACGTGAACGGGAGGCACGGCCGCGTCAGTGCTGAGCAGGGATTTATGAGGAAACACAGGCGTCACGAGCTGCCTGCAGAAGGTGCCAAGGTATTTCTAATGAGCTGCCTGTTGAATCCTAAATTCACACCCTACTGCAGCGTTGTCTTGCATTGGCTAACACACTGTTTATATTGGCCAGTGTCGATTTGTGGTTTCTGAATCTTCTCTGTCGATGCATGTAATAAGCTGCTTGTAAAGAAATTATTTGTTACATACTGTAATTTATAAAGCAACAGTACATGAGGGTGTGAGTTACAATTTTTACCTTCAAAAAATATCTTTGAGAGAATATTCTAGATTTGCTCTATTCTTGTAGCAAATTATCTGCAATAACGATGTATCCCTGTGTGCTGTAATAATATAGCATCTCAAGTCCACTTTGGAACTGTCATATGCCAAAACTGTGTATGCATTTTTTGATGGAATAGTAGATGATCCAGTTAGCTCTGTTGTAGATGAGGTGAATTCTGGCATTTAGCAGCTTCACTTGCAAAGCCATTTACAGCTGGTCAGGCTTAGCTTTGAAAAGAGATCAAATGGTGGTGTCCTAAGAAAAAATTCCTAGTTCTACTCTAATCAGTTTTATCAAAGCAGCTCAGTAATTTATTCATAGAGGTTATTAACTCAAAGCTGCTCTCTTTGTTTGCTTGAAGACTACACAGCTTGTGCAAGACTACATAGCTCTTCCTTAGACAGATGGATTTGTGGTTAAGCCGTGGTAGTTAGAAATCATGTTTTTCATCTATTTGCTTTTCCCAAGACCACAAGCTATTTAACCTTTCTATTGCCAGTTAATTTTTTTTGTGTGTGTTGATATAGCAAGTATCTTCCCATATATATATACATGGAGGTTTTGGTTATTTTGGAAGTATGTTATTGAAATTCAATTACTATTGATAAAGGTACTTAAGTCATCTATGATGTTATATATAATTAAATTCTTACTATATAATGCTTTTCTCAGCATTGAGGCAAAGCACCAAAATTTTACTTGGAACTAGGCTGTTGTTTAAATGCTGCAGGTTTTCTATTGATTTTAGAAGGGTACTGGGTTTATATCTTCAACTATACCTTCATGTAGCATTCTTGTTTTGGTCTAGCACAGTACTGAAGATGATGGAATGAATACTTCTCAAATTAGAATACCCAGTCAGTGTGGAAGTATAGGCTGGAGAAGTTACATATATAGATGTTGAACCAAGTACTGCTTGAACTGTCATCTTCAGGTTGTAGATCTGAACCATTTGATAAGAGGAGGCGACTCTGAATTACCATTTCAGGCTGTATTTACATTCACGAGGGAAACATGGAATGAATTTTCTTCCCTGATTCATATATCAGTTGTAACACAAACTTTTTACTCTTGGTAAAAGCCAAGAATTGGGAAGACAATCCTGTGAGTAGAGGATGGATTCTGGCAGGCGCTGTATCACTGTTTTAATAATTAATATATTTGGTATGATGTACCCATTGCTTTGCCATTACGCTTCATCTTTCTCACTTTGCAATCTTGAAATCTTAATTTTCCCCCAAGCAGTTCAGCTGTAACTGAGTGTCTGTCTAGTAACGGTTGTGTGAAATTTCTTCTTTTGGTGAAGTTTTAAACGAACATCGTCTACAGCTCCAAAATGGGGTGAGCTGAAACAGACTCGAAAGTCACTTCAGAGACAGCTCTGTGGTGCGAACTCCTGGGAAGGCCGTTACCCACGGGCTTCTCAAGGTCTGTTGTGTAATACCTAGTTGATGAATATCCATGGTGATAGAAGGAGATACCCATTGTAATACTTGTGTGACTTTTAGGTTTTTTCAAATGGTCATCTGATAAATGAAGAATATGACGTCCCTCCACGGCTTTCTCCCCCTCTTCCAGCTGGCTCTGTCATCCCTAGTATAAAGTAAGTTAACTTTATCTATAAAAGAAAAGTGCTAGTTAGTGTTAGATAATAGCACTGACTCACTGGTGCTAAAAGAAAAAATGGAAAAACAAAGACGTTAACTAATATAACTTGATCTGTTTTCCATGAATTTTAATGTGGCTTAACAAAGGAAACATAAATGGTATTGATTAAGTGGGAGCAGTCCTAATGTTAATGGGACACAGCATGTTTGTATAGCAAGAGAGGGTAAATTGTGGCAGATCTCGCTCACATAAATTTGGCAGTGAGAGCAGATGCTCTCTGGTTTGGCTTTTATTACTACAGTAGAAGTGTGGTCAGAGCTATTTATCACAGGAGATGACAGATTCTAGGGAAAGTGCTAGGGCTAAAAAATGTGTTCTGTCACTGTTCTGCCCCTAATCTAGTCAGGCTTTTTGGGCTTCCAGTGCATGGAGCTTTATCCAGGGTTCACACTATCATCTCTTATTTGTTGTGGCTAAAAAACAAGCAACCAAAACCATTTTATATAATTTTCAATATGATCAACCTTCCTGAGTTTCAGAATATGGGAAGATTTGTCGTTTCAAGTGCAGACTACTGTTAGTCTTTCAGTAAAATGACTGTTTATTTTTTAAATAAAGATGTTGCTGTTATAGCAAGTGTCTTCAGACTCTGAATGACACAGGATTTTGTACAGAACAAGACATATTTAAAGTTGAAAGCTTGGAAGTCCTATATTGTGGTTTGTCCTTATATTTTGTTTTTGTAAGGAAATTGGAGCTTATCACAATAATGCTATCCTACAACTTCTTTCCAATGTTCTGCTTGTGGTTCTTGCTGTTAAATAATATAATTGGACAGTCAGTTCATATTAGTCCTGAGAATTTTCTCATTCCATTTTTGTGTTCTGTTAGCTTTAATATAGAAGACAAATATATTTCAACATTTTATTAATATGCTGGGTTTTTTCTTCCTGAGCACTACTATAAAGGTGCAGTGGAGCATTGACTTTTTTATTTAGAGGCCTGTTTTCAGGTAGAGCTATTGCTGAGGTGAAGTTCTCCATGCCTACTTACAGTTCAGAAGAAAATTTTAGAATATTATCCAGACATGCCTGGACTTAAATGTCAGGATGTAACCTGATGGAGGTAGGGTCTCAGAGGAGAACCGGTTGGATACCTTATGGAATCAGTGCCCTTCTAATGTACTTATTGCATAACACAGTGAAAACCTGAAGAGGGGAATATTCTTATTTTTGTATTTCATAGCATGGAAAAACATCCTACTTCACGAGAATCCCATTTTTTCACTCAGATATTTGCAGATGTAGCCTAGAACCAAAGTACAGTGTATATACAGATCATTTGAAAGTCCACACAATATTGTGACAATATGTACAGGCACAAAATCTGAGTCAAGTCAATCCAAAGCTAGAATGTGTGACTTCTGCTTGGTAAAAAGAAATTCTTTCATTAACCAAAGATTTCTGAATAGAAAACTGATGAATTCCAGGAAGAAGGAAAAGTGTTCATTTGTGAAAACCAAACTCCATTGATTTGTGAGGAAGAAACTAACTTTCGTTTCTGTTTTGGCTTTGTATTTACACCTTTTAAAAATTACATGGGCAGTTTCAGATTTCGATTTTTAAAACGTAAAATTACCAATACATAACATTGAGTTAGAAATTCAAGTTATCTAATTACTAAAATATCACATGGAATGACTGTTAAAAATCGATCATTGTATATTCTATCTTTAAACACTAATATGTCTATTTTTAATTTATTTAAAATTAAGCTTTTGTCACCACTAGGAAATATGCCAGTCATCTATAATATTGTGTGACAATACGTAGGTGGAAAAACTGGGGAGGAGGGGGAAAAAAAAAGTCTTTAAAAACAGCAATTTCCACCAACCACAACAATTGCTTTTGAAAAATGCAACTCAAATAATATCTAGCATGATTTATTTGGAAACGTCAGAGAGAATATTTTACACTCTATTTTTCCTCCTGTTGAATTGACTGCGCTCAGCATTCACAAATGTTGAACTGTCCTTGATTCAAAATACTCTGCTTTTCACAACTGTGCTACTCGAATTAATCTGAGCAAGTTGTTCATTTTCTTCATGCTCTCCAATCTGTGCAGTGTGGTGGATTGAGAGCTGGTTTGTTTCATATAGCTCCAAGGCATTCTGTTCTTTCTAGTTGTTATAATCAGTCTGTAATTCCAAACATTTTACTGAAGGATACATTGATTGTGTATGGAATGTCTTACTCTAAATAACAAGGAGGCAAAATGACTCTTACTTGAAACTTCACAATTCTAAAATGTCCCTACTTAAGTTGTTTGATCAGCTTTTACTGAATATAATGTTTCAAATTCACTTTTTTTTCTTAAAAAGTTACATAAATAGAAAATCACAGAGTGATATTTTGTATGAGGAAGCATCCATTTTTGCATATGTAGTGACGCTTCCTATTCCAAGCACCTTTTGTAGTCTGTGAATGTATTAGGAATATTTAGTTGCCTTGAGGTAGTTGAGGGAAAAGTAGCACCAAACGGTGTTTTTTTCCTCTTGCTGTCTGTCCCATCCTGCTAACAGAATTTTGAAGGTGAAGTCATAGTCCCATTAAGGCCAACTGTGGCTTGGAATTCCTGTCTCCCTTGAGATCAGCCTTTGGCATGGCGCTTCTCAGGAACAGAAGGAGCAGGGCTGACATGCACGTTCCAGACATGTGAGAGGACATTGCATGTCCTTACTCACAGCTTGACAGGCCAGTGAAAGCCTGAATGTCCTCTGCATCACTGAGCCCTGCTAAACACCTTTTGTCCTGAACTAACTCCTCTTTAGTGCTTCTAATAAGTGCAAACAGGCTGAGTCTTGCAAGTGCCTATTTAGTACTCTAATTCTTTGCAATTCTCTGCTATGTTGTTCTTGCTTAAAGTAGCTGTTTAATTCTTAAAAGGGCAGCTGCCCTTTGCTCTGCATTCTCAGTGACAAAAAGTCAGTTAACTTACAAGTTTGTTTGTCATGGTGCTTTTGTCTCCTTATATGTAGCGGATGTATTAAGGATGTTTGGGCTAAAGAGGAGTATTTTCGGTATTATCTGACGTCAAGTACCTAACAGCTGAAGATAAACCAACATTTTTCTCATCTCCTTAGGTGCCCTGGTCCTTCAGTAAATTCTTTGTCTGATAAATCAAGGGAGCACCCAGATGATGATGATGAATACAAAATTCCTTCTTCACATCCTGTAATACTGAGCTCACAACCACCTCATGGTCATAATGTAAAACCTCTTGCTCGGTAAGGTGATTTAACAACCTTGAAAACAATTTTTTACAAAACCTCTGCTTTTTCCAAAATTAACTAGATTCAATGTCTATAATGATGGTTAAGCTTGCCTGCCTCCTAAGCTTGGATCACTCATGCTTCTGTTTCATTTGGCCACCGCCACAGATATAAACCTATAAAGTTCGCATCATTTGAATCTCTCTTGTGTCAGAACTTTTTTTTTTCCTTTAGATACCATTTCTGCAGTTGGGGTCTTTTTCCCCTTACATTGAGGTTTTCAAGACTGACCAGGAGATTCAACCTCTAAAACTCTTTGCAATTTAATTTTAAGGAGAATTGTGTGACTGCAATTCCCAGTCAGCTTTGAAATTCATAGCTTTTCACATTTTACATGAAATTCAATTTAAAAGCAGTGCAGTACTGAAAAGTATGTGAACTGGCAGCTGTATGTACATACTTTGATTCTCTTTTTGTCCAATGTATAGTCTGTCTTTTTAGCTTTTTGAGCCCGTTTGGCAGTATATTTTCTTTGTGTTTCTCAGGAAGAGAACGTTTTTTTAAGTACAGGTGGAATATGTCTCCTTAGCTTTAAATATGTTCTGAAACAATACCTCCAAGCTTTCACTGTTCAGAATTACTAATGGATTATGACAAGGAGACTTGGAGCAAGGGATGTGGCAACTGAAGGCTGTGATGTTCCTGCTGAACTTTGCCCCTTAAAAAGATATGAGTAGCTGAAATTAAAACAATAAGTCTAGAGTCATAGAGGGAAAAAGGGAAAATGTTTTACTGGTCTTGTAGGTCACAAGTATGATGCTAAAATCAAGTGTTGGTCTAAAAAACTTAGACCTTTGTGTGATTAAAAAATTCTGTGACGTATTGCCATTTTTTCTCTGTCTGTCAGAATGTGGTGTCAAGGATTGACTATCAATAAAGCCAAACATGTCTCTCACCCCAAAATTGATTAATAATAATTTTTAGACCTTTTAAGTCAGAACTTAAAAAAGGTAGGAAAAAAGCTCATAATATGATCATTCTTTGCGTGCAGGTTAAAAATTCTGTCTTAGAAATCCTGATCCAGGCTTCACTGCATAGACATGAATATTGTGCAGTTGCCAAAGCTTAATGAACTTAAGTACTTAAATTTTTATCTACTGTATGAGACTTTAAAGAAAATCAGTCATAAATAAAACTGTATTGGCTGAGCAAAAAGATGGGAAACAAGAAGAAAAAAGTTCCAAGGTCCTAATCCTTTTTACCTATGACATTTTAATGGGATTGTGTTGTTCTTTTATATGGGAATTATGGAAATAGATTCAAACTGAAAGGTTCTTGAGAAAATAAGCAGCTGGAAAAATAGAATCTTTGAATTTTTATTTTACAGAAAAAAATAGAGTGCTTTCAGTTGGTTGGTACAGTATTTTACCAGACCCTTAGAATTATTAATAGAGGCTATAGATAGAAAGATGATTTCCAAGTTTTCTCCAGTTTTTACTGTGCATATGGTATTTTTTTCACATGAATTCAGGACTTGCTACAGATAAAATGCCTCAGTTTGCTATTCAAGTTGCTCCGTGATCAAACCCACCAACTCCTCTTATTATACTTCCTGATAAAAAATTTAATTCAAACCATTCTCCTAGGCATTAAAAAAATAGCCTGGTGTTCCACATACTTAAAATGTCTTCTTTTAGCTGATGTCACAACTTAGAAGTAAAAGCTGAGATAAAGTTTTCAAGAAAGAATCTGTTTCCTGGTTGATGTTGTGTTCTTTTCATTAAGAAACATGGAAGGGATGTTTTGTGTCAATGAAACTTAACTTCTCATTATTGTTCATCAAAACTGTTAACAACTTTTTTTTTTAATGTTTTAAATTTTTAGCACATTTCACGTTTCAGTTGCCCCAGTGTCACTTTCTCTTATCTCTTTCCAAAGTGTTATTCCCTCACTTCTTGGATAATACTTGGAGTTTTCAGTAAACTAAAGAGCTTAAAAATTTTGTCAGAATGTTTTGTAGTTTAAAATTATGTAATTGTTTCATCCTACTCCCAAATTTATCCTGGCTTTTCTCTCTTTTACCTGTAGATGTGACAGTGCTAAAAATATTTGAAGAATAATACAGAAAATGATTCACAGTCTTACTCTCTGGCAGATCATTTAATTGTCTGGTTTGTTACTGCTGAACATTAGTTCAGGAATAAGAAATAAAAGGAAAGACTTTCAGCATTGCTAATTAGGCTATAATTAGAAGAACGTTATATTATTACATTTGCTGTCTTCTCATAACAAAGTTTTTTCCAAAAGGGGAAAGGACAGAAGGCTTGCCTGTTAGTACTCATTTGATGCCCTTTTTTCTGGTCTTTACTGTTAATGTAAACAGGCATTTAAGCATTGTTTGTAAACTGATCACTTAGCTGGGCTCATCATGGACTGAATCCTTCTGAAGTGGTGCCATGTTAAGTTACCTTGCTGCCTGTGGCTAGCTACATTATTGAAAATGCAGAATTGATTAAAACTAGAGTAGAAAATATTCTTAATCACTCAGTGTATATGGTGAAGAGTCAAAGGAAGTGTTACATCCACTGCATTTGGAAGATTGAACCAATCTAATGTCAAAGAAACAAGACTTTCTCTACCACTTCTCTGGGTAAATTAATTTACAGCAAAAGATCTCTTACCACTAGGGGCTTTTGTATGTTTGTTTTTAAATCTTGCAATTATTCTTACATTTATTTCATTATTCCTAGTTGTAACTCTTGGAACCATAAATGCAATTCACTTCCTCTTTCCTGTTTATATATTTTAAATTATTCCAGACCCTTATTCATTCCTCCTTTCCATTTGGCCAAAGCTGATAGGATTATTAATATTGTTGGCGAAAACCCCAAATCTGAAATTTTAGCTGTATATAACTCTAGCAGATTTCCCAATGTTTAGTAATAATGGTGCATGGTGGAATGGGATTTTTATCTTTAGGCTGGAGTTGCTTAGTGTGGTGGCCTTTTTCCAAGGAAAGTCTCTGGTTCTTTCTGAATATACAGGGCCCACAGTTCCAGTGACAGGAGCAATTTCCTCTTTCTTTTGTATTTCTAAACAATATTTAATATTATGATAAGGCTTGTTCAATATTTTTCCCTGTCATATTTGAACAAAGTCTTCTTACAAAAATAATCTCCAATATTTTCAACAAGGTTGTAGGCACTCTTTACTGTTTGGTTGGATGCTTTTCATATTAATTTGATACTGTTGTTAAGCTTTGAGGGCAGAATATGCTTCCATTAAAAAAAATATCAGTAAACTGTGGTAGAAATATCAGCAAGGCTCAGTTTTTTGATACAGAAATGAATAGGTTCCTGCAAAACTGCTTTGACTAGTTCAGTTTTGGGGTTTTCACTAGGGTTTTTTTAATGTTTGTCAAAGTTGAGTCAAAATTTGTTATTAGTGTGTATTGTGGTGTTCTGTTTGGATTTTTTTGTTGTTCTCACGTTTTGTTTATTGGTTTTTCTGGTGTGCTTTGGTGTGGATAATCACCAAAATCCATATTTCCCTTTTCTCATAATTCTGCAATGGAAAATTCAGCATCTGTGAAGGTGAACTGATATTAAGCCTGTGATGTAACTGTGTGAATCAAGTAATGACCTGAGCTCTGAAGTGAGGACTGTGTTTAATGTTAATTCTTCCTCTAACTTGTATTGCAGCCTGTGTTATTTTAAGCCATGTCAGTGTGTCACCAAGGGAGCAGTATTATCCTTCAAAGCAGTTCTGATGAGGGTTAACCAATATCTGCTCTCAATATCTAAAAGTATAAACTTTAAAACTGCTCATTCGGGGAATTAATGCCTGGCTAAATGGTTGATTGCTTCCTGCTTAATGTTTGTCTTCAGGGTGTGTGAGAATGGTCAATGTGCAAATGGAACACACGGTGCTACTTCCGAGATAAAGAAATCCAAACATCCAGAGTCAGGTACGTTTTTATTTTGTCGTTGTTTGCCAAGATGATTTACTCTATGCTGCCCTAGGGGTGCAGCAGGAAAACATTCACTTCTTGTGGTTGTGTCATTCAGGAGATGTCTATGATGCACCTACTGTTCCGGTACCTGTGCCTCCCGCACGGCCTGCTGCCAGAGACAGCCCCAAACACAGCTCTTTGCTCAACAGGACACCCTCCGATTATGATCTTCTGGTGCCCCCTTTAGGTTGCAGACTTTTTGCTGATTACATTTAATGGTTAATGCTGCCCAGATGAACTAAATGCCATGTTTACTGAAAAACAGCCAATGCTGAGTATGTTAGGACTACCAAATGGGCTATGAGCTAAATATTACAGCTGTCAGTCAATATTTGTGTCATTTGGAGTCTGTTTGTAAGACCTCGCTTGAGACAAACAAAAAGGTGTACTAAATCTGTATTCCAGCTATACAGTGAAAACCATTTTCCTTAAAATAAATTATAATTGTCCCTTACTAAAAAGTTTGAGCATTGCAATTTAATGCAGTAGTGGAGCATTTTCCCTACTGTAGCTTAAATAATTCCATTTATTTTATCAAGTACAAAGAAGAATGCAAAAAAGATGGTATTCAAGTAACAAAACCAAACCACTAAATTAAATTAATATGTTAATTTCTGGGATTTTTTCCCCCATCAAGGGATAGTTCAAAACTCACTGCTGTCTACAGAAAAGTTGTCACCAAAAGCTCTTTTTTCCAACCCTCATTTCTGTTCTGTTCTCCCACACGAAAATCAGTGATCTCTGCATATGTATTGGTGCTATGCTTGGGGACCACCCACACCTTCATTGACAAACTCAGCTGCATGATTGTGTCTGTGTGTATGTGTCAGCATCCAAATTTCTGGTTCCATAAAACCTTTTGAACATTTGCCTTGTTCTGCGCTATGCCCTCTCTGAAGTGTTCCTGAGACGCAGGAGAAATGAAGGCAAAAGAACACATAAAAATCACAGTGCCTGGTAACTCTAGTCCTGCTTGCATCACCTTTGTATAAGAGGCGCATTCTTTTGCCAAGCTTTAGAAAATTCCGTTTATGTCTAGAGTCAGAGCTTCTGAACAGTAGATAGACATAATACGCAGTATAAATGTAGCAGATTTAGTGCAGTCAGCATTGGTGTTTGTATATAATACACTTGCTTAGCCACTGAAATGCAGCTGTTATTCTACTGTGATACTCAGTGAAGCTTTCATTGGAGTACACTCTTGGCAATTGAGTCACTAAAGCAATCTCTCCTTCCATCCCAGAAAAGAAACCGAGCACTGCAAAAGGTCATTCAGAGCATGTTTTAGAAGAGGACTGTGGGTATTAACAGTCAGGTTTACAATTTCATTACTGGAGTCACTGAACTGCTTTGATGAACCGTAGGAGTACAGGCCTTAGCAGCCAAAGAAAAATAAAGTTTAGGCTTTATTCTGCACTTCTTAATGAAGTTTTGCTCATGTAATAATTCATTTCTAAACTGCAGGTGAAGATGCATTTGATAACTCTCCCCCCTCACTCCCACCACCACCACCACCACCTGCTCGGCACAGCATGATTGAGCACACAAAACCTGCTGGCTCAGGGAGCCGACCCTCTTCAGGACATGAACTGTTCCTTCATTCTGGTAGGAATACAGAGGAAACAGCATGTTTTGTTTTATTTTCCTTTACTTCAGAGGCTTATCTATTCAGTGATAAAGTTGTCACCAGGCCTCAGAACTCATTATACAAAATATTGAAAAAATCAAAATTCTAAATGGTGGCGGTGAAGCTACTCAGAAGATAGAAAGACTTCACTTTTCATTAGCACAAAGTAATAAAATGAGGTCAGTATTTCTATACCAGGCTAGAAATTTTGTAAATTGTAGTTTTCTGTTGTAATCTATAATATTAGTCTGTATCTTTTTGTCAACTCCATTGTTTTCAATAATAAAACGTAGTTCATGGGGGATATTTTTGAGTTGAAACTTTGAGAAGTTGTAAATTAAGGGAAAAGAATATTCTGCTTTGTTAGAACTGTTGTAAAATTTTCCTACAAAACTATATTGTGAATACAGTTGCTAGCTCCTGGGATTCATAACCTTTTTGCTAAGTCAGGTTTTCACCTATCTTACCCTGTAAATCACTATGATACATTCAGTCTAGTATTTCGCTTATAAAAGGTGTGAAAACTGTGTTTACAATTCATGATTTTTGTCTTTGACTTGAAAAGAGTTTGATTTTCAGGTTAATGAAGTTGAATACATTTGCTGATTAAGATACAGATTACAGCAGGATTTTTGTGGGTTAGCGCATGTCTGTGAAGTGATTTTTTAATTTTTTTTTTTCTCTGTGGAAGCTTTCTAAGGGTGTTAGTGTCTTAAATTTACCTTTCTTGTGAATATTTTCAGGGATGATCTGCCTTGTGGTGGGGTTAGATGTTGTCTTCCCCTCTCTGTTTTTCTTAGAAGCTCTGTGGAGAGGGATAAAATGAAATGTTTTGGTGATAGTTTCACAGGAAGGCCAGAATGTGGATGACAAGCAGTCATGTGCAGCTGCATGATGGCCTGACAGGTTCTCTGGTGTTTGGCTGACCTGTGTGAGTGGAAGTCGCTGTGAAGGAAAAGGGAGCTGCTTTAGGCTGAAGTGCAGTGACCTTTTATGGCGTGTTTTTATTGTGTATGTTTTGCTATCAGTCAAGGCCTGACATTGAGTAATTTGCCAAAGCTTTGTGTATTTTGTAATGCAAATTCAACTCAATGTGTTACTTTCTCATCTAAGTTGTTGAATGCATCCAGATGAAAAGACTTAGCACACTACAGAATTTAAAGATTGATGTTCTTAAGCACAGTGCAGTTTATCTTCTACACTTCAAAATAAAAAGAATGTAAACTTCAGCAGTCTAGTCTGAATGAGTGCCTCAGTTTGATGCAGAAACACACGCTGCACCGTTCAGTGTTCAGTTGTGATGGGAATGGAGAGGAAAAATAGGAGCTCTTACACAGTTCCCAGAAACATGTAGAGTTTTAGATGTTTAAGTAAACTTCCAAATAATCCAAGAACATCACTGGTAGTGTTAAAAAAACATTTAATAGCTTTAAAATAAATATCTGGAATATGTATCTACAGCCACGTATTGTTCTTTGTATTTGCATAAGGAATACAGTCGTCCAGCGGCAGTTCTCATTAATCTTAGCACTGTATTGCATCTACTTAGGCATGCATGGTTGTGTCAATTGGTCTTTTTTTATTCATATGGTATTTCTAAAGCCATATTACTCACTTTGCATCTTGTCACATAATCTGTTGTAGAAGATTTATGATGAGTTTTTGATGATTGGTTTCCATACAAGTCTTGAGGGTGATTTCTCAGCTATCCATCAGAGCCTGTCAGATTAGAATAATAATCTCATCATCAACATCGGTGAAAAGTTGCACTCACATACAAAACAAACACTTTGCAAATACTGAGTCCAGAGCAGAAGCCAGATCTAGGATGGTGTTGCACTTGCTCAGCAGCATCTTTGGTAGCCAAAGAAAGAAAAGGAGGGGATGATATATCAGAATTATTTATTTCTCTTATTTTTCAAATTCTGTCTCTGTAATATTAGCCATAGCTGGGACTGTGTGAATAGGAAATCAGCCCTACAATCTTTGTGAATTCTAAAGCATAGAAGCGTAATGAAGCTCTAAGCAAACTGAATAGCCGGGATGTTTCTAATTGTGCTGCTTCACTGCAACCTCTTCTGTGCTTTGCCAGGCACAATCCCAGCAGCATCAGGGTTGGGTGGTTGAAAAGTACTTCATGGGTGTGAAGAGACCACAGTCAGTGCAGGATGGATCACCTTTAATCTGTGCTCCTGTGTTTGTCACTTCAAATCACACTTAATGTGTACTATGAATGCTGCATTTGGAGGTTTATGTGCATGTGCTGTCGGGGGACACCTCTGGATTCGTGGTTTCTCTGCTTGATTGGATGTTATTTTAATCCTACCTTCCATGCTTCAGCCCTCCCTCAAATAGTAATTCTGATTATTCTAAGACACTTCTTTAATTCTGTTATCACAGATCCCCATTTTGACCCAATAACTGGTCATGTTCCTTTGCCACCTGCTCGGAGAGCACCTGGAGAAAATGTCAAAACAAATAGGACATCTCAAGACTACGATCAACTTCCTCCATCTTCAGGTAAGGCAGAAAACTGTTCTTGTAGAACATGACAGTTTTGTGAAGAATATGACTTTCATCCAAAAAGTCCTATGAGTTTTTTTGTCATTCTGGGCAACAAATGGCAATGGTAATGTTGCTTTACAGAAGTATGAAATCATCAAAGAGTGACAGAGACTTAAGTTCTGCAATAGAGATTGAAGTGGCTACTTGTTGTGTGTAGGTGTGTATACTATAGCATCCATTTTACTAGCTGCCAAACTGAATGCTTATGTGAGTTATGTGTCTTTTTTGCTAATATGTTTGTCTGAATTTCTAAGAAACTTTACAGATGTTTCTTAATAAAACAGCAAGAATCAAAATCACTTAAAATTCAGTCTTCCTTTTCAGTGGAACAGGTGCAGTAGAAACAATTCCTTTGCCTAAGAAATTTTGGTTATGGTTTTCAGGCAACAAAAATAGTAAATTTAAAGGAAATCTACTAAGTGAGTAAAAATAATAACAGTATTACCTGTATTTCAAAGTACCTTCACCAGTCTTTAGACAAATTTTCTTTTCTTTAGATGTTCATGTTACGTGGGGGAAGGGGAGGATTGGTCCAACCACATTCTTTTGATGAAGAAACCACACAAAGAAAAAGCCAAGTGATATTTTGTACCATTAATCATTCTTCAGATAGATAAAGTTTTGTATAAACACTTCTTATCCGTAAAGGAAAGGACTTTTCTCTAATCTTTCAGTTGTAATAATCACCATTGTTCAATTGCAGCATTTCCAAGCGTAAAAAAAAAAAATAGTAGCAATTACATTCTCCTTCTCAGAAATACTGCTGGGGTATTGGGGTAAAAAAAAGAGTATGTTTTTTCCAGCTTAAATGACAGGGAATATCTGTAGCTCTCTCCAGGCTTACTTATTTTTTAATGAATAGCATAATTGTGAATTAATGTGACGCCTTTGGTAAATACTATCTTTTTTGAGAGGATATCTTCACAAATACAGCTGTTTCTCTTTTTGTTTCCACTTGTTGGAAGAAAAGAGTTTATAACACATGCTGTATATGCGGCATTGTGAGGGATTTATTTATCTTAAAATGCTCACTCAATTTATTCAGGGTGTTTTGAGTTCTCTTATAACGCAAATTATGACAATGATGTAACTACTTTTAAAGATATGGAGTTTTCCTGGAATTCTTGCACTTCTGGGACAGAACAGTTTTTAATTTTCCTAAATTACTGCAAGATACTTGCTATTTAAGAACTTGGAGCTTTCTGATGCTGCTTAATACTTTTCGATCTGTTTCCCACAGCCATCTTCTAAAACACTCACGTGTCAGCTTTTGCTATAAATATCATTCTAAATCAGCATGATATGCAGCAAGATATTCCATTTAATTTCAATTAGATGAAAACTATGTGATAGATCATGTCATTCTCTTAATTGGAAAGTTGTTTTTACAGTGTCAGTAATTCCAAAGGACAGAACTGATGAGCTGCAGGATGAACAGGTTCACCTTCATCTATGATTTAAAAAGACAATGTAGAGAGTGTTAACTGTTTTCAGAACCTTAGTTTTGCATTTATTCTAAACTAATCATCTCATTTAAGAAATTCTTCATGTCAGTGCTTTTGTAAGGTGATTCTCTGAACTGGCTGAAAAAGAAAAGGAGTTCCTTCTAAAATCTAATTATAATTTAGCCACTGGGTTCCTAGAGTAGCATGGCCAATGCTTCACTTTCACTGTTTTTAAGATTGCTGTTGTGGTGTTTAACTGAATCCTTAATGTCTACCGAGTAATTTATTCTAATTCAGGTATCCAGTGTTGAACACTTCAGAAATAATACTCAGCCATGCAACCCACTCCCCCAAAGGCATGGTTTCTCAAACTTCTTATATACAACTGTTTGAAATTATTACAAAAAGAGCAAGAAAAGGAGATAGGACTTGGAGGTGCTTAGGATGAGAGGCTGGACATGAGCTGGCAACGTGAGCTCAGAGCTCAGAAAGCCAAACAGGCTGCATCCTGCTTTCCTGGGCTGCACCCAAAGCAGTGTGGCCAGCAGGGCAAAGGAGGGAATTTGGCACCTCTGTTCTGCTATCATGAGACCTCACCTGGAGAAATGCATCCAGCATAAGAAAGACATAGACCTTCTGGAGTGAGTCCTGAGAAGACCACCAAGGTGATTAGAGGGATGGAGCAGCTCTCCTGTGAGGAAATCCTGAGACAATTTGGATTGTTCAGCCTGGAGAAGGGAAGGCTTTGGGGTGACCTAATTGTGGCCTGCCAGTACATGAAGGGAGCCTAGAACAAAGTAGGAGAGGGACTTTTTACAAGAGCAGGTAGTGAGAGGACAAAGGAGAACTGAAAGAGATTAGATGAGGTATCAGGAAAAGTCCTTTTCTGTGAGGATGATGAGGCCTTGGCACAGATTGTCCAGAGAAGGTGTGGATGCCTCATCCCTGGAATTGTTCAAGGCCAGCTTGGATGGAGCTCTGAGCAATCTGGTCTACTGGAAGGTGTCCCTCCCTATGGCAGGGGTGTTGGAATTAAATTATCTTTAAGGTCCTTTCCACCCCAGTCCTATTATTCTATGATATTGCTAATAATTAGAGTATTTTACCTAAGCACAGCCAATAATAAGAGAGAAAGGAAGAAGAAAATTAAGCCTCTAATTGATATCTCCTCTATTTTGCTGAACTTAGGTATTCTGTAAGATACAGATTCAAATGATTGGTTAATATATTTGCCTGCTGCCTATTCATTGACTGAGTTGGCCTTATGAAAACACTTGCTTGCAAATTTTGAGTCCTTTTAGAAGAATATTGTTCCAGGGTGTTATTTCAGTTAATACTAGAGGAAATAAAGTAATCCACAGTATTGCAAAGTACAAAGATTGTGCCTAACAGCTTGATGGAGCAGCGTGTGCAGTGGGTCCTTCCCTCACCTTCTCCCTGCTCTGTGAGCTCCTTAGAGCGCATGTGTCCTGGATGTGCTTTGTTCCTGTACCCCAGTTAGGTGAGGTGTAGCTGCTTGCCACTGTTCCACAGAGGGCCTTCACAGCAAGCCTTTGTTACCTGCTTCTCTGATGCTCCTCCATCTGTCGGTGAAAGACCAGGAGAAGCAGGGAGGGAAGAAAAGAAGGGCATTTCACAGCAGAGAGGAGCAGACAGTTGGCATCGTTACAGTCTCTCCCACTGTGCCATAGACCTCTCACCACTTTTCCCATGCTTTTTAAACATGTATTAGATGAGCCTGTGTCTGCCTTTATACTAACCCCTTACCTAAGGGTTCAGTCTAGTGCTGAATTACAGAAATGTGAGCGGTGGAGGAAGCTGCTCATGGTAGAAACTGTTAATTGAATTGCACAGCTAGAAAATCTATTTGAATTTTTAGTTAGACATCTGTGGTGGCTGAAACATCAGAGGATGGGAGGTAGAGAAGGAAAGTTTTGCTTAATACCTCTATCTCAGTGTCCAGATGGACATGCAGCTTAGGCTTAGTATCTTTAAGCTCAGGATCCAATATGATACCCAGCTTTAGCTGAAATTTTATATGGATGTGAAGATATTGAAAGAGATGTCAGCATTTAAAAAATAATAATGGGAATTGAGAGTGAGTGTGGAAGATCTCAGAGTATCTGTGCTATAGAGAGATGTCGCTGTAGTGAGAATAAAATGCCTATGCTTCAAATCTGCTGACAGAATTAAAAATGACCTTTCTAAATTATGTGATTGCTTAATAAAGTTTGTTTAAAAGCATCAGTGAAGGTTTTAAACATGAAATAACTTCAGTTTTAAGCCTGTATTAGGCTGAGTCAAGCAAAAATATCCTCATGTAACACAAGCACAGGGAAGGATCTGATTTCTGCATAAGGAATTTCTTCTGTACTTCAAGCCCAGGGGAAATGTAAAGTTTGTAAATTTAATTTTGTTTCATACTGTATAGAAATGAAGTCCATAATGGAATGCACATATTAAAACAGTTTGAATGTTTGTGAAAGAAAAATGATTGGTTTTAAATGATCTGCCATTATTCTGAAGATAAAGAATATTATTCATTTGCAGTCTAGTTTCCTAAAATAAGTGAAGTGAGAAATTTGAACTTGTTTCTGATTCAGTTTTTAGTGATTAACCACATTTCCTGAGCTATAGTTAATTTCTCAGACAAGTGTTTCATGGATCTTCCACACTTTCATAGCAGGTTTGGATCTGCTTCAGAATGTTTATTATTTACTTCATTCTTTTTATCTTCAGAGAGAAAAAAATCAAAACAAATATGAAGTAGTCCTTAGTACCTGTAGGTCTTAGCCCCTTACTGTAAATGTTTAATCAAATTTCTTTCATCCATTTGTCATATGAATATCACCATCTTGCTAAAAGTACTATTAACTCTCTGAATTAAGAAGTGGAATTAAATTTTATAGCAACATGCATCCAAATTGATGTAAAATCTAACTCGAAAGAAAAATACACCTGCATTAAACATGCTTTTGTATGAACTGCTTTCATTTATCTGAAGTGTTTAATGCACTTGGTTGAATTATAGTTCTGTGTATCCAGTTATGATAAGGTTACAACAAGAATACTGGAAATACAACATTTCTTCCATGCCTAAAGAACTGTCTCTGAAATACTTAACACTGGAATATGCCACTGCTCTCTGTGTAAGTAAACAGGAAGTATCACAGCCAGAAATTCCTCTAATTTATCTATCAAAGTCACTGTTGATAGGACTTGTTAAAACCCTTTTTGAGGGATTAAAGACTTTTTAATTTTTTAGATACTTTGCTCTTGAAAGTGTTTTCTGCGCTGTGCCTGCTTGTATTTAAGCTTCTTATTGTGGAATCAGTGAGGATAAAGGCGTTTCAGTAAAGTACTAAGTTTACTTGAGCACAAAACTCTTGACTCTGAGAAGATTAGCAAGTTTGAATATTAGCTTTTTTCACCAGCACATCATGATTCTTGGTCACCAGCATTAGCTGTGAAGGTAACCTTTCTATAGAAGGTAAACTGGTAGATAGTTCCAGAGGGGGACTGGAGAGGAAGGAGTGTGTTCTTCTCTCATCATGGGAATAATAGGGTTAGAGGTCTTTTGGAGAAACCAGTTATTTATGTACTTATGTGTAGCTGCTGTGCCTGACATGAATAGCAATTGAATGAACAGAATCTGGAAGATGGACCAATAAATTAAGGATTTTTCTCCTTCAGGCATGTTTGTCTGGATTCCTCTTCTGCACAAGTTATGGTCCTCAATAAAATTGTAATCAAATTTGTGTTTGGATTTTTCTTATTTGTTTGTTTTTGTAGGGGTTTTTTTCTTGGACTTTCTGATTGTGGTTTTTTTTGTTAGTTTGTTTTGTTGTTTTGGTATTTTTCTTAACTCAGTTGTCAAATTATGGGTTGAGACTGGAGAGCCTTTAAGAGTTTGACTGGCTATTTTCACTGGCTTTCCTGTTCCATCATACTTTATTTTTCTTCCAACTTCAGATTATCCAGATTATAAATTGCATGTTCCTGTCATATTATTAAAATAGTACCTTGCTACGTTATTTTCATTTTGGATGTTTTTGAGGACTTCAGCTTCTGTCAAAATTTTAAAATTAGCTGTGTTGGTTAACTAAAATATTTCTTCATGTTCCTTTAGAATTTTACTTTTAAAACAGCTTCATGGGGTTTAACCAACCTATAACACAGTCTTAGGCCAATTTATAATGATTTTTATCTCTTTTATTTGAAACAGATGGTTCACAAGCACCAGCCAGGCCCCCTAAACCACTTCCTCGGAGAACTGCACCAGAAATACATCACAGGAAAGCATACAGCTCTGACAGTTCCGTGGAAAATGTGGATGCAAAAATTGCAAAACTTATGGGAGAGGGCTATTCCTTCGAAGAAGTCAAGAGGGCACTTGAAATTGCCCAGAATAATGTTGACGTGGCCCGTAGTATTCTAAGAGAATTTGTCTGTTTTCCTCCACCAGTCTCCCCACGCCTCAATCTATAGCAGCATCAAGATTTTCTTGGAGCATGTGAATTCTACAGACACACATGTGGATTGGGGAATGAGAGGAAGAACAGAACAGAATATTTTTCTTCCATCCTTAGCAGAAGGGTGTTTGTTTCCAGCCGTTTATCAAAGGCTCCTGGCTGCTCTGATCAAGACTTATAAATATGCTGAGGCTTATGTATTTTTGCTAGCCATACTTTTTTAAATCAGGGTTGAACTTACAAAGTAATTTAAAGAAAGTTTACTTCCCTAGAACTTTTAATCTGTGAAATGCTTTTTCTTGTTTACAAGTTGGCAAGTTACAGTTTTCTAGTTTGTGCCTGTACTATGTCCTGTTCATATTCCCTTGTACTTGTGGTCAGTTCTGCTGTAGCATTCCCAACAGTTTCCATGCTGACCACTCCATCAACTAAATCATCACTTTCCAGAAGTTCTGGTTTTTTTTGGTCTTCTTTTTCTTTTACAAGATGCTTTAATTGTTTTTTGCATTTCAGCTCATCAAATGCAAAATGTATGTGGCCTTCACTACTGATTTTTTTTGTCTTCTGAGATTCCTTTGCTTTTGAGAGAGGAAATATCTGAATGTAAAACACATTATTCTGTGAACTGCCTTTTTAAAGGTATTTTGACAGTAATGTTGGGCAGCTTTCTGTTTAACAAGAATTCCATGACCTGTAGTCTCAAGGTCTTTTCTATACAGTTTCCACAAAAAAATCCCAACCAACAAATAAAACTCTTCATGCAACAGTGATACTGAGTTCTCACATGTAAAATAGCTTTCAAATTTGAGTATTTGATTGCAGATGTTAAAAAAAAAGCCAAATGCACATGATAATACTGTGTTTTGATTACACACTAATGGCACCAGTTCTTCATGGCAAGACTAAAAGGAATCTTTTTCAATTATATTAAAGGTATTCAGGTAAATTTGAGTTCTAGATACAGTAAAGTAGAATGCAGTTGATGTTTTGATTGAGTGATTATCCTGTGGTTCATTGTGGCTTGGATCAGTTTGTATTAACTTGGAAACGTTAAATATTTGATACACTGTTAGTTCCTAATGCTACTGTAGCAATACTTTTTGCAAAGTTTTTTAATAACCTCCTCCCTTCCCTGTACACTTTATAATCCTCAAGGATGTCTTTAACATCCAAATTCATTCACTCACTTTCCAGCTGCTTAGTTGGAAATACATTTTTGCTTTACTAGGTTAGTGATACTCCAAACTTTGACATTTTATTTTTGAGCCCAAATTGATGCAAGCCAATTTAAAAATCTGCCTGATTTTAAAAATGAGAGAGAAGACATCAAAGTTGAGTCCAACTATTTTCAGAAAAATTCTTAAGATTGCTGCTTTCTTGATTTTTTTTTTAGGAAACTTTGGAATTTTTCTTCTAATATTATTGAACAACTAAAGCCATGTGGTAGTTAAAATATTTTTCTCATTTTGAGATGTGATGAGTATATGAAAATTTTCAGTGTGCCAGGCTGGGTGTGAAGTATATATTTAGTATTCCCTTTCAGTTGTTAATGTTCTCTTTCACTCTGAGCAAATGCTAGAATTTGTAGCACTTAGAGGATCAGCTCTCATCAGACAGTGCATTTGTTGTAAAGATGTTTCTAAAGACAGCACATGGCTGAACTGCAGGATTTGAAGTAACTGAGAACACCCATTGGAAATTACTCTGCTATCTGAAGGACCTGTTGTTTCATGAAAAAACATGTTCTTAAAACTAATTAAATTATTTTGTAGCATAACAAAACATAGTATGGATATTGTTAATCTGCTTCAGTGATGAAAGATGATCAGGGGAATACAGGGTATAGGGAACAGCTGCTGCTGCAGTTGGATATAAGCAAATGCTTCTGAGTTTATGTTCCAGGAAAAGACATTTGCATCTTCCTGTAATTTTTCATTCCTCGAGTACAACTTAGAAAAAGTTTTGGTGTAAGTTATATTCTGTGCTTTTGGCTCAAGTTAATCTCTTTCCTCTGGCTTGGGAGAAAGTTTTGTGTAGTATTGAACCCTCTTGTTCATTTGGTTTGTTTGCAACATCACTGTAGCATTTTAGCTAGCTATAAATTGAAAATGATTCAGGCTATTAAATTATACACTCTGGTTGTACTGGAATTACTGAAATGAAGTTCTAGCATAACTGCCAGCATAGCAATGATGAAAAAAAGAGCACTTTACAAGGATGAACAAACAATCTGCAGATTGAGTTTTGAAATTTTGAATTGTAATGAAGAACTCATTTTCTCTTTTTTATGCAGCAGTTTAGTACAAATTACATCCTTATATTTCAATTAGAGGCTGGAACTGCTGCCTGACAGATAAAGGTTTTGAAAGTTTTCCTTCTTTCTGGTTGTGACCACCAGTGACATTTTTTATATGTGTTAAAAAACCAAACTTGATGAGCAATATTCTGAGTGATAACTTGAAAAGATTTCCATTAATCTTTAAATGAGTGTGCTAATAACACTTGTAAATAGTGGAAAGTGCGGACTGTTTCAAACCTGTTTTGGTTAGTAGTTTTAAAGTCAAACAGCAAAATTGCTTTGCTAGAGTGTTGATGTTTACTCTGCAGGAATTAATAGGCTTAAAATAAATTAATGTGGCTGCAGTCTAGTTCTCTAAAGACAGTTCTGCAAACGTATTTTTAACCTTTGAAAGACTTAAGGGTTTGAGCCTGTTAGCATGTTATGCACTTACATAACTTTAAGGAAGACTGACTTGAATGAGAGTGGTTGGGTGAACAAAGCTGGTTAAACTCAGAAACATTTGCAGTCTTTAGACCACCCTTGTGTTGTCTGTTGGCCTCACCTTTTCTCTTCTTTTGGCTAAGTTACTGCATTTTGAGCAAACTGGCTGAATCAAAAGTTGAGCAGAGCAAGTGGACATCAGCAGCACAGATCTTCTCCAAAGTCTATGTGTAGGAAAAATTTAAATTGTGGTAAAAGAAACAAATATAATTAGCCATGTTAATGGCTTGTCTGGAACCCTAAAATGGCTACTGGTAAAATTTGTTAATGTCCAGTATCTCAAGAGTGCAGCTGGCACAGCTTTTTTACAATGTGAATTTAGGAAGTTTTGTACCAGGATAATGTCTTCTGTTGTATTTCTTCCATTTTCAGCTTGAAGCTTTACTTTGCACTGATAACTCTGACCTGAAAGCATTTAAATTTGTGTCTTAAATATTGACAAATTTTGAAGCAAATGAACACGGTATTCAAAGCAAATTCAGGTGTTGCCTGATGACCTGGAATTTAGTGCTTTTATGAGTGACTTCTTGAAAAAGGACTTCAGCAGTTTCCGTTTTGAAGGATTTTCATTCAAATAACTATTTTATCTGAAAATGCTTTTTATAAACTTGTCTAACGTGGCAAATTTAGTGATGTGTTCAATTAATTTATATTTTATTCAACATTCTTTTTAAATTTTGGTTATTATGTATGCTCAAGTTCTTTATCTGTTCATGTAAGGTATTTTATAAAATTAATGTTAAGAGAATGTTGGGTTGGTCCGTGATTTTTCAAGACTCTGTCTCTCTGTTATTGAATATTACCACTTTTCATATGATGCTTTAGCAACATAGCCTGTCCTGTGTAGGGGCCTTAAAAAACATTGCAAATGAGGCCTTGCTCATTTGCAATGAGGCTTTGCTCTAAAATAAGGTGAATCATTGCATTAAGACATGTGCTTTTTATCCCCATTTCTAAATTCATTACCTTATTTCTAAATTTCAGTAGTAAAAGTTAATTAATTGGCAGTAATTTTGGAATGTGCATGTAATAGTTGTATGACAGAAAGATGCTAACCATTAAATATTTAGAATCCAAAGTGGTGAACACATAGTCTGACTGTATATTAATTAGCAGGACTTTTTCCTGAAGAAAATTACAATAACTGACACTGATTTTTTTTAATATTTTGTGCATTTACATTCCCAAGCACTGTACTCTTAGTATCAAAAATATTTTAGCTGTGTAAAACATTTTTTTTCTGTTACTGTATCCCAGCATTCTGGGAAAAAGTTCAGAAAATCAAACCCCTCTACTATGCATGACAATACAGGTATTGTATTTTAACCTCAGTGCTGTTCTCTGCAGTTGGATTAGACCTCAATGCTGAGATTTTCATGTACTTCCTTCAGTGTGTTAAATCCTTGTCCACTGTGTATGTCACTAGTCATATTGCTTGTTAGAGAATTTACCTGTTTGGGATACTTGTCTTTAGTACTACAGGTGCCTATTTCTGTCATTTTTATTCTTCTTATGTGAAAGTTAGGTGTTACTTTATTGTGTTACAATCCGATTGTAGCAGCTGAGTGCTCTAGGAATGTTTCAGGAATTTTTCTTTGGTAGACCCAGTCATTATTCTGTATGAGATACCTGCCTCATTTATCAGTTTCGGTAAGTTTACATCAGGAAATTGGTAAGTTTAGATTTTAAAACACTGTGTTACTGTGACATATGAACATTCCATTTGGCCTTAGATGATTTCATGTCTAGCAGTGGAAATTCTTGTTCAGTATGAATGCTAATTCCCAAGTCTTGATCTTAAATCACAAAATAAAGCTTAAATTTGTGAAACTTAATTGCATAAACATCCTGAACATTGTAAGGAACTTAAAAGACTCGGAATAATGTGAACCGTGACAAGATTCTTGCTTTGTAGACCTGCCAGAAGTAAAAGCATAAACCCATTGAGTAGTGATCTTCTCACTCTGAGGCTGCTTATCCACTCTGATCTCTCTGGATCTGTGAAGGAATCAGCCAGTCCAACTACAGCAGCACTGCTTGGAAAACAGCATTTTTTATTGCAGTAAGTGCCACAGTAGCCAGGAGGATGGGAGATGAGCAGATAACTAGGCAGAAGGAGATAATTTTGTAATAACTATCCAAACCCCTCTCTCCTGTTGCTGTGTAAATTTAGCTAGTGTGAAGTGCCTGGAGATCTAGTGGACAAGAAGTGTTTGTTATGATTTTTCCAGTTTTCAGTTATTGTATTCTTCTCCAGGGAAGTGTCCTTCTCTGAGGACAATGTGTCTTATTTAGAAGTCACAATGTTTAGGAACAGGATGGCAGGGTTTTAGCAGCAAAGTGTGAAATAGCATTCTGCTCAGAAAGCATTTGCATGCTAGCAAAACAACCAAAAGCTTTATAAGGATTTCAGTGGAAACACCTGCTTTCAAGCTCATCATCTTGGCTTTTGAAAGATGTACGCTGTATGTACACTGAGGTGTGCGTGCTGGTCTGGTGGAGCATGGAGGAGAGAGACCACCAGGTGATGCCAGCCTGGGGAGTTCAGACCATGTGGTAATCATGTTAAAAAATACCTGCTCCTTTTGGGTAGCAGTAGCTGAATCTGCACGGTAGTCAAGCTACTACAGTTACCCATGTTCTACAAGGCAAGTTTTTGTCCCTGTGTAGCTGGGGAGGTGCATACATTTACTCCAAAATAGAGAGCTTGGCATCTGTGGAGTGATCAGGGTACTGAAAGTAATATCTGCTCCCTAGTTCTCATTAGACCACAATGCAGAAAGTGCCCTTGGAGAACTCTTTTTAATTTGCTAATGGAGTGTCATTGAATTTCAAATTCTTTACAAACATAAGTAAATTTACATCATTAGTGTTTCAGAAATACCTGAAGGTAATAGCTGGTATTTTTTGTTAGTTAATTTGCTTGAACATGTGACTCAAGTGTTTCTTCTCATTTACATTTTTGTTACCAATTTATTGTGGTCCCTATGAAATTCTTGGGCCTTAATTTAAAAGCTTTTATTCTCTTTTCACTATGGATGTTGTCAATAGTATCTTTATTACCTAGGCTTGTGCACTAAAATTCAAATTATCCTGCTCTCCTATATCCTAGCTTGAGCCATGTTCAGCCTGACCTTTGTGCCACAACGGATGTGTCACTGTGCGTCTTCATCTGCTCCCTTTAAGACTTTTTATCTTCTTCTCCCACTCCAAATCTCTTCAGTGACATCAATCACCAGCACATCCTTCCTCTCCGTAATGACAGACACTTTACAGTTTCCTTTCTCAGCTTGCAACCACCATCAGTATTTTTTACTGAGGTCCCACATCAAGTGTTTTGCTGGCCTTGTCTGTCTCAGTGATTATACAGATCCTCTGCACTGTATCCAAATGGCCTGTGAGCATGATCATCCAAAATGGATTGAGAATTCTGTGAGAATGCCTGTTTTCTTTATTACCACTGGCTTTTTTCCTGTTCCCTTCTTGACTGGAAGACCACTCTTGTGTTTCATGATTTATTGTCAGGGATGAAGATGAAATCCACTTCTTATTTCAGCAGATCCCTGTTTTGCTTCTGAGATGTGAAAAGAAACCAACACAGATGACATCTGCTAGTAACAGTCCTTCTATTTGAGATTGTGTCTAAATATATGGGAGTTAAGAAGTTTGTCCAGAGAATTTGCTTTGTATCTTGAAAACTCACAAAAATGTTTGCTTACTTTCAGTACTAATTGAGAAGCAAGTGGAAGGCATTAATTTTATAAGATGTATCAGTGAAATTGGGAACTGACTTGGAGATAGATAAAGGTAATTGATTACCATGAGCAGCTGGGTTAAAAGACTGACCTTTGAAATCAAAGAAATAAGTATCATATAGTTTGAAAATTCTCACACGGAGAAGGTAAAAACACTATATCTGAATGATCCCAGCAATGGCCTCCAAAAGACTTATTCCTCATTTGTGAGGTAACCTTGCCCATATGTTGGCTGTGTTGATGACAGTTTTGTAGCTTTTTAGGTGAACCATGTATCTGTGACCATGACCAGAGATAGAAGGTTTGTGGGTTTGCATGCTGCTGCCTGGGGGAAGATACACATTATAGTTCTCCCAAATTCTAACAGAAATGGGTGAATTTCATTAGGTCTCACACAAGTGTAGATTGCTCACCTGGACGAGATCCTGCAGAGACAGGAAGGCTGGGTGGTGAGGGATGGGTTGAGAATGTACAACCTGGCTGAGCAAGGAGGTGCTAGAACTGTGATTGTCTTGGGGGAGCAGGAATGTCGTGTAGTGGAAACAGGAGGCAGGGGAATCAGATGAGAAAAGATGGGTGGACATTTGGTGCAAATTTATAGAAGTGTTTCAGAGTGCGGGTGGAGGGGGGAATTTGAGTTGTAGTGTACAAGGGTGCACTTCAGTGGGGGAAATCTTACTTGGCACACTTGGGCCAGAACACAGTTACATGAAAAGGGCCTTATGTTCCTGCATGTATCCAGAGTGATCTGTGCCATAGATGATGCCCTTATTTTAGTATTTGCCATCACACCACTATTCTTCATACACACACACCACCCCCATCCTTGCTGTGGTCTGTGGCACAGCTATGAAATTATTTGGCAATTTCCTCAGTCAGTTCTCATAGAGACATTTTTTGCCTGTGATTTGAAGTGAGGTTTCCAGGCCTTTCAAGGCTTTACTATGTGTTTTGAGGTTTAGCTTAAGCAGGAAGACTGTTAGCAATAAACAAACCTTGCTTGGAGTTACACAGACTTGTCTTCATGCATTGGCATCCTTTCCTTTGATGTGTTGGTGTTGCTGAGTAAACAGTCTCCAAGATTACTAGGAGATGCAGAGCCTTGATTGTATCTGTGCTTTGTTTTTTAGGATACTGGCTGACCAGGGCATTGCTGCAGGCTGTGAACCTGCCATCAAACTGGCTCTTGGTTGCCTTTTTATCTGCATTCCATAACAATTTGTAAATGCCTGAGACAAAATTCAAACTGACTGTGGCTTCACGCAAAGATACTGTGGGTATGCTTTGCACTTTTTGTAGCTGTGTAACTTGCTGTATTCATGTGTGGTGTCACGAGCATAATGCTGTAAAACTCCACCTGTCCTGAGCCCCGTGTCATTTCCGTGCCTGTTCAGTGCTTGCTGTACTCTGCCTCGTGAAGTGCACTCATCTCCTCTGATGGGATGCACAGGACAAAAGCTAATTTCTTGCTAGTGATGAGCACAGCAGTGTGGAATAACAGCTGGTACACAGACTCCTGTTGATGTACAAACTACCTTAGCCATGTGGATTGATTTTCTTTGGTTGGTTGAGCTGAAATTTATTTTTCAGTGATCTGCCCTATGGGACCTTGTATTATTGATACTTTATCATTGTTGTATTTGAGCTTTCTCCATTACAGCAATATCATGCCTCTTGAGGCTGCCTGGTTTCCCTTTCAAGACACTAGCAAAGTCTGTCAGGAGGGTTGTATGAGATGTATGGAGTGAGTCTAGTTGCCTTATTTGTTAGTAGCATGTTTGTGGGAGAAAAGGAATTTCAGGAGAAGCCCTTTTTTATCCATTTATTTATTTAGAGAATAGATTTTATAGTGGAGAAGTTTTTATTTTCAGTCTTTGGAAGCTATCACATGTGGCTTTAAAAACAGAAAGATGCTAGCCCTCAGCAGTGGCTTTGAGGGAGCTGCATCTCCTCCAACTATTTTTTGTTTGTTTGTTTATTTGTTTCTTGGTTAATAAACAAGTAGGAAAACTTCTGCTCCCTATACTTTCTGAAATGATGCCAGCTTACTGGTGCTTGTTCAGCACTGTTTGAACAAGAGCTTGTTGTTAATCTTGTGTTGGCATGTCAGTGACAACAGGATAAAAAGGTTTCTCAGAGGAAGTGGGAAGGAGCGATGTGGCAAAGGTATCTGCAAAGGAAGAAAAGGAAAAAAAAAGATGAAGAAAATCCCCTTATGGAGGGAAAAAAACAAAACAGAAGGAAGACAGAAGAGGGTTCATTTGATGAAAAACTTTCTCCATAACTAAATAAGGAGTGTAAATACTATCATCACCTAAAACACAAATGGTGACAGGTAATACATCTTAATTCCATTTAATGCTGCTTTAAATTAACAACAAGTCTCAGAAAGAATGGGCCTTTCTTTTGTTCTTCATATTCTAATGAAGATATGTTTAGTTGATGTCTAAGCTTAGAAAAGATTCACAAAATTAGGTAGTTTGAAATGGATAGTGAGAAAGTTCACCAAATCTTATAAATGAATGATTAAGCAAAGAAAACTTTGTCATTTGGCAGTTTTGTATCTGAGCCCAATTTGGAACCTGATAAATCCAGAAAGTGTTGAGACCTTACAGATTTCTTTGAAATGGGAGATTGTGGGATTTTTTTCTCAGAATTGAAATCTGGGTTTCACTTTTCAGTGCAGAAATAATTTTCCAGCTACAGAGCAGTCATGCTGTGACTATGCTTTATGCTCACGACTGGCAATAAATCATACAGCCATCAGGCATGCTGAAAATTGTTATTGCCCAAATATGATGAAATTATTCTGGGGGGTAATTGTGATACCTCAGCTTCAGGTGGTCCAGTTTCAAAGGCAACTTCCTTGTCATCCAACGTATTTTAAGATTTCTTGGTGCACTTAAAAATACTGTGCACCTAAGATCCACAGCTGCTTTTTAAACCTATTTATCCAGAGAAACTCTAGCCTTGGTAGGTGTTCCAGTGTGTAGAAGGCAAAGAGAATAGAGGAATGTGCCCTCTTTCTACGTCCATGTCTCTATAATTAATCTCTCTAAACTGCAGAAGTTTAGTGAGTTTGCAAAGGTTTTATTGTGTGTGATACCAGTAAAGCTTGTGTGAGTTCTGTCACTCAAGAAATAGAGTTTATGTGTATTTCACTCTGTTCAAATACAGAAACACATCTAGAGACTGCAGAAATTTGTGAGCCAGGCCAGTAGGGCAGTTTAGGAGAGTACAAAGGAGAGCACTGGTTCTGCATTTCTGTAAGAAACTTGGAAACAAATTGGGCAATACTTCATTTGCATGTCTGCTGAATAACACGTAGAGAGAGGGAGACTCCCGGAAAACCAGCCTATAATAAGCTAGGAAATGCTTGCCTGGTCTCTGGGCTGCATGGCAGCTACTTTGAAGCTGCAGCAGCAGTGGGCTTTCTTGGGCTGGAGAATAAGAAGGGGAAAGTCCTTAAGAATTTGGCACTTCTTTGCATTCTACATTTACATCAATGAATTGAGCCTTATTCAGACCAGGGGATCAGTTTTACAAAGCCGTATCCTGACAAGAGGAAATGTTGCTAGGACTGGCCTTTGAGTTTAGAGAGGAGTTGGACTTTGAGACTGAACCTAAAAATACCAGATAAAGACAATGACAGGATATTTGGTTGTCTGGGTTTGAAGGGGAGAGGGCTGACAATTATTTTCAAATATTTTAAGATAAGTTCTCCTCCTTTAAATTCTGTTGACTAAAATCCATGGTTTCTGTTTCCTTCCCTATTGTGAAGGGGAGACTGTTTATTTTTGAAAGCCCTATCAGATTAATTCAGGGAGAAGAGGGGGGCAGGGAGAAGAAGGGGGGGAAAAAGTTCCACAAGAATAATTTTAAAAATGCTTTGAAAGCTATTTTAGGAATCGTGATGCTGAAACTCACATACATAGAGAGAGACATTCTTTGGATGTAAAGCAATATCCTTGTTGCAAGCAGTAAGAAATGAAAATGGTTTATGTCTCTTAAGAAACAATCTCAGTAATTTTGCTGATGTTTTGTTTATGCTGTAAGAGCGTATTGTTTCTTGAGAAGCATAGTTGTAGCTTAATTGTATGATAATTGGAATTTAAATACACATCATAAGTGTAGCTCATTTATTTGCGCTCTTGAAAGTTGGTACAATGCTGGAGATGGCAAACTGGAAGCTGCAAAACACCTACTCCTCCTCTTTTCTGGAGTAAGAAATTTCCCCTTTCTACATCTGGACTGTGAGCATTGGCAGATAGGCCAGTCTGTAAGTGATGGAACAAAGCATTGCAGGCTCAGTTTTGTTGTTTTTCCAAGCACTGCTATGCGCTGATTTTTTGCCATTTTGCAAAGACAAGAACAGATCAGTTTAAAGGGAGAGTCAAACCATCATGGGTTCAGCAGATGTCATGAAAATTTCAGGGAGTAGGTGAAAATAGTTGCATTTGCCTCCCTGTGCTGGGCAAACAAAATTCACGTGGGCCGAGGGACAGAACTTCTCATCGTGTGGGTGTCTGCAGTTTGTTTCCTTTCTCCCTTAACTATTCTTTCTCTTTTTCTTTAATAGGTTCTCTTCTGTTTATCCAGACTTTCTGTGTGTGATGCAAGTAGGTCTGTTGAGATAGGACGAGGTAACATTTGAAACTGAAGGATAGATTTAGATTAGATTGAAGGAAGAGGTTTTTTACAGTGAGGGTGGTGAAACACTGGAACAGGTTGCTGTGAGAGATGGTGAATGCCCCAACCCTGGCAACATTCAGGGCCAGGCTGGATGGGGCTCTGAACATCCTGCTTTAGTGGAAGGTATCCCTGCTCATTGCAGGAGGGATTGGACTAGGTGGCTTCTAAAGGTCCCTTTCAACCTCTTCTATGATTCTGTGATTAAGGCCATAAAAGGGAGGAAGTTTCATATAAAAGCAGATCCAAAGAAGCCTGTATTATGGTTAAGACTCCAGCTTTTGGTGTGCATTTCTGTTTCTTAGGCTTCTGTCAAAATACTGAAGTCAGTAAAGGCTGACTTCTATGTGACTCACTTCTACTGATTTAGAAATGAAAAAGATAGAAATAGAGTACATATGCCAAAAAGCTTCATGATTTGAAATGAAAGGCAACTAAATGATGATGTTTTGGGCTAAAGTCATTAGAAAAGATTTATGCTTTAATTAATCTACGCATCTTGTTTCTATTATGCTTTTTCCTAATATAATAAAACCAACTTTGTTATTCCACTTTGACCTTTTATCAACCAAATTTCTACTGCCTCAAAGTTAGGAGTCTTAACTACTGAGAGTTTTTTACTTCCTGTCCACCTCAGAACACATGGAGCTCCATGAAGAAGAAACTATCAGGATGTTGACATTAAATGCAGTGTTCTTGGCATGACTTTTTTTCTCATATTTGGAAGATAAGAGAAAATATGGAAATTAAAGATATATTGCTTTCATTCTTGCTATTTATTTGATCCTGGACAAAAATGTTGTTAGAGTGGTGAGACCCCAGTGAACTAGATGCTGGAAAATTGGAAAACACAGAATAGAAAAACAAGTATTCTACCAATAATTTTGTCCCTAATGTGAGGCAGAAATATAAAATCCATATATAAATATATAAATTTCTTATTGAAATATAAAACAGGAATAAGGCAAGGGAAAATTTGAGGAAATAGCCATATAGGAGAGTACAAGCAAACAACTATCTTGGCAGGTGCCATTTCTTTTATACTGGCAACTGGGAAAGGTAACATAGGAACTTTAATCAAGCAAAATTATATATAGTGTTGAGATATCTTTGTACATATTTGTAAAATGCAATTAGATTTAATTTGCAAACACCTGAAATATGGCGGTGGGGGAAGTCTGCATACCTTTTTAAACCAATTAGAAAATCCATTTTCTCTCCCCCTCCCGTTTTCAATAAAAGCAGATGCACATTTTTGAATTACACTCTTACAGCTCTCTTAAAGTGTTTGGCAGGTAGTCTCAACTACCTCAGTCTAAACTTCTTCAGTCTCAGGCTTTACATTTTTGTCTTGGCTCATCTCAAAAACTTCCTTCATCTCGTCTATTTGCTTATTATGATACTATTTCTCTGTTATTAAGATTTTCCTCAGAAGTTTTGAAGTTTTTCCCACCCTTGCTGGCTATTGCAGCCTAAGTACCATAGCTGCCAAGAGCCTGTGCCCATCTCTTCAAGATCCTGACATGTCACACCGTGAACTCTCTCCTCCTTTACAATTTTTGTTGCCCAGGGACATTCGGTGACAGAAACACTCCACTTCTTTCTTGCCCCTTCTGTCTTCCACAGTGAGCATATGTCTCATTAGCAGCTGTTCATTAGCTGTTCCCTGGCTGTTTGTGCCAGCCTGAAGTACCTGGCCAGCTCTGTGAGTGGCTTTAAGTGCAGTCATCCCTTGTCTGCACAAAGCATCGATGCTGTGTTGAGAGCATTAAGCTTTTAACTGTGTCAGTGTTTTGTCTTTTTTCTTGGCTGGAATCGCACTTGTCTCTGTGTTTCCATAGTCCTGTGGCCTTTGCAGGGTGATGCTGAAGGGTAACTCCTAATCTATAGGCAGAATGCTCTCGGGCTGTGGACATGTGGGGTCTCTTAAGGTAAAGCCTTGCGGGGGAAGGCACGCAGTGTGGGCAGTGGCACAGCTGCCGAGGGCTTGGGCTCTGCAACCATTGCTGCTCTGTGGTGACTCCAGATGATGGCTGATGTTTGCAACAGTGCTGATGTGGCTGCTGCTGTCAGCCTGACTTGCCCTGGTTCCCTGTGACTTTTTTTTTGTGAAAATGCTGATATCAGCATGTCCTGTGGGTTGTGGTAAAGTGTGCTAGCCAGGAAAGCTGTGGTGCTAGCTGTCTCCTAGGTGAGTCAGAAGATGCAAATGAGAGAAACTCATCTACTTTTCTCCTCGATCTCTGTTAACAACATGCACCTTCACTTTCAAACAGGAGCCCACTGAACTGGGCATATAATAACTATTTCAAATGTGTAAGAGCTTGCAGATTGCAGGAATGCAGAGAAATGATGTTAAAGAGAACAGGACTAATTTTATAGACTGGGAAAATTATGGGTTTTCTACCTTTTTTTTTTCTACAATTTTTTTATCCACTTTTTTTATAAAGTAAATGGGGCATATTTGTGTGCTTTGAAATGATTCAGTTTCTGCCTGGTGACAACTGGTTTGTAACCCCATGGAGGATATTTAAGCTGCTCAAGGCTGTTTGAAAAGATTGTTTAATGATGTGCCACCTCTTCCATGGGATATCTGCAGTATTTTAATTTGTTTTTATTTTAAAAAATATTCTTTGGTATTGTTTGGCTGTAGGAGTTTGGTGTCTTGACTCTGCCCTGGAAATGAAGAATTTACTGTAAATGTGCTTTGATTGAAGCTCTGCAGCTGCTGTGGTTTCTCTGGTGCAGAAAGTGCTGTGTGCACCCTGGGGGCTGTCACTCCTGACAACACACTGTTCATGTTATCTGCACATTCATTTGCTGGCATCTTTTTTGAGTGTGTGGATCAAGCAAAAACTTGGATACTTTGCTCCTCCTTTTGTCTAAATACCTGTGCCAATCACATGCTTAAGGAAGACTGGAAGTTACATCGCTACCAACCCATGACCATGAGATCAAAACCAAATGGGAGACCAGTGATTAAATAGATGGAAAGGAGGTAGAATTGCAGTAGCAGTGAAGACAGAGGATGAAATTATGGTAAATATATGAAGCCATTGGGCTAGATTGATGGCAGTTGAGATGTTTGAAGGAATTTAATCACAGGAAAAAAAGGCTTTTGCAGGATGACTGATTTTGGGGTTTTTGCTTCACTTTCTATCAGGCAAAAAACTAGCTGCAGAGAGCTTTCCAGGATGGAGATCAGACAAAAGATAAGCAAGTAAGAGGCAGAGGAAGGGGGAGAGTAGAAGGAATCTTCCTGCTTTTGGTTGCGTTTGGTAGTAAAAGAAGAAACAAGAGGAGTCCAGGAGCTGCTTGACAGCAGGGGATGCACAACTCTTCTGGAAATGGTTTTGGAGTGGAGTATGGACTGTCTAGTGCACTTAACCTATCCAGAAACATGCCCCTTCCAAACTTTTACTGCCTGCCTTAGTTGCTGACTCAATACTGATGAAATGTCTGTAATGTTGGCCTACAAACGTGGGCTTTTGCTTCAGCACTGCCATTATTCCATTTTTTTCAGCTTTTTATCTGTGAAGACTTTCTCCTTAAAATTTAGAATTAGTTCAGTATATGGATAGTGATTTCTCCCCTTCACTTCAGAGCTGTTTGACCAAAGTCTTACTGAAAGCCTGCGCCCTATAAAACAAGGGGCCTAAGTGTGTTGTCTGCTGAAGGAGCTTGCTGATAAGCTGAGCTAGTCAGATCTGCACAGCTCTGTGTGTGTACACAGCCCTGCCCTGCCCAGGGCTTTTCTGGAACACCCTCTTCAGCCCACATTTCATTCCATCCCTCCGTGCCTGCGCACAGGAGAACACGAAGGACAGACACATCCTCCTGATGTGAGGAAGATGTGATGTCAGGGTGGTAAAGCCTGAGGTAGTACTGTTGCTGTGCATGCAGTCTTGTGCAGCAAACACAGGAGAAATGGACTTTCTGCGGGGTTGCTTGCATGCACAAGGCATGCACTCCATGCCTCTGCCGTGGCTGCACAGAGGGGAGGGAAGGGGAGCTGTGGGGACAGGGAGAGCACAGTCACAGGAGGGGGACCTGCTGTGGAGCAGTGCTGCAGGGTGAATGTTAACTGTGGGCTTGTGGCTCATACATCACCCATGTCCTAGTGCTGTTCAATAGCAAGAGGACCCGGAGGGGTGGAAACCATGCTATACAAGGTTTCTAATCTGGGACACTGCAGGCTTGGCTTCCAGAGCTGCCAGCCTCTCCTGTCTGCTTTTTTCTTGAGCCCGAGTTGCAGCATCACAGGCTCATTTATAAACGGGTGTCACATTACAGGAGAAAGTTTGATTCATCATAAACGGCAGCCCTGTGTTTCAGCAGATATTTTGTGAGTGTAGTGAGCCTAAATCAAGGCACTGTGGATTAAACTGTCCCTCTGATTTCCTAGCTCACTTTCAGAGGATGTTTGTCAATCTAAAGCCCTTTCACAGCCTGGAAAATACTGTCTTTTAATAAAACTTCTTTGAAATCCTTATCCATTATCTTGGCATCTTGTAGAAGGTACAATTATGTCCCAAAGTTGGGTTGACCAAGCCTTGTTCAAGGGATGACAGCTTCCAATCCTCTTCAGTGAATAATGGTTCCATTTCTGTAAGGTTTTTTTCTTCTTTTCCTCTTTCTATTTGATATCTCAGGCCAGGGAGCAGTGTATATTCCTACCAATCTGAGTTTAAATGAAGCAGACAGCTAACTTTGATTTGCTTCTGTTCCTTCTCGTCAGACAAACTGGCTTGCATTAATCATATTAATAAAAATGGCATTAAAATTACCAAGTTTTAAAAACGCACATGACCCACCAAGTTACAAGTCATCCTGCAAGCATATTAATTACAACTTGTCTAAATTTTAGTAAAAGCTCAAAGGAGTCACATTTTTCCCTGCATGTTGGCTTTAATTTGGAAAGCTCTCCTGTAATGCAAGATGTATCCCATCCTAGTATGGTTCTCTAATCACAGTATGCTTTAATTTTGATGGATGACCCCCAAATGCTTTAAATCCACCAAGATTTGCAGTAATTAGAGGTTTTTTTAAATACTTTGTTTCCTGAACTATCCATGGTGACATCCATCTATTGTCACATGGATTTTTCATTTCTCATTCTCCTTACAAAAAAAAAAAAAAAGGAATTTGTATTGAGAGCTTACCTTTGCTGCTACGTGATGGAGGGAGCATGTTTTCATTTATCTCTTTTTAGTCAGTGCTCCCTTTTTGAGTGATTGTGCTCTAAAGCTCCTTACATTTTTCAGAAATGTTGGAAGCCCTCCCCCTCCCTCCCCAGTCTCTAAGCAGTAGCATTGTCCCAACAGGAGAGCCAGAAAAGTCACTTCATCCATTCTGAGTGCTTGCCAATGGAAACTGAAGCATAAGATAGAATTCACCAGGCAATTTTTTTCCCCCTCTGTTTCATGATTCCCTCTCCATTTTCTTTTTGTTGTAATGTTTCACCTTACAATGGTTGTGATATATCATGTTTGCATACACAAATCTAGTGTATATTTTCAGTGCAGAATATTTATTTATTTAGTGGTTGTACAAAACAAGACAAAGCGTTGGGATGTTAATATCCTGTCATCTTCCCCAGACTCCAAGCAAGGTTCTTTTCTCCTCCTGAGTCATGATTCCTCGTCTGACCTTTGCAGAGCAGCATACCCTTTCTCAGTCGTGTTTCACAGCATTGCTGATGGTTTGCTGCTGTTTGCTCAGCTGCTTGTTCTGTCCTGTGCTGTTTTCTCTTCCACCAGCCTCTATTTTATTTCTAGTCAGAATCTGCATGTTTAGTCTGCTCTTTACTTTCTAAGAATGCCCTCGTTTCCCGCTTTGGCGGTTTCAGGTCGTTCCTTTATTTTGTGAAGTGCATGTCCCCCTCCTTTGCCCTTTGTCACCTGCATCCCTTGGTTCACTGATGTGTCTGATGAGGCGTTCCCTCACTCCTTCCCGTCAGAGCCTCTCTGTACAAGGTTTCCTCCTCGTCCCTGCCCCCGGCCATCTCCTGGGAGCCAGAGCAGTGCCGACGGGGAGGATGCTCCAGTGCTGCTGTGCAAAGTCAGGGGCCGCCTGCCCTCCAGTGCAGCGCAGCTCCATCCGCCCCCCAGTGCAGGGAGAGGCAGCGGGAAGCACACCTGGCACCGGGGAACAGCTGCCAGACGCGGGGGAAGCAGCAACAGGCTTGTCTCATGGCAGAGGGTGGCCGGAGGAGCAGGCTGTGATCCAGCACATGCCTCTTTCTGACAGGAATGTGTGAGGGAAGCCTGCAGCTCCATCAGATATTGGGACTGAAGTGGGAGATGCTCAGTGTAGCTCAGAGTGCCATCTATGGAGGTCCTCTTGTTTCCACAAGCATCATGTTTGCTGGACTTTTCCCTCATTCATGGCTGGTTTTACACTTTATTTCAGAGGTGACAAAACCCCAGCCCAGCAAAACAAGATGGCAGGTCTGTACCACCACTTGCCAGTGTCTGCTTTTAGGCAGTGAGCCCAGGAGGGTCTTGACTTGACTGACTGGGGGAGAAAAATGTTTCCTTTCTGGGCCAGTTAATAATCAGGTCATATTAACAAGTAAAATTTGATTAGGCTTCTGATTAGGAAAGAGTAAGCCAGGAGTTTGAAGCTTGTTGTGTCAACAGAACAGATTAGCTTGAGTCTGATGTTCTGCTTTCAATAAGGAACTGTTAATAGAATTACAGTTAGTATCTGACTTCCTCATGAGGTTCTGACCAGGATACAGGGCTTTGAGCAGTTGCTAAGTATCACAGGATATGCACTGGAACTTTGTAAACAGCCAGGCAGAAGACTACCAAATCGTTTAGTTACAATAAATAATGATAATAAGGGAGTAGGGAAATCTCTGACTTTAATGAATGAGGTAGAACTTTCATGTTGAGAAAATGTCAGTAGGTTGCTGTCATTTGCCTGAGGTGACCAGTTGGAAGGGCAGATGTTCTGCTGAGGAGCACTGAACCCACTGTTGTACAAGGCTTTATTTGCAGAAAAGCCCAGTTCAACACTGAAAAGTTCTGAACAATTCTGACAATTGACCCTTTTATTGGAAAGCATTGAGACAATATCACCCACACCTTGTGAGTGGGCTCATTGCGTGCAAGGAGAAACTGCCAACATGATGTGACCTGGAATGGTAAGTGCATTTGGGTTCTTACTGGGAATAGATTTTAGAAGGAGAAAATAAATAATTCTTGTATATTTTTTATTGTGATTTTTTTATTGAGCCTGGCTACTTCCAGCCAGCGCTGAGAAATGGCCAGGAGATCTTCACATACTAAACTATTGCTGTTTTGTCATACAAACCAGTGTCACAGAACATCAGGGTACTGACTGTTAAAACCATATTGTAAATGCCTAACATTTAGAAATATAAATAATGCTTAGCCTACTTTCCCCATCAGGATAGGATCCAGTGACAGTGTGATTAATCATAGGCTGTTCAGCATCAGTAGGGGGAAATGAAACCTATTAATGCTGCCGTGTTCTCCAGGCACCGAGGCTGCACTGGGAGGAAATGATCTCTGACGTGAGAGAAGACAGACTCCTAATTCCACACGCAAAATTCCACCTGCTGTCAAGAATGATTAGGGATCAGAATGGTATCTGAGGGTATCTGTGGTGATTGCTTGATCTTTGTGGCTAATGAAGTTAACTGTCTACAGTCAGACCCCCATTAAAGTTCAGTGTGGTGTTTCACTTTGTGCCTCAAATGCTCCCCTGCCCCTGATATGTAGGAGCAGGACAATTGCTCCCTTGGAGGATGCTTACTCTCTCTTCCTCAGCACCAGCAGTGTGACGGAGTGCACATTGCTGTCAGCCCAGAGCAGCAAGCTTTGCTTCTGCTTGTTACTTCAGACACTGGGAACACTTTTTGGATGCTGTCTCTAAGCAGTGCTTTGCTCTGCTGCCATCATCACCACCATCATTAACAATGCTCTTCAACTTTATTTGGGGGGCAAGGGGATGGGAACAAAGCAATGGTTCTCCTACATCTTTGAGCTTCAGCACAGTGGATTTAAATAAAGACATCTTCTGTTCTACATTATAGCCAGGCTACCTCTGTCTACTACACAAATGATTCGTTTTGCCATAACCTCTATGGATTTTGTCCTCCCTCAGATCACTTTGAGTTAACCTACGGGGGGGAGCAGATGTCCTGCTGGAATGCCAGGTCTTGGATTCTAAAGTGTCTGCAGGAAAGCTGTAGATTGTCTGAAGGACACACTAAGGGCAATGCACTGCAATCCATCAGCTAGGAGAGAGCAGGATGGTGATGCTGTGAGCAGAAACACAGTGACAAGCTGCTGTCACATGCACACTGCTCATGCAGATGACAGGGGAGTGCTTGTACTTAACTGGATCCAGGTAGTGGTATCAAGGCTCCCGTATGGAGTGATTTGTCTTAGAGGGCAGGTAAGCTAAAAATAACCAGGCAGCTGTAGGGGAATTTGTCTTGCCAGGCCCCCCTCAGTTAGGGAACAGTATTAGTAAAGCTGAGATTGCTTCATTACTGTTACTGAGCCCACTGAATTTGGATACAGATGTAGCAGCATTGGGATCAGTGGAGAAGCAGTAATCAGAAACACATTAATTTGGGAGGGGAATGGCTAGAGGAAACGAGGTACAAGGGGAAAAAAACTGTTCAGAAGTGGAGAAATGGAAAGTAAGATAAAAATCAAGTAAAAAACAAAGGAGGGCAGATTTTCCAGCAGTAAGAGTATGAACTTTTGCAGATGTTAGTGTAGTTGTCCTACTGGCCTAAGGCCACCAGGATGCCAGAGGGAACCCTTGGGACAACTCACTGGCCTGCCAGCCAGGCCTGCTTTGGAAAGGACTGGTGTGGGGGGGCAGAGCCAAGAGGGATAACTTGCACCTTAATGTTAAATGCTATGGGGAGGGAAGGGTGGCATCTATTTCAGTAGTAGTTATGTGTAATTAATAGGATTTAGCATTGATAAATGTAGCTTTGTAGGTGTGTGTAATAGCAAGCGAAATAATGTAAATTGGACACAGTTGTCTGTTTATTAGTTAATTAAATTGTTTTATTATTTATTACTAATATGTTGATTAATCAGTAAGAATTACACTCCCTATCAGCTCTATCTCAAGCCTGAAATATAAAGAAGGAGAGTCAGACCCTGAGGCAAGGAACCAGCATGTGATTCTTCTGAAACTGGACCTTGGATGGCTGTGTCTCTGTGGAACCCAAAGCGGTAAGAAAGTGTTGTAAACATGTTAAACACCTGCCTGGTGACTCTTCAACTTACTGTATTCCATAGTAATCTGCAATCCTCAAGGTGATTTATTTAATGTAAAAGTTCTTTCATTCCCATTTTTAGCTCATTAGTTCCTACATGGTCAAAATTATCCCGATCTGTCAAACGCCCCCGTAAATATTTTTGGTTCAGTTAATTTCAGCTTATGGTTCCTGTTTTGGAACAGGGGAGTTGGCAAATTTTTGTTTGGACCTTTATAATCAGCTTTTCAAATATCTCTGGGTATTTAGTAGCTGCTATTGCAGACAGGATGGTTTGGTTCATTTTTTTTCTTTTTGAGTAGCCTTTTATTTCTTCTTCCTGTGAAACATAATTTAATTTCTTTTGGGGAAAATTCTCATTCCTGATTTAATTTCCTTTGACTGTTTTCTAATGATTTTGGGTCAGCTTTAATGCCTTATGAATCATTTCATTATTTGTTCCATCTCAGTTCCTTGGTTCCTGACAGCTCCTCTCTCACTACCTCTGTCCTGATGTGCAAGTTTCTGAATTACCCAGAATTTAGCAGATGAGCATCAGTAAAACACAATTGAGGTGCTATTTGTGATACCTTCACACCAAAATTCTTTTCAGGATTGTGGAAGCAGAAGCTGTTTTCCCCCTTAGAAATTATGTCACCTTTGCTGTTTACCACAGCCACAATCACCATTTCCTTGGCCATGTCTCTGCCCTGTGCCCAGCCAGCAACAAATAGCCATGCCTCATATTTCAAGTGGATTTATTAGGAATGCTGAGTAATGCATTTTTGTGCTGGATTACTTATTACACTTGTGTTTTGTGTCAAGATCTAGTTGGATGAAAGAACTGAGTGCATTAAAATACCATTTGAGAGCGTTATTGGTTAATAATACCTTGAAATGCAGTTGAATGTTTTTCCTCATGTAAATTTATGCAAATGTTTTTGCACTGAAGGTGGAATTATTATAATAAAGACAGTATTATGCATATTGAGGAAGCTGAGCTATTTGGGTTTAGTTACCCTGTTTCTTAGAGTTGAAGATGCTCATCCTGTCCAGTCTAATTATTTCCACAGAAGTTTTTTTTTTCTTTCCTCTCAGTTCACTCTGAGCTGAATTGTACTGATTGAAGAAATGCAGATGTTTAAAAAGTTCTCTTAGTACCTGCTGCTATGTTGAAGCTGGATTAGTGCTTCAACCAGTCCTGTTCCAGCTGCTACTGCTGGTTCAGCTATTAGACCTTCCTTAAAACTTGGTGAGCAAATGCAACCTGCTTAATGCCAGCTCTCTACACACCTTCTGTAATGGTTGAACTTCCTTTCAGCGTTTTCATCCTGCTGCAGCTGGAATTAGATGGATTTGTTAATTGTTGAATTTACCTCTGCCCAATACTGTTCCCTCTCTGGAGCTACATGGAGAGTTTTGGTGGCTTCCTCTATTAGAGCTAAAGATGACCATCAAGGGTAGCAGCTCTGTAAAGGGTTGCTCTGGCTGCTGTGAGCCCCGGATCCCTTCCTGGTGATAGCTATTAGCACCTTTTAGCTCATGTAAGTGCAGAGAAACAGATACATAATGAGGAGAGAGCAAATGTTTGATGAATAAGTGATCCAGGAACAGCAGTAGAGAGAGCATAGGATGAAGCAGTGCTCCTGTCTAAGGGCTGCATCCTTGCAGGGTGCTGCTGACCACAGCAACATTCCCACCTCAGATGCTTTTTTGGCCTTTTTTATTTTTCCAAGATTTGCACTTGGAAAAGTATTTAGCTTTCATTTAAGGTAACTTTTAGTGAGTTATGCCCCTATTTACTGGCAGTTTCACTCTTCCCTTTTCTCCTGCACTCCTTTTTGAAGGACCAAACAAATGATTTTTCAGTCAGAGGAAGTGAGAGGAGTTGGTCCACAAATACAACTTTCTCAAGAGCTTCTAACTACTGAAGACTTTTGTTGCTAAACTTGTATTTCTTATCCCTGCCTTGAATATGTGTAAAAATTTCAGTGAAAAAACTCTGCTTTTCCACTGTTGTTCCTGATGTGGATTGGATTAGGGAAATCTGGGACGCAGTGCTGTGCAGAAGAGAAACAGCAAACCTGGACTGCACTGCACAGTGGATGATTCAAGTACAGTGAGTGGGGGAAGAAAGGCATTGCACTTAGAATAGATACTACAATTGACAAAGACAAAAGCCTGAGTATTCCACACACTGCTAATCTTGCTAGCTTTAATTTTATCAGAAAGTCTGTCTGAGCTGATTTCCATATCCTGTTTCTTTGTGTTTAGTAAGTGCACTCACTTTGGCCAATTGTTTGTTGTGTGTGTTTACTTCCCTAAATTCATGGAAATGAGTGTTATCTTTTTTTATTTGGAGTAACAAAACCAGAGAAAGCTTTTATATCAACATGAACAAAATCAAATTGTGAAAATATTTTGTCTATATGAGGGTTTTATTTGAGTCTTTAATTAATTTCATTTCCTGAATTTAGATTCAATTATATGTTCTTCCTTTTAAATGTATTCTGTTGTCCATCCTAGAATAGCTTTTCTTGTGACAGATGCAGATATTAATGAAAACTCTTGATCTGGTGTGTAGACATTATTGAACACTTACAACACAGCCTGAATTTGTAGCTGCTTTCGAGCCCTGGAGAAAACAAACTGACATCAGAGATGTGCCCATTCAGTCACTTAACTCCTGTGGTGAGATTCTCAAGGGGCAGGGGGGGAGAATGGATCAGGATGATGTGAGTTTGATCTGAAGGAAGCATTTTTCTGGGTTTGTAGTTGGTCTCTTTTAATATAAGCTTTATTATATAGCTTGTATATAATTATTGCTCTGTTACTATATTCTATATACTATATTCTATAATTATTCTATTATAGTGTAGAATATGCCTGAGTGAAATTGAACATAGGTTTGTATTGAAAGAGACTCCATTTTACTAGAAAAAACTAAATGGGTAGAAGAATACTATAGAACACTATATTTAAATACGATTTAATTTACTTTTTAGAGCAATAGGATGTTACTTTCATCTGCTCTCTCAGATCAAGGGCTGGGTCTCATGCAATCAATCCTTGCGTCACAACTACATGGACTGAATATAGAAAAAAAGATCACATTCTTAAACCTAAGGCTTATGCTGGCATTCCAGTACCTAATGATATTTATTTAACATTATTTCTAATGCTATGACTGACAGGAAAAGGGTTAGATGAAAAAAAAAAGGCACAATGGCGTGCATGGATATATGTTATGGTATTACAGTTGAGTCTTTGGAGCGTGGGTTAGATTTTTGTGCAATTTTCCCAAAACGGAAATTCCAGGGGACTCCAGAGCTAGGGATGCAAACACATAGAAGCCCAAGCACAGGAAGCTCGGTATGTTTCTACCTTTTTTCCTGTTTCACAGTCTATTTAATGTCTACAGCTGTGTTAAATTGCTGGTATTTACTGGGTGTCCTGCAAATGAAGAGCTGATGGTGAGGGCAGCAGAGAATCAATCTGTAATGAACAGGAGATGTGGCAATGAGCACTAGCACAGGGAGCAGACTCTGAAAGAGGCCTTGGCTGTAACACCAGGTGGAGCATGAGAAGGGGCAAAACATCCGTGGGGAAACGGGGAGGGTGAGTGATGAAATTACTGTTTTCTCACTAAGAAACAAAATTTCCTAATAATTTGTCAGGCTCTACTTTTCCAAGCTGAAATTCATTACTACATCAAAGTGAATGCCTTGCTACTAACAAAATAAATGTCTCTATTTAGAATGTAAATGAGAAAAATGTATGAATTACAAGACATTTTAAGACTTGTGAATGGCTGAGTGGATGGAGTTAGTCTTATTTTAGAAATTGGCTTTGACATAATTTGATAATAAGTAATAGGCTTAGTTTCTGATTCTGTAATAACTTGAAGTGCAGCAAATCTTTACTGAACGTGTGAGCTGCATTACACATGAAGTGTACACAGGCAAGGGGTGTATGTGGGGGGTTGGCTGCTTGGTTTGTTTGCAGCCTGCCTGCCTCCTCTCCCTGCAATGCCCTCCCTCCCTGGCAGACCACCAGGAGAGGGCTGAAGTGAGCCTTGCTCCTCACTGAATTATGCCTTCTTGAGGATGTTATCCTTTTCCAGAAGAGCTTGGGAGCCCTTCAGGGGTTAGAAGCACATAACTGGAAGTTATGTACCTCCTGTGTTCTTCTGACTCCTTCTGCCTGGAGGAAAAACCTGCCTGAAAATGCTGTATTGGGCAATTCTTGGAAACAGACACCTGAGAGCAGATGCATTCTTATCAAAAGGAAACCCAGAAAACATTTGCACAGATGTGGTTGACACAGGAGGTCATGATCTCATTTCATATGTCACTGCTTAATCTTAGCTGAGATAATTACAGACATATGGCTGTCTAAATATGAAGTCAACAGGAAGGTATCCAGCTACATGTGGTACTACAAGTAAATCAGATTTCACTGCAACAGCCAGCAGCTGAGGCTATTAGGTGAATAGCGGATGTTTCCTGACAAAATTTAGCACTAAAAAAAGACAACAAGTTTAGATTTATTCATTCTTTGTATGTCTTTGTGAGCTGGTACCAATATACATAAAACTCACATTAGTATCTCGTAATATTCAAATAATTACCAATATAGAGTTACTTATTTGTGTGTTTTTTCCAAAACATGACAAAATNACCCAATTCACTGCTAGGGTAATTATTTGTCCAGGTCACAAGCAGAGACCTGCATGACGAACTTCGGCGAGGCTTTGTGTGCCAGCTTGTGCTGAGAAAGTGCCTTAGTCCCCAGGTGCCGGGGCCAGGAGAAGCCCCACAAACCCACCCCCATCACCCCATGACCCTTCCTGCCAGCCAGGCTCCACGGGGGTGTATATGCAGGACCACAGGCAGCAGCAGCAGCTCAAGCTCTGGGTAAGTGCCTTCCCTCGGGCTCACACGTGTTCTTGTAAACTGAGATTTCACACAAGCCAGTGAAGACATACTTCAGTTTTATTGTTGTTTAGGCATGGATAGAAACATTAATTCTTTTGCACTCTTGGTTCTTGAAACTTGCCTATAGTGAACCTGGAGCAGTGAAAAACCCAGCTCCTCAGACTGACGATTTAAAGTGCATAGGAGATCAAGCAGAATCCCAAAAGGTGAGGAGTTGTTTTTATTCCTTTTTCTGCAGCTGTGAAAGTTGAAGGACTTTTTTTTCTTTTCATTTGACCTATATTCCCCTGACAGTGGTATGAAAATTTTCAGCCCTTCCCTATGCTTTCCCTTTGGAGTTTTCCCTATCTTTGGAAGATTCCTCTCTGTATTCAAGAATTATTTGTAGTGATATAAACAAAGAGAGGCGGTAGATGCACACCCTTCACAGGACTCTGGTACAACTTTTCCCGTTCAGAGTCATGCCCACTGAATTTGTTTTTTCTTTTAAAAAACGTGTATAGCTTGGCAGTGTTCTTGCACCAAAAGAAAAAGATATATTTATATATAAAGTAACTTTTTTGTGTGTTCACGTTTTATTTTGGAAAAACAGGTGTTTAAAAATTTTAGAATTTTTTTAACAAAATTCTAAAAAGAAAAAAATCACAATATTTACAGAGATAACAGAATGGCTTAGCCATGCAAAACAAATTACTTTGGTTTTTCCCCCATTTTACTTTGGTTTAAATATTGACCAAGATTAATTTTTTTTTTCTTTTTGCCAAATAAAACAGTAACAAATTAAAGTTTAGAGGCATATAACAGGATTTCCNAAAAAAAAAAGGCACAATGGCGTGCATGGATATATGTTATGGTATTACAGTTGAGTCTTTGGAGCGTGGGTTAGATTTTTGTGCAATTTTCCCAAAACGGAAATTCCAGGGGACTCCAGAGCTAGGGATGCAAACACATAGAAGCCCAAGCACAGGAAGCTCGGTATGTTTCTACCTTTTTTCCTGTTTCACAGTCTATTTAATGTCTACAGCTGTGTTAAATTGCTGGTATTTACTGGGTGTCCTGCAAATGAAGAGCTGATGGTGAGGGCAGCAGAGAATCAATCTGTAATGAACAGGAGATGTGGCAATGAGCACTAGCACAGGGAGCAGACTCTGAAAGAGGCCTTGGCTGTAACACCAGGTGGAGCATGAGAAGGGGCAAAACATCCGTGGGGAAACGGGGAGGGTGAGTGATGAAATTACTGTTTTCTCACTAAGAAACAAAATTTCCTAATAATTTGTCAGGCTCTACTTTTCCAAGCTGAAATTCATTACTACATCAAAGTGAATGCCTTGCTACTAACAAAATAAATGTCTCTATTTAGAATGTAAATGAGAAAAATGTATGAATTACAAGACATTTTAAGACTTGTGAGTGGCTGGGTGGATGGAGTTAGTCTTATTTTAGAAATTGGCTTTGACATAATTTGATAATAAGTAATAGGCTTAGTTTCTGATTCTGTAATAACTTGAAGTGCAGCAAATCTTTACTGAACGTGTGAGCTGCATTACACATGAAGTGTACACAGGCAAGGGGTGTATGTGGGGGGTTGGCTGCTTGGTTTGTTTGCAGCCTGCCTGCCTCCTCTCCCTGCAATGCCCTCCCTCCCTGGCAGACCACCAGGAGAGGGCTGAAGTGAGCCTTGCTCCTCACTGAATTATGCCTTCTTGAGGATGTTATCCTTTTCCAGAAGAGCTTGGGAGCCCTTCAGGGGTTAGAAGCACATAACTGGAAGTTATGTACCTCCTGTGTTCTTCTGACTCCTTCTGCCTGGAGGAAAAACCTGCCTGAAAATGCTGTATTGGGCAATTCTTGGAAACAGACACCTGAGAGCAGATGCATTCTTATCAAAAGGAAACCCAGAAAACATTTGCACAGATGTGGTTGACACAGGAGGTCATGATCTCATTTCATATGTCACTGCTTAATCTTAGCTGAGATAATTACAGACATATGGCTGTCTAAATATGAAGTCAACAGGAAGGTATCCAGCTACATGTGGTACTACAAGTAAATCAGATTTCACTGCAACAGCCAGCAGCTGAGGCTATTAGGTGAATAGCGGATGTTTCCTGACAAAATTTAGCACTAAAAAAAGACAACAAGTTTAGATTTATTCATTCTTTGTATGTCTTTGTGAGCTGGTACCAATATACATAAAACTCACATTAGTATCTCGTAATATTCAAATAATTACCAATATAGAGTTACTTATTTGTGTGTTTTTTCCAAAACATGACAAAATGAAAACTCCGTGTCCAGGAAAAGGTGTAACGTATTGCCTAAACCATCTGGGTTGATGCTGGCAAAACCTGGAAAATACCCAGACAATAGGTGTGGATGGTTTGTTTCCCTGGCCAGCAGCTGGGTCAGCACTGTCCCTTGCTTGGGCTCTGAGCAGCTGCCAGCCCCAGCAGCACAGCAGCAGCAGGTGCAATAAAGCCTTCAAGCAGAGGCTGGTCTGTAGTACGCAGAACCCGTACAAAATGTCCCTGATGTTTTTCCTTTTACAGTGCTGATCCCAAGTACTCTTTTTTCCTTTCTTCCCAGAAGGCCTCACCTTGTGGCCACACCATTATCACGTCTCTGTAGCTCATATCCACTGCAGCACAGCTATAGCTTTGGTATTGTTGCTTCAGAGGACTCCCAGAGTTGCTTGGGAAGCCCATGGGTATTTTTGCAGGATACTGCATTTGCAGCATGCAGTGAAACCCACTGGTTTGTTCCAAGCCCAGTGGCAATTTCCTGCACAACCATGAACAGACACCACTAATTACATTTCCTGACTGTAAAGCAAGAGCATGGGCTCTCCTCTACTGCCTCCTGTCATGCTGTTAAACCATTTGTGAGCAGGGATTTGTTTTTCTTCCTGTGTGTAGCAAACTGAGGCTGAACTCTCGTGGTGTCCTCNATTTAAAGTGCATAGGAGATCAAGCAGAATCCCAAAAGGTGAGGAGTTGTTTTTATTCCTTTTTCTGCAGCTGTGAAAGTTGAAGGACTTTTTTTTCTTTTCATTTGACCTATATTCCCCTGACAGTGGTATGAAAATTTTCAGCCCTTCCCTATGCTTTCCCTTTGGAGTTTTCCCTATCTTTGGAAGATTCCTCTCTGTATTCAAGAATTATTTGTAGTGATATAAACAAAGAGAGGCGGTAGATGCACACCCTTCACAGGACTCTGGTACAACTTTTCCCGTTCAGAGTCATGCCCACTGAATTTGTTTTTTCTTTTAAAAAACGTGTATAGCTTGGCAGTGTTCTTGCACCAAAAGAAAAAGATATATTTATATATAAAGTAACTTTTTTGTGTGTTCACGTTTTATTTTGGAAAAACAGGTGTTTAAAAATTTTAGAATTTTTTTAACAAAATTCTAAAAAGAAAAAAATCACAATATTTACAGAGATAACAGAATGGCTTAGCCATGCAAAACAAATTACTTTGGTTTTTCCCCCATTTTACTTTGGTTTAAATATTGACCAAGATTAATTTTTTTTTTCTTTTTGCCAAATAAAACAGTAACAAATTAAAGTTTAGAGGCATATAACAGGATTTCCCTCTAATATTTTATACAGCATAGAGTTTATAGGACATCTTATGTATTTAATCCATGCCAATGCACTACAGGAAGCTTTTATTAAGACATCAGTCACTACTGCCCAGACATTTAACATTTTACAAATTTACAAGTAACAGTGTTTTCTGCCCCCTAAATAATGCAAAAGTGGCAAAATACATTTCCTAACGTCCATCTTTTTCTTTTATTTATTTATTTATTTTTGCCTACCAGTCTATAAAAACTTACTTTTTCCCTGGATATTTGTAAATGGAAACCTGATGTTCTGCTCACTTATACTGTTCCTCTCCATCAAAGCTGCCTGTTACCTTCTTTCAGAAACTAACTTTCCAGATAAGATGAAATTTATCTCCCTTAAGTACAACTTTCTATTGGCCATTCATCCTAAAACCTTTTCTTATCAAGTACGATTCTAAAAATTCCCTCAAGCAAAAAACATGTTTATAAAGTTACAAACTTGAATGTAACTAAAGATACATAGACATTTCATTGTTACAATTATATGTACTGTTTGATAAATTAGGTACCAGTTAAAAACACTAAAATTATCTCAAGGTGCATTCAATATCTGTAGCATAGTTAACAAAAACACTCAAAAAATATATATATATATATATTCTATTTTTGTGGGAAAAAAATGCAGCTTTGATATGACCACTTTTTAAAAAAGTTTCCAATTCTGACTGGTATCTCTCTGAAAAGAAGAAAAGGTACAGTACTTTAAGGCAGCGAATAACATAAAGGAATCAAAATTAATCCAGAATTCCAGTTCCTTATCCTAATGCTAACATGAAAGATGACTGATAACCATCAATAAAATGCATGTCTTGCTCTAGAAGAAAAGGATTTTTTAGCCACCAGCTCTATGTAGGCTAGGAATTTTTCATAGTGTTCCTTACTCAATACCCAGACTTCATCAGGGAAATTCTTTATTCCCTTTCTAGCTCGTTTAGCTTTGCATGGTTTTTCAAATGTTCACTTTCATTAACAATTTAGTTCATTCTCGTCACAGCTGTCACCCTTCTGCTTTACCATGATTTCAAAGAATGAAAAAGGAGTTTGACATTTTCCTTTAAGACAATCTTACACTCTAGGTACTTGCTACAAAGCAGAGGCTTCACTGATTACAACCAGAATCAGACATGTACCTGCTCAAAGGGTGTCATAGAAACAATTGAAATAAAACCATTACACTATACATCAGATTAACAGCAACTCCCAGAACAAAGCCTTACAGTGTATAAAAATAGCTACGTAAAAAATTTACATAAAGGCAAACAAAAAGAAATCTTCAGTGCAGACATTTACAAAAAAATATTTCAAACAGAACACAACATGGTGACCTATTATCATGGCTGTTGCCAAAATTAGTTTGTGGGTTTTTTTTAGCTTGAGATAATTGCATCTAAAATCCTTTGAAAACCTGGTAGTATGATCTGCTTAATACTTGAACCATGAATAGCTGTCACTTCTTTGTATATGTTTAAATACAATCCACGTTCATGCTTCAATTGGTCTATATGTATTCTCTGAAAATATGAAAGATAAAGCCAGTTAAATATTTTTAAATATATTAACCATCATAACTACCCAGTATCTGAGCTGTAAACGAACAGCTACATGAAAAATACTTTCTTCTGCAGCTCAGTGATGTAGACGCTTTTTTTCATGACAAGAATCAGTGTTGCAGTATTGTTCCCAGTAAATCCAGTAAGTTTATCTGGTAAGTAATGGATTTACTCCATTTTACTAGAAAAAAACTGATCTGAAGGAATATAGAGTAGAAGATTGCACCAAAGGCACACAATGGGTTTACGCTGCAACTTTTTCAAATTGATGTGTTTTCTACGTTTAAATCCTTCCTAGGACGTAATTTCAGTACTCCCAATTCCCTTTTCCAAACTAGTAAAACAGTGATATTGCTGGTAAAGTGCCTACAGCAATCCTGCATCTCTTTATATACTATGTAATTGCTCTGTATAATCCAATACATTCTAAATATTTAATGCAAAACTTGTGGTTTGTATTTGAAAATTTCAGACAATGCTGACATATTGAAATTATTGACAGTTGCATTCATTTAAATAAGAAAACTTGTTATGTAAACATGCAATATCATGATTTCACAAAATTCCATATCTTTTAAACCCCTGTTACCTCAAGAAGGTATCCTGCGCTATTTACCTGAGATCAATGAAAATCAGGGCTGCCTACAGCTTTCCTGTGGAGGAGCTTGCAATGCAAGCACCCCTGAATATGTCATACACTCATTTTTAAGAACAGTTGATGACTAACTCAACAAACCTCTCTACGGTTAGCTGGTTTCCAGACTCTTGTGTATGACACTTACGACAGTGTTAATTTTAAATTACCTAAACTGGCCAGAAGAATGGTCTAACCTCCTCCCTTGGGTACTAGGAGGAGAGGTGCAGCAGTGGTGTATATATGTGTGAGCACAGGGTGGTGCTCTCGGTGCTCTACAGTGCTCCCGTAATTCCCAACAGAACTGCGGCATCTGCCAGATCATTTGTAAACAGTTTACTTCATGCAGATCCCAGCAGGGGAAACTTTCCAACCTCTTACTAATGTAATACACAGTGTCTCTTTCCAGGATAAAACTGATCACAGTACAGGTGTGTGAAATCTAGACTAAGAGAACTGTTTTGTTCTAAAGGAAGGAAGTTTCATGACTTTTGCATTAATGATGAAAAAAGTGACCAAGGACTGGGAAACTGTTGCTTGCAGTAAGTGAAGACGTTCCTATAAACATTTCAAGTCATAACTTGAAACCTTCTGAACTCTATCTAAACAAACTCTTAATATAAACACATATATACACATGCACAGTGGTGGTACATTACACAAATTTGTATTTTCATTTCCTCAAGCACATGCATTAACATAAAGCCAAGTATTCCATCTGAATGTCAGACTTTTTTTTATATATGTATGTGCATCTCTGCATTCTTAACTGGCCAAAACCTTGAGTCTGTCTGTCCTAAACCTACACCACAAAATGACCCCACTGGCTTGCGTCTGGAAGGTGAGCACCAGACCAAGCTAGAGCCTTGATCACCAGAGAGAAATGGTGGATAAAGAGATTTTAACGTGGTAATATTAAACACTTACCTGGAATGATGACTGACACATTTTCTCTTAAGTTTCAGATTTATGATTGTTTTCCTCTAGTTTTTTGTTTTCTTCTATATTTCCAAGGTCTTTGTCTACATGTTTTGATGCTGTCCTATAATGTAAAGGAAGGTCATTTTTGCATGTCTACAGCATTTAGTCCCATACTCATATTAATGACAGTGCCTCCTCCCCTCACAGTGAACAGAAAATTTTGACAGTTCTGTTCTGAGCAGAGCAACAGGTTTGCATATGTCTGTAAACAGGCCAGTGACAGCAGATCCCCACTGCTGTGAGTACCACAGGAAGTAGTGCAGCAGGGCTCTATGTGTTAGATCTACCTCTTGAGGAATTCAGAATTATTCTGAGCTAGCAGACACTTAGTAAGGTTAAACCAGTTGTAGAGATCCATGTTTCTTGACAAAGTAATTGTGCAGCTTGTTTCAATGAATACAAGTCTGCTTTAAGGCACACTAAAATGTTACAAGTGTGGTTAAAATATCTTGATCAACACAGTAATCTTTTGTGTATTTGTAGTAAATGATTTTCAGAGCCCATGCCAAAAGGAAGCTCTTTAAATGTGAAGAAATTCATGAAAATTCTGGCACCACTGAAAAAAAATCTCACTCTGGCTTGTAGGTCTGTGTTAGCTGTGACTGACAAGCTTTGGGTAAAGATGAGATTCTGTAAATGTTTGGGGGTGGGGGGGAAAGAGGTATGCCTCATTTAAAATAGCAGGTCTTCCTTAATGCAAGTAGTGGTGATGAATTAATGAGTTAAGTGCTTAGTTTAGCTTAGCACAATAAAACCACTATGCCATTCATTTAATCTGTGAGAAGCCTCACTGTCTGCCAAGGTGAAAGATTCCTGCAGTGCTGTGATAACATTTTGAAGGCCCCAATTTTTAAAATGTAAATGGGCAAATGTGTTTGAGTGGGACAAAGTAAATCCCTTGTGTCGAAGCAGATTATCGTATCCGCATTTTCTCTGCAGATAATTTGTTTCCCCTACAGAAAAGTACGGTCTGCCGTGATAGATTGATGCATATGCTCACCCTTGCTGCAGGGCACAGACCCGGAGTGACGCTGACTTGGAAAGTACAATGAAGACACAGGTTGGGTAGTGTGACATGTCACGCTGACACCATGCAGGAATGCAGCTCCCGGACCGGACCGGACCGGCAGGCGGGGTTATTGCTAGAGGGGCGTTCCTGTGCACATCCTCCATCTGAGCAAAGGCCGGCAGAGCGGCTGCATGCCATGTGTGCCCTAAGGACCCTGCAGCAGTGCTGCTGAGGCAGGAAAGCTTAGTCCTTGTCTCTGAAGAGCTCCTGAGGCAGTGCAAACGCACCGAACCCCTCCCCACCTCTGCCAGTGCTGCTGAAATGCTGCTCTCCGGCTCGAGATGGAGTGCCAGGGGAGGAGCATGGGATTCTGGATCCCAAATCCCACAGGCTACACTGAAAGGGACCATTCTAAAATCTCTTCAGTTTTAGAGGTGGTTATTTCCTAAGGGGCCGTAAATTTTAATGTTTAAAAGCTGCATTATCTTTTGCTATTGGTTTAGGATGCCTCTGTTACATTTGTGTGACTGACAGGAAGGTATCATGCTGAAAACCCATTTACTGCAAAGATCTGAGCTTGTCTTCATTACAGGCAAATTTAATTTTAAAAGTGCTGAGATAGTATTACAAAGTAACTTATTCTACAGTGGTAAATTTCTATTGCACAGTAACAATCTATTTTTTTCTGGTATTCAAAACCTGAAACACATGACATGAATAAAAGGGAAGGATGTGAAATGCAATGAAGAAGAAAATTCAATGCTTTGGTAGAGACTGACCTTCTGTGAGCTTAATAACCTTTCACAAATCTCTTTAATCCTAACAAAAAAGAAACAACCCCCAAAAAATCCCTTGAAAATTAAAAAAGTTTATAATTTAAATTTAAAACATGTTTGGTTTAGGTTGAGCACATAATTTGGCTTGTCATGTGGCTAATGAGTTTTCCATAAATAAGTCTCATAAAATTAGAGACAATAGGGAAGAGATGAGAAGCTGAAAGAATCTGGACTCAGGCAATTACCTGAGCTGAAGCTAGTTGGATGTGAGAAAGCAGCATCATGCACATCTGTCCTCATATAATTGCTAATGTCTGTGCTTGGAGACTGGATAGACTACTGGCATGGCTCACTGGGATCCTATTTTCTGGCCTCTTATCACCATTTTTACAGTGCCTAAATCAGACTGAATCTCATATGACCTGACACTTAACAGCAGAGAGAACTGTCTGGTCTTTGACTAGGTTAAAAGTATTCAATGACTAATGTCAGGAGATTCTGCAATGTGATCAGGTTTTGATTTTTAAAGTAATCTATTTTAGTTCTACATTCAGTCAAACCTTTATTTTCCTAAAGCCACAGTGGGCAAAAATGGGAGCATTAAAGGGCAACACTAACTTTGAAAGACGCAGGTGCTCCAGAACTCTTTTGGAGGATGTTACAAACCACTTGCTTGAAATGAGAGCAGCAGCAGTTTTTCACGTCTGACAATCAGATGGATTTTGATTCTCAATGCCTGAGACTGAAATGCAGCTGGTTATTTATGATGGTTTGGTGATCCTGCTGACCTGGTGTTTTTGCTCCCCAAACACCATTATCTAGGCAGATTCACCTCGTCAGCACAAACAATGCTGCAGCCTTTTTTAGTGCTCTCTAAACAGTGTCATTAAGAGACACAGGAGTTATTTTGCAGGGAGGTGTGGTCCACAGGCAGTGCTCTGCCAATGGCAGAGGAACAGCCACTCCTGGCATGGCACCAGTCCCCAGGGCTCGCCAGACATGGCTTGGGTTTGTAACAGAAAGCTCTCAAAACATGAGTTCCATCGCTTCCCGAGGTGACTTCGGGCACAGGACGAATGGTCCCCTTCCAGCTTAACATTCAACAACAGCTGTTCCTTACTTTTTTTGTGCATTAACTCCTGCCAGCTTGCTCCGTCTGCAACTCAAGATTGACTTCCTCATAAAAGGATGGAGTCTGAACGTATAGCAATATTCCGAAGAATTTACCCAAAAGGGCAGACAGCCCACTTTGCCCAGACCTGGAGCACTCTCACACTGTCATTACCTGCAGCTCCACAAAAAAAGCCCACACCTTTGATGGTGTTGTTCTGAAGAGTGAGAAGTTGGTTGCATACATACAAGTTTACTCCCCTCTTCTTTTTTTTTTTTTCCCTCCCTTAAATTAATTTGTAAATCATGGATCATTCTGAGCTCTTGCTAAAATTATGACTTGTATTTAATATTTATCTGTGCTTGCTCTTCGGGAAAATAATTATCCTCAGGGAACTCTAATCAAAATCTCTCTGTAAGTAGTACCAAAGTGAGATTTTTAGCATTCTTTGGAGTGTGTGTACTGTGGGGCCACTATTTTCATGGATCTTGTTCAGATACTGTTTATACCATTGTTTGTAATATGAAGACCATTTTCCAGGATAATTGTTTTGCCTGCTGTAGTGTAAATGCAGACTACGTATAGGTGACTCAAAAACTGCTGTAGGGTTTTAATTTCTGGTCTCTTTTAATCTCACAAGTCTAGACCTTGCCCTCAACACCATTTAAGGAAGAAAGTATACAGTGCTGTTTGTCCTTGTTATCCAGCCCAGTGATAATGACACGTAAGATGATACACATCTGTGTAGTTCTGGGTGCCGAAGCAAGAGCCATGAATTTCCTTAAAGTTACACTCAACTGCACTCTTGGAGATGATTTTCTAGGAGCTAATGGCTTTATACATCCCAATCTGGACTAGCTCCAACCTCCTTATTTACTCCAATCTTGCCTTCCACTTCCTCCAATTATTTTCAAATGTCCATCAGTAGGAAAAACAACAGAGGTATTAGAAAAATACTCCAGTCATCGAGAAATGGGTGATGGTTTTTAATTTGTGTCACTTTTATAATAGATCCGTGTTATGAGCTGACACTTTCAGAGATGTTTGGAAACTATATCTTTTCTCTGAAAGGGAACTGAGTCAAAAGAAATGCTGAGTCTTGTTGAAAACAGTGAGTTTCTCACGTATTTGGCCCACCACATCTGACTCATATGCTTGTTTGCTACAAAGTATCAGAAAAGCAGAATTGTTATGCTTTAAGTGTTCAGTTTCAGACATGCCAGTAACCTTTGTCATTTCTGTGACCTAAGAAGCATTCCAAGAGTTTGATGTGCTCTGAGTGTGAATAACTTTAAGACTGCTGCTGTGATTCAGCTGGCCCAGCTGGAGTTTCCTTCACTGGGCGTTAAACCACTTTAACCTTGATCTAGCCCCATGTGACTTGAGATTTGGGCATCTCCAAACTCCACAGATAAAAATGGGGCCAAGATCCAACTACATGCCAACTTCCATGACAAGCAAGCAGGGGACAGGGTGCTGAGTGCACTATTTCCTTTCTGACTCTTTCATTTCTGCTGTACCCTCAGCTGTTTCTGGCAAGGTGAAAATTTCATATATGACACATTTATCTAACATGGGTGTCCTGCAATCTCTCAACTGAAGCTTGACACAAAAATTTTAGAAGATTCTGAAGTGCTGAGTTATATTCTGCTCGGTACAGATTAGTTTACAACATCCTTTTTGGAAAATGGAGAAATCTGCAGAGAACAAGTGTTTGGCCTTCTGCTCAGATGAAGGAGAAACAAGGCATGCTGAGATAGGTAGCCTCAACTGTTTATTCAAGAGGATGCTGGTTGCAGGATGTGGAATACAGATGAGTCTCTGATTTATGGGATAATATTCACACTGAAAAGAATATGTGGCAATAATCAGCTTTTCCATCAAGTGAAGCTGAGGCAGTGAGTAACTGTACAAGTGATTTATTGTGAATATATTCCAAGGCTACAAGTATAATTCCTCCTTAGTGTGGGTGACAAGACAATAGAAGATTATACAGACCACAACACCAATAACAAAAAAAAGTAATGTTTTTCTTGCCTCGGCAGACTGGGAAAGTTCTGTGCTGCTGCCTTCTCAGACTTTCCTTTGGCGTCACTTTGGGGATAGAGATTAGGTGAGTTACTGGTCAAGGGTGGTTCAAAAAATAACTACTACCTGCTGGCCTGGATGGAGATGGGAGAGCTGTGTCCAGAGGTGTAAGTTGCTTTTTGCAAGGTCTACTTTGATTTCTAGGCTATGACTCATAACGGAAACTTTGTCAGAATAGATACTGACATTCTGCTTGCTCCTGCAAGTATGGTGTGCAGAAAGCAGGGAGGATAACAACAGATCAATTTAAAAATATACAGAGAGCAGGAGATTGTCAATGATGATACATCAATTAGGGGTTTGGAAGCCAGCAACCACGTGTCAAATACACAGACTATTGTTTAACTATAAAGGCATTTTTGTTTCCAGTGAACCTGTCTAATCAATTTGAGCTCTAACTTTTCCTCTAAGCTTTAGGAGGAGAAGCTGAGCATGAGGAAAATAAGTGGTGCCCATTTAGATTATGCTACGTTCTATCTTTGAAGCAGAAAAAATTGTTGTACTTTATAAATTCATTCATGCTATATTCTACGATTTCTGTTGGCTCTCCCCACACTACTCAATGGTGCAAGAAGAGATATTTTACCTTCTCTGCCCTTGTTATACTCAAACCACTTGATCTAAAGAAACCCAAATTGGTGTAGCACAGTTTCATGGCTCCACATTCACACATTTGAAAAGGAATGACAAAATTATCCCAGACATTATTGCAACAGTAGCAAAGCGTGGGAGAAGGAGCACTGTGTTGCTACTTTTTTTACCAAAAAAAGCATAAGCTTTGGAAAAAAACCAAAAAAACCCTCTATAGTATCTGAGTGTGGTTCTGTGCATGGGTAATTTATAACAATTCTATATTTGAAAAACTTCAAAAACCTGATCAGTTATGGTTGAGCCAAAGTCTTTATGTATTATCCAAAGAAAAGAGCATTTCTTAGCAGATGGAGAATTCCTTGTTGTACTTTCACATCAGTGAAAACACATTTGTTCATAATAAAATCCCACTGGTATATTTTAGATTTCATTTGATTCAATTTTAATGGAAGATCATAGTAAAACCAATTGAACTTTAAGACTGCTTTTACACCTGTACTGATTGGAGCATGTTATGCATAGCCACTTAACCTCCTCTGCTCAGAAGCAGCTGTAGGAGCTGTCAGAAAGCAAGCTTGCTTCTGACTGCCCCCAGCTCTCCCTGGGGACAAACGTATGGGGGCAAGACCAAGTGGGGCACACAACAATAGCCAGCTTCAAGAGGATGGAGCAACATAGTCACTTCTTGACACATTCCCATTTATTTTCTAAAGTGAGCCTCTGTGACAAGGAAGAAACGTGAAAGCAGGCAAGCCTCACTGGAAAATGCTGTTCTATGCCTATGATGTCTAAAACGTGGACTGGGATGACAGCTCCTAGGTTTTTCAGCAACAGAAGCTCTATTTTTCCCAATTTTATTTCAGAAATCTCAACGTACATGCAAACAAAACAATTAAGGATCCCTCTTCTCCCTGAGATTGTTAAGTCTTACTCCATATGTTATTCCATTTTTAAAGGAAATAAGGTAGCCAATTTCTAAATGAAGGCAGTTTCTAGCACCAGTACAGCCACACAGACTTCCACACATCAGTTTCCACAATTAAGTACTATGTTTAAATGCAAGAGTCAGCACAGCCCTGGCTGTCAGGAAACAGGACCTCATTAGTACTACGATCTATGAAAATCCTAGAATCCCACCTCCAGGACATAAGTCCCATTAAGCATTAGGACAAGCCTATCAGAGGTACCAAGTTTCCTTTTGCCATCAAGTGCACCTACTGTAACAGCTTTTCCCCACTCCAGAAAACTGGAATGCTGTAGAGGAAGGAAAACAGGTAAACATACATCTCTGCTTATCACTGTTCTTTTTCCAGCTTATATAAAATTTTCAAAAAATTCTTACTTTGATTTCTTCACATAGAGCCAGTAGACAACACCTGCAATCAGAGCAACCAGCAGAAGACCGACCACAATTCCCACTATTAGCTTTGCCTGGTCATTAACCTTTTCACTACTGTCATCTGAAGCAAAGAAGAAAAGTTAATGAGATGACCTATGATAAAGTAAAGCATTACAACATTTCTAAAGAATTTTCACCAGAAACAAAAAAGGGATTAGAAAGTAAAAAAAAAAAAGGAAAAAAAAAAGAGAGAGGAAACGATACATACCATTTCTATCTTCTGGTTCATCATATTCTGGAATACTTACTGAAATGAAAAATGTTAAAATTAAATTAAAGACAACACATATTAGACCTGAAAATTGTCTTTAATTACCTATTTACAGCAATGACAGAAACTGGAACAGTATTTGTCAAACAAGATATTTAATCCTATCTTTAAACAGAAGTCTTTCCTTTGTAATTATATTAGATCCATTAGAAGAATCTTACTCTAAACCCATAATATTCAAGTCAGAAATATTTCTGACTGAGAATTTCTGTGCTACTTTTCCATAGCTTCTCACTACCTTTCATCATGACATGATTAAAGCCCAGTATGGCTGATTTCTGTTGTGAGTCAAGTCATATCAACAATAATAAACTGGAATTTAGGGACTAAGAGATGTTGCTAATTTTGTAATAAATTTCTCTGTCTTGTAAATGAAGTATTACTTTGCAGTATTTTGTACTATTATGTTGTACTATTCCTTTGTAATATTGTTTACTTTTGTAGCTAGCCAAGAAAGTAATGAAGACTATGTGACTTATTGTAGAAAGCTATCAATAACTTTTATGTACTACTGATCCAGAGTGGATTTACAATTGCTTGACTTAAGACAAAAAGGTTAAATATCTTCATATCAACATTACTATGCAGGCCTACTCTACATTTGAGTGTGATGTATGGGTACTTTATGAGAAACTGTAACTTTAAGGAAATTATCTTTAGAGGACACTCACTAGCAGAGACGTTCATGGAGGTCACAGTCCTTTCTAGCTCATTTTCTGCAATGCAAGTTAAAGTTACATTTTCCTCAGGAGCAATTACAATTTTACTGGAAAATTTCCCATTAACATATTTTGTCTCCTCTGTCTGAAAAAGTGAAAAATGAAGATTAGTATCCTTTAAAAACATAAAGAACAATACATGCATCACTTGTATTACACATTGAAAATGTTAGGGAAATAACTTTCAACTAATATTTCAGCTTTCCAAACAATAGCAAGAGAAATACTACATTGTTTTATTAAATGATAATGTGAATATTTGAAAGAAAAAGATGGCCAAAATATCCAATTATAGATAGTATAGTGTGCACTGTAAGACCAATGATAAAAGTTATTTTCTGAAAAAGTTATCAACATTCTGTATTTGCTTTTAATACAAGTATTTACAAAATATTCCAAGTGAAAAAATTCTTAAAGAAAATTTCAAACTTCTAAGGTATAATTTTTTCCGTCTTGCCATTTTTCATTTATGTCATTATAAGGAGAAGAATTGTTCCAAGTTTTCCAGTTTCCAGCTCAGCTTTCCAAGCTATTTCCACACTAAGCATTATTTTTCCAAGCAACATGTGTCTAGTAGCAACTATAGTATCTATACTGTAATATTGATGTGTTGTTCCTTAAATCTGCTGCACATCATTCTTAGATTAATGCAACACATTGAGAAAATTATTTTCAATCATTTATGTAACTTGAAGACAATTCTTGTCCTATACCTACAAGTAAATGGACAAATTTTGTCAGCTACACATAATTTCTGTAGGCTTAAAGCAAAGCTTAAGGAAATGCAATGGAATCTACAGGAGCACTGTACATTGTATTTCCAGCCACTGACTGTAGAGAGGTCTCATTTCTTTTTCCTGCTAAGGCAAAATGTGGCAATGCTTTACATGGGATTTGGTAATCCATATAAAAATGCTTCAGTTTGCATATTTTCCAAGTATTTTCCCTGCTATATATGAGTTCTTCTTATTTATTCCTCAGGATGAATGCACAATCATTCTGTTTCCAGTGAGAAACAACAGGTACAACCATACAAAAACAACTATGAATATAAGGATAAAAGCTGCAAAGCACATAAGGAACTATACTGAATGTAACTTCTGATTCACACATGCCAAATTTCATTTCATTTCACTCAGTTAATGCCTACATCAAGTACCCATTCACTTTCTAATGTAAGTTCTGCAATTCCATCATTATTTGCAAATTCTTTATGCAATGGCAAAATCAGCATATTACCCACATAAAATGACTAAGTAGCTTCATTTAAAAATGTATATTTCATTTGTAACCTTTTCTTTTTCCTTCCAGCTTCAGCTTGTAGCCAGTGGATCTATTCAAAAGGCTTTATCATCAAAAAATCATCCATGTAGGTACCATGTAGGTACAGCTACCACTTAACCTCCTCTTAGATAAATGGAAAATACTTTCCTGCAATCTCACTATCCCAAAAATGTTCCTTGATTTTAATTTGCACCTCCTATACACTAGTTTTTGATGAATAAAGTAGTAAGAGAGATACTTGCTTTATTTAGGATGCTTCCACTCCCTGTAACTGTCCACTGCACCGCTGGTTTGGGGAAACCTTCCACATGGCAGATAATTGTCTTAGACATTTTATTTGTGTTGGTTTTCTTGGTCATTTTGATTTGAGGTTTTCCTACAAGAACAATATTACAGTTAACCATTTTATTTTAAAAGAACAATTAACAATCATAACTATCTGCTTGCTCACCTTCCACAATAAGTTTAAGTGTCTGTCTTTTCCTCAATCCTTCGACCTCCTGCAGAGTAGTTTCACAGACATAGTTTCCAGCATCTTGATACTGAAGACTTGAAAATGATGGACTTGTTTGCATTCTGGTATTGTCCTGATAAAGTCAGGAGTTAGAAATGACAGAGATGGACTCACCATACATGAACCCCTTAATGACAACTATCAACAAAAGTTTTCACATGCTTTGGAAAATTAGAGCCTCACTTTTTAAAGCTGTCTACCCATTAATAAGTACATTTGAATATACAGCATGAAAAGTGGAAACTGCTGGATATTTATAGAAGCCATTTCCTTTCTTCTTGAACAATTTTGCTTTTAAATCAAGAGCATAGATAGGATCAGTTATTAGCTCTGAGCTTTTCTAGTAGGTTGGCCAAGACCATGAGTGAAAAAATGTCTGAGGCACGAGTAACTCTCTCCTCTAGGCCAGGCTTACAAGATCAACATATGCTCGTAAACAATCATTAAGCATCATTACTGCAAGTTTCTAGGACTACAGATTTTGTATAAAGCCACCTTCTTCAATAGCTACATTTTTCACCATCTACCCTTTCAACCGTGCCCTTTTGTTATGTTTATCAAAACCAAGACCAAGCACACCTCTGACAAAATGCACCAAAATTCCTCCAAATAGGCTTTTCTTCTTAGAAGAACCTTATTGTCAAGGGGCCTTGTATAGACTATTTCACAGAAGTTGTATTTGTGTTACAATATGCCTTAATTCTCTCCATTTGGAAGCTGAGCTGATAATTACAGTAACTGATTTTCAGTCATCAATGTGAGTAGATCTCATTTTAACCACATGCGTAAGACCCATTTTAACAATATTCTTTAAAAAGCCCACTGAACAACTTCCTTCCTTCCTTCCAAAACACTGAAGTAGCAGCAGTAATATGAAGAGGTGAACACTCAGATGGAGTGTGAAATAGATGAATTACTGACCTTTATCCAAAACACAGTTGCATTTCTGCTAGAAGAAATTGTGCATGACACAGGCAGGGCCTCTCCAATCTGTTTGGTGACTTCTCCGCTAGGAGTAAGCTGCAAATCCAGATCTGGGATAGAAAGAACATTTGTAAAAAGTTAATCTCAGAAAGCCTGGCCCATTTCAGAGCCTTACCAAGAAAAGAAAATGTGACTAATTGCACTCATTGAATTCAAGATTTCATTTCTTCAATAAAATCTAAGTCAATTTTACAAGGAAGTGAGATGAGAGAATTATTCTAAAACAGGCATTGCAGAACATTCATATTTTTTGCTGTAATTATAGGCTAAAAGGAAAAGCAAAACCTCACTAATCACTAGACAAATTCACCTTGTTCTGGTGAAAAAATGACAGAGTAGGCACAGGAAGCTGAAGAAGTAGTTCACACAACAGTATGTACATCATGTAAAGGGAAGCACAGAATGCTGTGAGGGTAGTTTACTATGGGCCAGGTGGAAATGCATCTTCAGGGGAGGACTAGTGCAGGTGGGGACAGGTTATCCTAAATAGTAATTGTGGAGAGAAAGGCAGGTCAAGGGTTACCTTTCTTTTGTGTCATAAAACTAGAGGATTTTTATCCTCTGAATCTGAAGGGGATGAAGAAGGTCAAAGAGGGTGTATAAGACATGATATTGACTGAAGGGGTGAGAAACCTAAATTACAGGCCTGGGGAAGTGCACATGAAACCCTTTATTTTTTCTCATTTGTAACTTAAAATGCCACTTCTGTGTACCTCAAAAACGAGTCCAAGCTCTGCCTGACATATTTAAGCTCAAGGGAAATTGCAGTCAGCGACAGCCGTGTTTGACACAAGGCAGGGTGAAAGCCAGTAACAGAAACATCAGGAAACATTGCTCTGGATTTTTCTTAGTATAAGGAGAATCAGCTTAGTGGGCTGGTCATTTTTTTTAAATTTTAATCCTACAGTGAAAGAAAAGCAGAGTTTGCCAATCTTTATTTTGCTTCTCCTCTGACAGTGCCTTGCTTGTAAGCCAAGTGCCTGATTGAATGACTATCACAGATGTGTGCACACACACAGACACATGCAGTCAAAAGCACATGACTTCATCTCAAATACAGTACTTGCTGGAACAGGACTGCAAAGCCTCCTTTTGGCTTTTAAGCAGAGCTTTAAAAAAGCTTGAGACAAAAATCACTGTAGAGGAAAGTGAGTTTTCCTTAACAAAACAGTGAACTTCACTACTGGCTTCATTAAGGGGTTGCTCTGGGAACACCATTGTAATTAAAGGTATAACTTCAGGGAACAACTAGGGTTCAGCCTGTACTATGGGTCTGCAGTATTATTATCTGTGTTATAATCCCAATGTCTTTTCTGAGAGGTCACGATAAGCGTACTTTCATCTGTGAATGAGTCATAAATCTTGATGAGATAAAATGGCATCTTGTTTCTGTATTCCTATGGGGATTTTCTATCATTCCTCCTGAAACCAGTAAGTGGAACCCAACTATTCTCCTGTGGCTTCCAGAAGAAAAAAAATTAAAGAAATAAAATAACAAGACTTCTCCAGTGAGCAGTATATAGCTTTAGGTAGAGTATGAGATGTGTTTCTTCTTAAACACATTCTACCAGGGCAGAGGGGTGGTTGAAGAAAAAGCTAGTATTTTTTTTCCCTTAAGAATTTCATTCTACATGTACTTAAACCTTTTGTTCTTTGAAGCAAGATAGCACTTCAAACCTAAGACATCACCGAAGACCTTTCAGAAGGCATTCCTCTCATATTTACCATAGGAAGCAAAAATTCATGGATGTTTTTGCCTTCATCTCAGGCAAGACTGACACTGAACCTAGAGCTATTCTTCAGCCCAGTCTTCCCCCAGGGTAGTGTGATGTGCCCTGCTGGCCCCTTTGTGTGGTGTAACTGGGACTACAATCCCTCCCACACTGGTCTTGGTTGCTATAGCAGCTCAGGAAAATGTACAGTGTTTGAGATGAGCTACATAACTCAGAGTAGTATTTGTATGCCTTATGAGGCAAGATGGAATTAAGCTACTGTTTAACTCAGGGTCCCCTCTAGGAGCACATGAGCAACTTGATTTAGCTTAATTTTCTGTCAGTTTATCTGTAGGGTCCACAAAGAAACGTGATGTAGTTACTTTTACCTCCCTACTTAGTAAATAATCTCTTTTTGGTACAGAAGTATGAGGAGAAATCATTTCTTGCATATAGAAGATTATCAAAAATTAAAATTTTGTCTCCATTGAAGGAAAAACATTTCTGAGAGAATTTTCTGTATATTTCACGTCTGGCTTTGAAATGTTCTTCAGAAACAAGCTCCTCATCAGGCACCATTTTCAATATATGCTAGCTCTTAATGTGGTCTCATTTGAAGTCTTGCATTGATTTCAATGCTGTCTTTGCATACCAAGTAGGGCAGAGAAGAGACAAACAGTGCATTCTGCACGTATCACCACATCATGTGAGGGAGGTATGGAATTAATGTGGGCAAGGCCGGAGCACACATTTCAGTTTGGAAGCTGTGGCACATCTAGGATAGACTCCCAGCATTTAAAGGAGGCCTCTGATGGAATACTGCACTACAATTGGGAAAACTATGCAGGCACTTGTTTGCTGTCTGAACTCCATAAATAAACTAAGCAGACAACTGGAAACTTCTCCTAGTATCTTGAGAATAGATTTTTCCATGCAACATTCAAAAGGTGATTTCAGCTTTACTGAAAGACGAGAAAAGTCAAAGCAAGGCTATGAAAATATCTGTAGAGAAATACAAATGCTATACTCCTAAGACTTTTAATTTACAGATGGTTTGCAGAATACATTTTAGCAGAAAGGAAAGCATCACAGAGAGGAAGTTCCACAGACCTACTTAGGTTTTATGTGCAGAAACAATTACAGAATTATAGAATGTTTGGGCTGGAAGAGACCTAAAAGATCCTCTGCTTCTAACCCCTCTGCCATGGGCAGGAACACTAACACTAGACCAAGCTGCTCAAATCCCCACAGCAACAGATAATGAAAGGGCACTCTGGGTTGAAAGAGTTGATTCCTTATCGCTGAGGGAAGATACACCTATCCTCTACTGCTGAGTGCTTTCCTTGCCTCACTCAGGGTGTGCTTCTACATCTCTGTAAGTGGTTGTCAACAGCTTTTGCCCTGGTCCCCTCCCTGCCAGTTTTACTCATCTGACCCTGGGCAAACTCACTGAAGGAACAGAGCTGGCAGAGAATTTACAACCTAGTGTAAAAAACCCCAAACCCACAACATCAATCCTGTTCGTTGCTGCCTCTGTAGAGGGACAAATCATGCCAACTACAAGCACTCAGTTCTGCTGGACTTTTAAACTGGGACCTGGCTGCACAGATCCTGCTCTGAAGGGCTCAGGTTGTACAGTTTGTCCTTTATGTTCTATAGATAAGGCTAAGAATCTTTCATCCCCCCTCAGTTTCCTCCATAAATAACTTCCCTAAGCATTACGGGTAACTCTGGTGCTTTAACATCAATTTTCATCTTTCTATAAGTCTCATAATTTACAATCAACTTGGAAAAAGGGAGCTTGGTGTTCTCTACAAAAAAATATTTGAGGATTATGGCATGATAATGTTTTTTTCATACCAGCAAAAAGCTTTCCCTACTAGACACCGAAAGAAATCAGTGCCATTATAACTCAATAAAATTGATTTAGGAAAAGACACTACAGTTGAAATTTAACAAATTACTATAAATAGTTTCCCAAATTTAAATTAATATTATTATATTGCCTGGCTTTTGTTGTGTTTGTGGTTGGGTTTTTTTAAAAGAAAATTTAAAAATCTAAAATGCTGAGATTGGATGTGAAGAAATGAAAAAGCCCTGACTCCCAAACAAGGGTTTTTTAGTGTACCAGCACAGAAAGGAATATTCATCCATATAAAAGGTGAAAAATAAAGCAAAAGAGAGATAAAAAGTAGGATTTGATAGGCATTAGTAAGTAGTATCTGAAGGACAAACCACATACTGCAGAAATGCTTTAGACCAGTACCAGACAAGACACTGAATACCTTAAAGATGGGGCATGGTCTGGACATTCAGGAATTACAGAACTATTCCAGGCCACTGCACCTTGTTTTAAAAAAAAGGCTTTAATTGCAGGTAGAGGTGTTTTGGAAAAACAAAACAAAACGAACACTAAGTAAAGTGAAGCAGTAGGGTACTGGAATGCAGCTCTGAGTAGCTGCATTAGCTGCCAGCACTGGGAAGACTCATGTCTAGAAATTACATGTTTCTCTGGCATAGCAAAGCTCTTTTAACGTGCAGACAAAATAGAAGAGACAGGAAAACTGGTTTGTTAAAAATAACTTGGAGCTGAGGAAGCCATTTTTTAGAGTAATTATTTATGAAAGTAAAAGTAGACAGGCAATCCACTTGGAGAAAAATTAAAGGGTCGGTTATACAAGAGCAAAGGTACCTTTGCTATCCAGCAGTTAAGAGGCAGCAGCACAGAGCCCTTTTCAGGTTTTAAATGCCCAATTCTTGGCAAACAGAATGGATGGGCAGGGTAACAACAGATGATCTTATTAAAGGCAAAAATATTCATTAAATATAATAATGTAATTAATAATCACCGATGTATTATGCATGTATTGTACCTCTTCCAAGAAAAAAATATTCAAAACCAAGTATAGAAACATGAAGTTTGTTTTAACGTAAAGAGTTGAAGCCTTTAAACTTCATTATCCTTCAGATCTCTCTGAACCTGTCAACTATTGATGGTACTGTAAAGACTACAGAAAATCAATGTTTTTAGGGGAAAGCTTCTACTCCTGGCTTGAGTTTTGTTTCACAGCCTGTGATAGTACAGCAGAGTTTGAAAGAGTTCCTGCTCTTGTCTTCCGCATAAAGAGATTAAAAGCAACTATTGCTTCAATGATTCAATCAGTTCAATGGTTGCTTTCAAAGTGTTGCTGATAGTGTGACTAAATAGTATCCAGCTAAAGAAAATTTACTGAGCTCTGTAGCTGTCACAATCCTGGGAAAAGTAAAAAAACCCAAATTTTCCTACGTGAACATAACGACTTCGTAAGTTTCTTTTCTAGACTCCTGACATGTTAACCTCATTGAGGGAATGGGAACTTGACTATGAAGAATGAACTTCAGTGATATCACTGTAGATCAGCTTCCACATTTGTGTACATTCTAAGGCACAGGCGGAAGAAAGCAATTTGCCCTATGTACGTTCACACGAGCAAAAGAAAAATAACACAGTTCTCACCGTGACAGTGTAATAGAACCACATACTATCCAAAGTTACATGAAGTGAAACTATCTAGCCAATGAATTGAGAAAGTCAAGATTTTCAAACAGAAATACATTAGAATAAATAGAAATTACTGGACATGCCTTCAAACCAACGCTTCACCTGTAGATAACTGCACTAAGCTGCATACACAAAGCAGAGAAACCATCCCAGGAGGTCCAAGATCAGTTTCTATCCTACCTAGGAGTGCAAAATGCAATGACTTACAGTGCACAGTGATGGTGGTCGAGTCCATCATGCTTTTGTCAGTCAGAGAGCACTTGTATTCTCCTGTTGCATTTCGTCTCACATCTGTCATTACGTAAGTATCTGAGCTTCTTATACCTTCTGTTTCTCCCTATGGATGGAAAACGACATTTACCGTACACGGGCCTGCTAAACCCACTAATTTTTGTTGAGGATTTTTTTAATTATAAGGATGGTGAAATACTCCAAAGTACGTACAGACATGGCATCACTGAAGTGTAATTACCTATTAGTTAAACTAACATTTACTTCCTGCATGATAACCTTATTTTAAAAAACAACTACAATCAAGAGGTTACTCTTTTAATTGAATAACTCATTTTAAGAGGACGTTAAAGTACAAAATTTGAAAGTTAAGCAGAAAAAACAGTCTACTAATAAGTATTGCAGAAATTAGAACAACAAAACAAATTGTGTTTCTAAATCTGGTTCTGATATATTCAGTTTACGACAAATAATGAACTGAATTGTACTGCATTGCACATTTTTGAACAGCACAAGCACACTGGTGTTTTGAATTAGCCAGCAAATGTTGCTTTATGGCTGTCCAGTTCCCCAGTTTCCCCCTGATTACTCACTTAGATCAGCTTTGAAACAAGCATGGAATGATACCCTAATTCCTATCTCTGAATCCAGAAAGAGATTTATAATACCTGTGAGCCTTTCAAAGAGATCACCCACTGCAGCTCTCCTTGAGAGAAAGGACCAGTATCAGGTAGCAGGGAGCCCAAAGATAAGGCAAACTCGGGTGTTTAGCTCTCACTGTGATAGCGGAGCAAGGAGAGATACCAGACACTTTTTCACTGGCATCTAGTAAGTTTCTAGGATGACTCACTGAATCTAAATGGCTGTTCTGAGATAACAGCTTCAGCTCCTAGCTCCCCTTGCTCTCTCCAGCAATTCAAACATGCCAGGAGTCCAGAGTAGATGACGATTATGTTCAGAGGGTGACATGCTGGGTTTGAAATATCTGAAAGGAGACCACTTCTTTTGGCTTCTCGCAAGAGCAGCTCTGCTCAGAGCTGCAGCAGGAACAAATAAGGCATATAAAACAGGACTGGGAAGCAGGACATGGGAACAAGGACCAGGAGTCTTAGAATATAAAGCCACATCTGTCTGTGGATTTCACCAGTACTAAGAAGATTAATGGTAACAAAGCCTTTATTTTTCTCAGTCTGTGTCTTAAGCATTTTACAGATTTGTTCTTCTGTGCTGTCACACACATTATTTTTTATGCTGTTGTGCCACCAAACAATTAACTGAAGAAAAGAAATTGCACAAAGATTAATTCAGCTATTTTTTGGACTTTCACAGATTAATTTCCTGCACTTTCACTGCTAGATCTGTGTTATGACAACAGATGAGATGGTTTTCCTCAAGATGCTAAACTGCTGTAATTAAAACTGTTTATTAAAATATCTGATGATGGGAAATGAAGCCTTGTAATTTTTCGTAGGTCTAAACTCCTGAAAAATTTGGGTGGGCTAGGGGGAAGGAGAGTTTCTATCAAAATTTTTTTGCCAGGTGAGGCATTCTCAGAGCATGATATAATGGTCAATGTCTACCTTCAGTGTTTGTCGCATCAAATTCCTTTCTTCATTTGCTACAAAACCACGTAGACACTGACATGTAGCAATGTCTGCAGGAAGGAATGATACAGAATATTTCACCAAGCAGCGACAGCAAGGCAGGACTTACTGGAATGTAAAACAGGAACTCCTGTGGAGGAGGGTTGCCATTTCCTGAGCACTTCAGAGTGATGTTATCGCCCTCTTTAATGGTACTACTTTGTGGCAGCACTTGAATAGTCACCTTCTCTGTTGGGTCTGTGAAAATAATGTACATATTTAATAGCTTCAGCGTAATCACACAGCAACACTATGCATACGGTATTCATGGCCCAAGAAAATGCAATTTTATCATCCTGCAGCTGAAAATATTTGCATGTGTAGATCTTTTTATAAAAGAACTTGAAGCTAATCACGCTTTTTATATTCTGGCCAATTAAGTGCAAAGAACGCATATGACACAAAATTCATTTTTCTTCTCCAAAATACCTGTAACTGAAACAGCAATGATTACAACTATGTCATGTGCTTTAAAGCAAAAGAAACCCTGATTAGTATGAACCATTTCACAGTGTGATTTCATTATGAGGGATTAACTTGTCCTCTGTGAAATTCTCTATTTGGAGGACTGCAGCAATCAGAAAAAACAACTGAAGCTCTCAACGCCATGCATTAGTACTAGATAATAGCCTTCTGGCATTAAAAATAAATAAATATAAACTAAGCAACTATGTTCAGCCTATTCAATATGCTGATCACTACGGGCTTTCAGAAAGATAAATCTGGTGAACATAATAGGACCCTTAACATAGTCAACAGAACAGTAAATGCAACATACTTCTGTCATGTTCACTGAAGTTGAACTATAACTTACATTTTACTTTCATAATTTTTTAAAGCAGAGTATTCTTTAGCAGATGCTATTCTTTCTAAGTAGAGGCCTAAACATAATTTTGAAAAAACAAAGTAAAATGAACAAAATTAAAATAATATGGGCAGATAACTCTCACTATTTTAATTTCAAAGGATAAATAAATTTCCATCAAATATGCCAGTCCTGCATTAAGATACAGCACAGTGCACCTTATTAGACACTAAAAAAAAATCTCCACAGCAGAGAAAGCCCTGGCTGACAGGTGATTTTGTGTGTTTAGTGAAGTGTGTGCTCTACAGCCCTGTGGACCCTTCAGGCATTTATCACATCTGCCTCCTGCAGAGGGGTTTCTCAGTGCCAGGAGCTGCGTTGCACTGCGGCCCCTCAAGCACTGAGAGCCCTAACACAGCCCAGCACCTCACTCCTCCCCAGGGCAGGAAGGGTGCTGGATTCCAACCTGCCGCAGCCTCCCTCCTTCAGAGCCCCAGCTCCCTTCCCATGGAAGCACCACATGTGGCCAAACCAGCTTCTACCCCAGCACCTTCAGAGCTGAAGCACAACCTTGCCTGCTTGGAAAAAGGAAGTCCAGCATCACTGCTGGTATGGAATACAACAGATGCAATGAGAAAGCTGGTCAGGAATGCCATGCATGCCCATCTTGGTAGCTGCTGGGCCAAAAAACTCAGTTTCAAGGGCTGCTGTAACACGCCTTTCCTTCTGTCAAGTTTATGTTAAGGTAAAGTTATCATAAAGAATGTCTAGATATCTCCTGGAATAGCTTAGGTTTTGTCTTGAGACTGAAATGGGGGGAATTAATAAAGAGTAAGACTTTAAGACTTTAATTTAGAACAGGTTTTTCCCCACAGAGATAAACAGAACTGGATTAAAAATGGACACAGTTAAACAAAAGTTACATTCTTCCAAACCACCAGTCTTTTCTGTAGAAATATCCTACCCTTCTATCTACTGTAATCAACCAGGAGCAAATTTTAATTTAATTTGCTAAACTAGAAAAAAACCACAAACATATAGAACTAAAGCCTACTTTAACTGTTGTCTAAGATGAAGAGGTCATTCTTCTGAGAAAGATTCAGCCTGAGAACGAGATGATGGTGTCCAGTGCCATGCAGAGTGGTGCTTGGTATGAATAATGTACTGCCCTGCTTTCACTAAGAAACAGGAGCAGCCTGGGAAAGGCACATCTTGCCCCTCAGTGGCACATATGTCTGACTTGGTGCTTGTGCAGACCTGAGATTCTGCTTTCTACAACAGCAAAATTCCAGGAGCCAGCACCAAAAGGCAGCCACTTAGCAAACAAATGCTGCTATCCCAGAGCTGCCCCAGCCACTGTGCCATTTCAAGGAAAATACCAGTGCTGGAAGCAGCTTGAGTGTGAAGTGTCTTTGACTCTGATCTGTTATGTAAAGCAGTTTATCCATAACAAGACAGACACCTAACAACAGGGCATGGCTGGGAAGTCTGCCTGACAAACATTATCTTTTTGCACTGATTAATGCTGAGCAGAACCCTACGTAACTGGAGCCTAGATAATTAAATATCTGAGATACTATCTAAGTAGTCCAGGTCCAAGACTTCTCTCCTAGTACTCCTTGCTTTCAGTAGCTTCCTTGCTTGCAAAACCAAGCACATAACTGCTGCTAGCTGAGCTAAATTATCCTGATCCAAGTAACATCCAACACAGCAAGAGCTAATTCACTCTTCTTCTCATACTAGGTTACAGTGGCTGGCTCCTTCCAGGATGTGAACTAGCTATTAAACACTTGAGTACTAAAGGCTGCACTAACTCAATGGAAAAGATAAAATAAAAAACCAAAACAAACAATAACACATTTCTTAGATCCTGACTGAATATATATATCTTTAAAAAAATCTTCTGAAGGCATAATTTTAATCACCCTCTCCTCATTTCTTTAGAAGAAATGGATAAGTTGCAAGGAATGAGCAGCAGAGGTCTTTATGATTTTGTTCTATTGCTTTAGAGACACAAAATAACATAGTTTTGACAGTCAATCTAAAATAAAAAAGGCTGAAAGACTTCCATTCCTTAAGAGTTGGAGTCTGTCATTTTTTAATCTGCATAATATTTGACTCATTAAAAAAATTACAATTATTGAGAAACTAATTAGGCACACTGAACTAAACTAAAAAAGTAAAACCAAATCAGACAGGTCATAATCATCAACTAACAGCAGTCAAGAAATGCATCTATTGAAGCTTGGACATCTATTAGCAAAGAATTTCACAAATTCATTTGGAATGCATTTATGCAGAGTAAGGAACTGAAGTTACAGCAGATGAAAATACTCAGAAAGAAAGCTGGGTAACTCCACACTCTAAAGCCAAAGTTCATACCTGAGGCCTCTGCCGTACTGAAGAATATGCCTGCCTCCCAGTATTTGCTAATTAGCAACACACTGCTGGAATTAATTAAATTGTGTGTTACTAGACCAGGACTAGAAGAGTTAGTTTATCAAACATTAAATCTTCATACAGAGGGCACACTACACATGGACAGTGACCATCCCAGAGCCATGCAGCCTTCTTTTCCCTACATACTGGCTAGTTCTTACTTGCAAGTGCATGTAGTACACACACCACAGAAATCTGGAACAGCCTTACCCTCAACAGGTGAAGTGGCCCTAATGCATGAAAGCTGAGGGGAAATAAGGACAGCACAGCATCTCTTGGCAAGTAATAGTAACAAATGCTTTCTGGTCATCACATTTCTTTCCTGGGAACATCTGCCATGCACAGTGGGAGTTATTAACGATCATGGGGCTCCACAAATGACAGAAAAAAACCACAGTGAAATTTGGTACTCAGGTTTATAAAGCAAAACCAAAAATATAAGAAATGCCTCCAGCTTTAAAGTGATGAGACAGGTGTCTGCAGGCTTGAAGTGCCTGTGGTATTCCCACGGGTAACAGCTGTCCCAGAGGTTTTCTTCTCCTTTAGTTCTGCTGGTTGTCCCTCTGGAAAAACAGCTGGTAAAAAGACAACCCTAACTTCAGATGAAACCAAAGACCAGCTGCTCCAAGGTTTGATTTTTATTTGGTCTAGGTCAAAACTGATACCCTACCCTGTGGCTCAACAAGCTTTATCTGTAGAGGAAAAGCAATTATTGTCTAGGCACTTCCAACCCATGGCCTTTGTTTTCAAGGCAGGGGTGCACTCACTACCTGGAAAATCGAGTGCCTTATTTTCTTTGTTTGCAGCTGGATTACACAGTTATCATACAACACATTGCTAAGACATAGATGCTGGACTGTACACTTAGACCCCATCATTCTCAAAACAGGGACTCATCTTTTATGAGGTATTACTTGAAGTGTGCAGGGAGGTAACACTCAACTGGACATGTTGTCTGTCTCCTGTTCCTCCACATCCTGATGTGACTTGCTGCCTTCTACAGTCCTTCAAAAATGTAATAACACAAGACTTTGAAATGCCTCTTCCTCTGGTCTCTAAGTGCTGCCACTCCTCTGATCTTTCCTTGCCAACAGCCTGTTTTGTTTATTCGAAGGAAGATTATGGTTTCCACGTGCGTCAGTAACACACTAAGGAAGCTGCTTTAGAATTCAGTCCAGTTAGAAGCAATTATTTACACAAATTGTCTGCTTAAAAGTCTACCAATATTCAAATTATACATTTTAAATGTAAAACTCAGCATCTTACAGCTATAGAAAAGCATTTTGTGCAAGGTAGGCAGCCAGCATTAACTGCTTGGTGCTGACTCTGAAAAGATGAAAAATATTTGAGTTTACTAAAAACTGTATTATGTATTTACTGCATATTTCAAGGGGCACAGAGAGTCACTTTTATCAACCACTAAAATATCTCTTAAAATCTTCAAAAGCCTATTTCACTGTAGCTTTTTATGACTATCACTTTTCTCTTGTCAATGAAGTCTTGATATTCAGTATTCTATTGTTAGGAAAAATGAAATCTCAGGTAAATCTGAAGATAATAAAAATTACCTTGGCAATGTATCAGACCTTCTTGATGCAAATCAGTTTCGAAGAAACCATTTCAATAGCCAAGCATTTGCTAATTTTGTAAACTGTTTCTGGTTTTGCTTTCCCTCGCACCGGAGGTAGACTTTGTAGAGCAAAAGATGCTTTGTGATAACTTACAGTGAACATCGAAGACAACTGGTTCAGACTGCATTGTTTTCTGGCCAGATGGTCCATAGTAGGTCACAATGCAAGAGAACTTGGCATTTACATCTTCCTTTGTTGGCATGTACTGAAGAGACGATGTCATGGTGAAGAGTCCGGTTGTTCTGTCCACAATCTTTTGCAAATTTATGACCACAGCTGAAAAGGGAATAATGTTTCAGTGTCACACAGACAGAATTTGAAACCTTTTTCATGTATGTTGTTGCCTGTTCTGCATTTGAGATCAGGCTGCAAGCATACATGAAACATGACATGTTACCCAAGAGATTGTATACTTTTCCTCTAGTACCGCCACTGAAGTATACCAGGAACATTTTACCAACAACACACTCCTAACCTATATAATATTTTAAATCAAATCCAAACAAAAAAACTAGTTGCAAACTGGTGGGGTTTTTAACACAAACCAGCCTAATTTGTAAGACAGAAAGAAAGTCTCAAAAATGATGGCAAAAAAAATAGGATAGAATTTATTTTTTAAGTATTCTCTAATTTATAAGGAAGGAAAAATATTGTAGCCTTATTAGTCTGTCAAAGTTGAAAAGAAGGAAAAAAAATAGTTGTTCTTACATATCCTGGAAAATAAATAGGTGTATAAGACGATGGTCTGTGTGGTCCAAAACACAATATTGGACAGATATGAAACCTAGACAGTTAATACCTGATAAGGAGTTGGAAATTAGATGCAGGTTTCTGTTAGCTACATAGGCTCAAAAATATCTTCGTGATAGCATTAATAAAGGCAATTCTTCTCCCCATGATGTACATGGGAACTGGAACTGAAAGAGAACGGTTATGCAGTGTAGTTTGGGTACTCTGAAAGGCCTGAACATCTCCTTCCAGCTGTATCTTTCCATATGATCAGTTTTTCTCAATGGAAGAATACATTAGAATAAGGCAGAGCAATCCTTATAAACACAGTTCTTCATGCACACACCCACGTGTGGATCCAGGGACATTAGCCATTACCAAAACATACCATCATCCACGGGCTGCAAAACTCTCCCGTTTTTGTACCACGTGACATTGCCCTCAGGATAACTGTCCCTTGAAACACACTCCCCGAGCTGCAAAACAAACAGGAATTAGCCACTGGTTTTTTCCACTAGGTCTTAACATAATTCTGCTTTTCACTTACGCCATTTTGGGTCAAAAGTTCTAGAAAGCTCAAATGCTTAACTCGACCACTCGACCACTTTTTCTTAAATAAGGCATATCTAATCAGTGAGGTACGCTTTGGAAGAGGGTGGTGGGTCTAAGATCAGGGTGGCCCTTGTCTGCAGGTCAGGCAGGAATAAATAAGGTAGTGGCAAGGCAACTGCTCTGTGCTCAGCCTGGCTGTAGACTCACAGGCAGGTGTTCATTCACCCCTCTGAGACATCACCTCTGCCTGGACTGTAAAGGGACTTCAGGCAGCTGTTGGGAACATAACTGTGAGGGAGAATGCTGCTCTTACCATTTGTAGCTTCTCTGTTTCTAAGAGGTTTGCTTGATGTAAGATTTCTGGTTGAGAGGGTTGTTCTAAAACATAAATAGGATAAAAGTACTGGTGAAGGGAGCACAAACAGCTGTTTGAAAAACAAAAAAAAATACTAAAAATATGTGGACTTTTGAAATGAAACAGAATAGTCTAGTCTGATACAGTCTTTCCTACATTTTCCCATTAAAAGAAGAAAGGGTGAGGTATTTCTATTTCAATATTAGCAAAAAAAAAAACAAGAACAAACTCTCAATTTAAACATGCCACACCTTTCATAATGAATTCCATGAATTCTGACAATACATCTTTTAGCCAGACAGACTAGTTCACCACCCAGGAGGAGAGAACCTGATCTGATCTATTGATTTATAGGACACACATGCTGGAGAAGGAGCCAGTAGTACAGAAACTGTAGCAACAAAAAAGCAGCTTTCCTGCAGATATTACTGTAGCTGAGCTGTCAACATTATAAAGGAACAAACTCAACCTAATCATTCTTCTAATGCTTATTTTTCCTAACTGGGATTATTACATTTAAGAAATTCAGATGATAGAGAAAAGTATAATTATTTCAACAGATTCTGTGTTAGTTATGACTCTCTTAAAAAAAATAAACTTTTTTTCAGCGCTAGTTAGTCTTCTTATTTACTTTTATTATGGTAGATGGATCTCTTAGCTTGCCAAAGTGGAGGATCTATCAGTGTTTCCATCATAAAAGACTACTTTCTAGAGACTATATAACTTGTCTGTTAAAATAGTTTGGCCTGAAGCCTGGAATGCAAATTTTTATCTCAAAAAGAGACAGTTTTCCCCACAATTTTAAAAGAAGAGGGGAAGAGTGAAGGGAAAAAATAAATCAATGTCTATACAGTCAAGGAAAGGCTCTACACTCTATCTGTACTGCTTAAACAAGCATACTTTTACAGACTGAAACGTTGTTAACCATGCCAGCTAACAGAACCCTTTCCCGAAATCAGGCTTCCTGTGAAATACTGCATGTATGTCAGTAATCCTAGCCCTAAGTGAACTTCACCACTGTCTTCCCAAAGTCTCTACAGACACTGATGAAGTTACTGATGTGCAGATGCACTGCTCCTGTTGTCACAGAGGAAGCAAGCCTGTGCGTTTTCCCAATAATCCATTTTGAGTGCGTGTTTACGTGCAAATGCACAAATGCTCTTCACTTGAATGACTACCCCAGGATGGAAGAAAATCAGATCAAAAGGGAAATGAAAGTCAATAACAGAAGCTATTCATCTGACATTTTTCAAATAACTTTGCTTGTGGCAAAAAAACAAAACCAAACAAAAGACACAGTCAAAGCTATACACTAAGACCGTCATATTTTCTTCAAGGGACTAATAAAGATATTTATTTTTAGGAGATATACAAGTGCTTATTTCTCTTTTGTTAGCTTTAAAGGAAAAAGCTTGATCTTTTAAGTTCATAAGAACCTGTGAAGGACAAAATATTTTCATGTCAATTCAAGAAAACATGGTTTTACAAGACCACTAACAGGCCTTCGGGGGGGATTTTTGTGTCCCATAAGCAGGGGTAGTTGCCTGCCTGTCCCAGTCACCAGCTGACCAAGCCACGACTCCTTCCCCCGCCTCGGCTTTGCTTCTTTCTGTCTCTCATCTCCGCCAGGACTGGTTAGACAAGACCCTGGTTTTGGTGTGTTGCACACCCCTGCCCTGCAGTGATGCCATGAGGGGAAGGGAGGCCCCCTGGCTCTGTAGCTGCTGTGTGGGGCTCTCCCCATTTTGAGTGCCCTGTGACTGTGCAGATGTTCCAGTTGCGAGGCTGCCACCTGCTCTCTGTGAGCAGCCTCCGAGAGGAAACGCCTGCTGCCAGATGCCCACAGCCCTGCACGTGCACCAAGGTAATTCTCTGTAAAACACTTACTTGGCATTTACCAGCTCAGCGTCTGAAGCGAGACAAAAATTTAAACTTGGCAGCAAACCCCACTTTGGTGGCTTTGCAACTTCAGCACACTGCTTATCTCCCAGCTTAAGAGCTTGCCAGAGTACTTTGCAACTCTATATAAGCCTCATAATAGAGGGAAGAAGAGTTCACTGCCTACAAAAGCCAAGCGCCAGTGCGGCAGGACAGCAGCTCCTGTCTGCTGGGCTGCTCTGCTTTGGAAACTGGCCATTTAATTCCACAAAAAAGTTGCTGACAGGATCCATCTGGAAAGCTGGTAGTGCTTGTTTGAGTAGTCAGTGAGAGAGACTAGCAGGTGGTACCTGCACAGTGAGCCATTTCAGCTCCTTAGCCCTGAGATAATCAGGTAGCACAGCTGAGGACAGAACAAGCTCCAGCAAAACCCAGAATCAGTCATGACTTCTGGGATGCAGCTGAGTTTCAGGTGCATGTAATTCTGGTTTATGAGGGTCACACTGCAGCAGCCTAGCTCTGTACCTGTGGCTCCATGAGTTAGAAACTCACTTCATTAAATAAATGAAGCTTGCCAGCTACTCTTAAATCTTCTGCAATTAAAGCAAGCAAGCAAGAAACTAAAAATGAGAACTTAAAAATCAAACTCCAGAAAATTAAATGCAGAGAAAAGTTAAGAGAACGATAAATAAATTTGCGAACGCAAAGTGAAAAAACACAAAGGTAATTTTTCTTGCAGCGCTAAGTTGCCCATATTACATGTGTGGCATCCTCCCTTCTTATCTTCATTAGTAAATAGAAGCTTTCTCTATTAGAATTAATGCACAGAATAAACCAGACAAGCTGTGCTCCATGGCTGAGTTAGCATTGTGTTAATGCTTAGTAGAGTACACAGTAATTCAAGCAGTTAGTGTTTCATTTTACCATATACCACTGCCTCATCTACATATTTACTACTGTGCAATAAGTAAACATGATAATTCTTTATCACTTCCTTTGAAGCACTGTGTTTACTACGCGTGCTCTGAGCACACTCCTCCCTGTTGTCATTAATTCAATTGTTCTTGCAGACAAATTGAAAGTGAAACGAGGGAATTACTATTGGCTCCTAATCTAGCTTTAATTTATGTGACTCATTTATGTGACTGACAGCACAGATATCATTGAGGACTCCCTGACACCTTCTACCTGACAGAAGCAAAAGGCTGCCCTTCCAAAATACCAATTTGCGTTTCTCAAGCAGAGTGTGAGCTCTTTGAAACTGCCCATACCTGCAGTCAGCATTTCCCACAACAGACTTTGACTGTATAAATCTGTGCCTGAAGAGCAACAAAGGCCAAAATCCATATAAAAACATGAAGCTAAGGAAGATAAGACACTGCAGTCACAGCCCTGTGTCCCTAAAAAGCCACAATGGATGCCTCCCAGGCTGACTCAGGGTTTGATGCATTACACTTCTGCTCTGAATCAGCACCAGGAGGGACCAGGCTTATCCCTGCTCCTGTGTGAGCTCTGAGCTGGGCTGTGCCTCACAGGGCTGGGGTTTGCACTGCAGACCAGCCTTGCCATGGAGCTGTAGTGATACCAAACACTACCGGACCTTGCTGTGCTCTAGGAGAGAACGGCAGACTGGTACTTTTCCTTCCTACCATTTGGCAGGGGACAAAACAAGCATGTGGGGCTGGTGGATCATTTTCCAGCCTCTTGCTCTCTCCCTCACACTTTGTGCTGCTGCACAGTAGCTGCTCAGAGCCGCTTCAAACCTCCCCCCGAAATAATTCTACAGACCACACACAGTTAATGTTTCCCTCCTGCAGAAAAATTTGCTCTGAGAACAAATGGAAAATAATCAATGCTAATTTTACATTTTTCATTTCCAAGGCCAAATGACATCACGTAAGTGAGTCATTATCAAAGCTTAAAATTCTCTTTGAGCCAGCACTTATCATGAATAAACTGCAAGTGCAGGCAGTCCTGTTACATAAATGCCACCAGTAGATTACATTTTTGAAAGCTGCAGAAATTTGCTAGTCTTAGTAATTTATTGAGCCAAACTTACTTTCTTGGCTTTAATCCTGCCTTAAACAAAAGTTTCTATAATTTAAGATTCAAATGCTGATGAATGTTAATGGTAGTAACAACTAGATTTACTTACTGAAAACTTTGACTATCGTTGGCTCTTCAGAAACATCATCTTCTGTAACTAGCATACATACAAATCTCTTTTCATCACTGATTCTTGCATTCTTGATGGATAATGTATAGTTTTCTGAGAGACTCAACCTGTCTTTGTAGTCTGGTACATCATCATACTGTACATTTTTTTTTGTTGATGATCTGAAGGCAATAAATACTGGAGATCCATTTGGCATTTCCTATAATAAAAGGATAAACACCTCTATTTTGCATAAACACTCATTTAAAAGTTCCTGAAGATTTGCAATTGGTACAAACCTATAATTAAAAAAAATCTGCAAACTGTATGGCTTTAATTTCTGCTGTACATAGAAGAAATTCAGTGTAATAAGAGCTAGTTTAAGACTGCCATGGTACACGTTGAGAATATCATCAGTAGAAATTACTTCAATCCTTTGGCTCAATCTCAGCATTGCAAAGGGCTTTCTCTGATAAAAGCTGGTGGTTTTGGCAGCACTTGTCACTGTCTGTATGAAAAAGTATTTGAAATAGAAGCATGTGTGAGCTAGTCTCAATAGCTCCAATTTCCTTCTTTTCATTATTGTTTTACATATTCTTATTGTTTATTTCGGATATTTAGACTTCATTTCAAATGCAGGATTTAATCAGGCATAACTGTCTATTTTATTCTGAATTAGTTCTTAGCTTTTTTTTTTCTTTGTCTTTAAAGGACCCAAGAGCTTGTAGATGGGAATATACATACAATCAAATATTGTTAATCTGCAAAGTACTGTTTTCTAGGCATCCTCCTTACGCAGTTGCCATCTCAAGAAGGAATACAAAGTTGAGAGCCTTGCACAAATCCCTCATATTAAAAAAAAAAAATATTATTTTTATGGGGGACAAAGTTACAGGCGCAGCTCTGCAGGACTTGATTCCTTCCTCCTTACACAAACACATGCACAAAGCAAGGACAGACAGTGCCTTTGTCTAAAGAGAGGTGAAACACTGATTCTATCTTTATGTTCAGTATTGTGCTGGGTGCTGGAAAAGGTTTTAATTCTCTTTTATCCCTTACCCCTTGCAGCACTGATGTTAGTAGTGCTCCCAGCACAACACCTCAGCTGGACTGCAGAGCCCAAAAAGGCATGATGATGCTGTGACAAGATGAGAGGTGACAGAGCTGGGCAGGGAGCAGGAGGCATCAGCTGCCTGTGAAGTTTAAATTCCCTTACAGTCTTTCTCCCTCTCCTACTTTTAACTCTTGGATTTGTCTAATGTTTGTCACACAGAAAACACTGCCTTGACTCAATACGCTTGACAAGAAGTTGGCTGTCAAGTGCAAATGAGCTCCTAACTCCTGCAGCCCACCCAGCTGCAAGCACAGACAGGTAGACATTGAAGTGAGCAACAGCTGCCATGGTGCAAGTCTCCCAGTGCCTCCAGGCTCCCACCAGGAATCCAAATTGCTCCTCACAAGGCAGTAGAGAAGAAAACAGAGTTCATCCTTCTTCCAATTAAATAATCACCTGACAAAAAAACCTAATCCCACCCTCTCTGTTGCCATGCTGTGAGCTGCCCTGGGAGAAAAGGTACCACTTTCCCTTGGTTGTGTGGGCTGTCAACAATTTCGTACAACAGCAACTTAGATAGGCTTCTTTGTATGTTGGGTTTTGTGTCCCTTTCCATTTAGAAGCTGCAACATCTCTGCTTGTGCTTGGTACTTGGTACAGACAATCCAAATGCAATGCAAAGAGATAATGTGTTTCGTTTTTTCAGAATATCCTTGCATCTTCAAAGAGGTGGACTTGTGTCTTCCCAAGAAAAGTTAGCAGACTGAAAAAGATACTGCAAAATGTAGGCACTCCATCTTCTGAATGCTCATGTGAAACAGTTTTACTGTCCCTTTTGTGGAAACATTCTCCCCAGACTTCTGACTTCATTTCCTTAAAAGTGTTTGCAAGAAAAGAACTATTGAGTGGATATGGGGTGCAAAAGCTGCAAACCTGAAGATAAAAAGGAAGGAGCTTGGGGAAAATAGGACTTCTCCACCGACAGATCATTCTCCTACAAAAATAGGCTGGTGGATGACATTTGCAAAAAGAGAGACAGAACTACATCATTTTAAATCCACTAGAAATTATCTATTATTGCAGGTACATTTTGTTTGAGAAGAGGAAATTTAAATGAACTTCACAGAGGCAGGAAAACCATTTGTCTTGAGGCAGGAAAACCATTTGTCTCAATACAGTCTGAGATGCAAAAGGGGTTTGGTATCCCACTGTTTTTATCCAGATATGCTTCCAGGTTTCCTTTACTTTGGCATGCTGAACTCCTTGTGACCCGGGATAGCGATCACATACAGGAGAAGCTCATCCTGCAGTGCTCCTGCTGCAGGCTGACCAGCATGCCTAGAGAGCACCCATGCTTCTGCCCCTGTTCCCCGCCAGAAATGGCAGTGAAACCACCAGCAGTGCTCCCAAGGTCAGCTCTGCTCTCTTCTCAGCTGTGCACTGAGCGAAACAAAGCCTGAAACAGATCTGAGTGACTGTCACATCAGCCAAAGACGGGGACAGTGCTTCTTCCCAGGCATGGAGCACGCTCTGCTGCAGGCAGCCGACTTCAGTCGTGTTCAAATGTACAACGATGGCTCTGTCGAGTGAGTGAGACACCATGGGATAACATGGCAGATCTCTAATACAGGTTGGCAGAGAACTCCTGAATAATTATTTCTCTTGAACAATGAGATTAATTCCTCAAACCTCTAATCTGCACTTGGCAGAAATTATACAGCTTGGAATCTTCAGTCTTACAAACACAGGAATAAATAGATTCATATATGAGGCAGAAATCCTATTGTTTGAAATCTCAAAATCTCTCTCACACACACACAAAAAATACACATCATCTTATAACAGCTCTAATAAATATAAAGATAAGATATACTTACATATTTCCATTTTCCAAACATAAGACCATCTGGTACTTCTAGAGGACAAGGCATAGTAATAGTGTCTCCATATATTGCATTTACTGTGTACAATCCCAGAGCTAGAGGAGAAACAGAAAGAGAAGAAACAATTTTAAGTGTTTTCTTGAATTGCCATATGCTAATTAACATTTGGTTCACACCTACTGCAACAGCAGCTCTTTGCAAATGGTTATTTTCCAGCACGTAGGATTCGTCTTCAAACCTATAACAAAACAGAATTCCTGTCACTAAATTTGTTAAGCAAATGTTATGACTTTTTTGGACCCATGCTTCCTGTCAGAGTCAATGGAAGCCAAGTGGATTTCCAAACGGGAATGCACCTGCTCAATCAGATGAATATCTACATTACATGCAGGATTGTCTCAGACTTAAAATATACAAAGTGAAAATCCCTAAACCTTTATTTTCTTCATCTGAAAAACAGCCTGGAGAAGTTGCATTGCAGCAAAATATTGTGAGGAAGCCAGCAAAGAAGTGATACTCTGACTGCTGCATAGCATTAAAAACATAGGAAATTATGTCAGAAAATAGAATGATGGTATTAAAATATGTTCCCTAAAACCTGGGGAAAAAAAAACAACCCAAAAAAAATCTAGTCTGCACATTTAGATTTTGGAAGAATGAAGTGAAATGCTTCTACGAATTATTTAACAACAGCTTTTTCGGCAACCTCAGCACAATGTTATTGTGCTAATGCATATAAATTTACAGAATAAAACCGACCCACTTATTTTCATTGTCCAAAACATGTGAATTGAACAAAAACAATAGACCCTGAAGTGATGAAGTGCTGAAATGCAAGGAAGCTTAAAGGGGAAGATGTTACAACTTGGCACATTTGCTACAACGCAACTTTGCTCCTCCTTTCCTTAGCTGCCTCTTATTTGCTGCTCCTTGCACTGGAGAGAGATTTTGCCTCTAGTGCTTGCCCGGATCATGTGCTGGCTGCCTGCTGTCAGCCACACATCTGCAACTTCTGTCAGATTCTTTGCCCAGAGATTCAGGATCTCCCCCTTTGCTGTCCCTTCATTTGCAACTGTAGCTTAAGGGCTTGCTGCCAAAGGAACTGTATTTAAGAGAGTGAAGTAAGATGCTGGTGATGTAGCCAGGTGTTTCTGAGGAGAATCACCCATTCCTTCTAGAAACATTAAGTTTTCTGGAGATTCAGCCTTTCCTTTCTATAGCTAGAAAAAGAAACATGCACCCCCAAAGACCTGAGCCACTGACCCCTTTGTTCTTCCTAAGGCCTCTGCCTGGAGGACCTGACAATTCTATAGAGTGCACAGATGCATGCAATAGGGAGGTTTTTCCAAAGGATTACTTTTTGTTTTAAAGAAAATCATGCCTTTTCAAAGAGCCGAACACTGAATTCCTTGCTTGCAATTTAAACTAGAAAGACCTCAGGGCATTTTTCTCGGGTGAGGACTTCAGAGCTCACTGTTAACTTCAGCTTTTATTTATCATGTGTTTCAGAGTGACAAATGAGGCTGTGGTGCTTGTGCTGTATGATATTGCACAAAGAAACAGTATTCCAAAATCTTTCCTTAGAGAAGCGACAACCTCGATGGCACCACATCACTAAGGGAGAAAAGCAGGCTGGAGCTTAATGGACTAAAGGAACACTGGAGATAACAGGCACCACTACTCGCATTTATCTTAAACTTTTCTTCCTTCACTAGGCTCCTTTTCAACTAAGCACTGGTACACTTTCTGATTCTGTTACTTAATTAGTCACAAACATGTTTTAGATGCATTATTCACACTGTAAGGACTGGATGTTCTAATTTCCTATATGGTTCATAGAGACCAGCTGTTTCCTAAATAACAGTAGTGGTCATTCCACTAGGTGGTGCTGAGTAAGAGCAATCCTTTAAAATGAAACAAAAAATTTTAAAGAGATCAGATAACTTCAATTTCATGGAAAGAGAAGCAATGTTTTACAATATCAAGCTATAAATGAAGTAAAATTCAAAGCTGGAAGAAATTTTTCTGTTGGCCCTTTCTTGCACTCATCTTCATTTTGATCATCAGGAAAGAGGCAGCGCAACTTTGGCTTTGCAAGTTGAATCCTAATTTTGTTTTTTTTTGCTACAGCTAGAAAAAGCTGTCCTTTTTGTCCTTTTTTGATTCTCTCCCGAGGGAGTAAAATTACAACAGACTTGCAAATATATATTCAATTAGTAAACTGGTTCAAATTTAAAAAATTCAATTAGTAAACCTGTTCAAATTCCAGATAAGTGTCATTTAGTAATTTGGCATCACATGTAATATGATGGCATTTGGCATCACATGGAAAACCAAAAACTGGTCCTCTGATATGAGATACTCCTTGGTATTAGTGGAAATACTCCCTGTCATTAGAGGAAAACAAAATGATCCCCTAGTATCTGAAATGCTGCTCTCTTCTAGACACCCATTCAGCCCCTGCAGAATTGCTAAGGTAACAAATATACACTACTGAAAACTCAACAAACAGCCTCACGAAGGTGAATGAAAATGTTTCTGGGGAAACCCTACAGCATTCAGAGTAGGCACTTGGTGAATGGGCTGATAAAGGGAAAGACTGACCTCTGATTTTAGAACTCTCTTAGCTGGAAGGCATTTCTTAAAATGGACAAATTCATGGCTTGCCATAAATTCTGCCTATACTAAAATCACACAGTTCTCTATGAATTTGTTAACACAGAACCAGAAAGACACAGGTTTTACTTTGAACACAGAGAAATAGTCCTCACAAGAATACAAAAAGTCCTCCTGCAAAATATTCTCATCCCACTTGTGTAGCAGCAGATCTAGCACATTCGAGTGCAAATTAATTGAATAATTGCAAACTTTCACCACAATAACTGCAGTAATCTCCACAAAATGACCCTACCAACCTACAAATTTAAGAAAAAACAAAAAAACCCCACTTCAACAGAATTGGAAATTCCTTTCTCTGTTGCTATTAGACATATTTGTAAAATGGCGGAATGAAGAACAGAAGAAAATTATTGCTTAATGATATGACAGTTACCATATCATTACCATCATATTGTCAGGCCTCTTTACATAATTTCCAGCTCATTCTAAGCAAAAGAAAATGAAAGCAGGATCTACAAATACATAACAAATTGCTCCATGCCCTAACACGGTGCAGGGTCAATGTCAGGGCTCTCATTTCTCATTAACTCTGCAGGAGGGCGCAAAGGCGGCTGCAGGGAGTAACACTACGTCACTGCACATCATGTCCTGCCTTGCTCTATTTCTGATGCACCTTTCTGTAGCTAATTAGGAGCTCAGCCAGCTTCCTTACTTGATTTTCAGATGTTGTCTTCTAAAACTGAGCTAGTGCTGTTAATAACACCACTAATTCAGAGGCAGGATCTTGTCTCGCGTACACCAAGAGCAGCTCTACCCGCTAGGTCTGAACTACCCCTATATCACTTTCCTTCCATTTCTTTACATACTTAAGAGGCTTGAGAAGGCTGAGATTTACTTCATTTCCCTCTCTTTGATCCAGTGCTGAAGAAGCTCTGAGCCAGATGAGACCTTTCCACACAGGTTAGAATATGGGAAGAAAGCTGCAGCTTCATGAGGGATGATGGGTCAGAGAATGATCCCAGCAGGACACTGGTAAATTGAGATGACATAGCTATTGATGCTTTTAGTTGGAGTACTTTCCATGTCTCTATGGCACTGATAACTGCATCCTTCTTTGTCCTGCTCTCTGCCTGTGTATCACAAGGGAAGAACCACACAGTACCCACATCTTCACAGGACAAAACAAAAAATCTCAAACAGAACCTTAATGCAGAGAAAGTGCTGTTGTTATTTTAGATCCTCAACAAAATATAAGGCAGGTCATACTTTAGACCACTTATCATTTTTAAATCAACAGGATCATATAGGAGGAATGCATAGAAGGTGAATTTAAAAAAAAGAGATTAGGAAGATGATGTTTCTCCAAGGAAATATCAAAAGCTGTAGGAAGTATATGGAAAGCAGCCATGTTTTCCACCTCTACCTTCTGTTTGCAATACTAAAACAACTTCTTGCTACAAACACATCTTCTAAGTGCTTAGGAGTAGTATTTTTGGGACAAATGTAAAACAGAACAAGAGCTGTTCAAACATCCTCTAGATGCAAGCTCCATGTGAAACTACGAGCCTGTATCTGAAAACTGACTAGCAGAGGTACTGCCCGAGACTCCTCTGCACTGGCATGCACGGCAGGGATTACTTCCAGAGCTGTGGAAGTCTGGGGAACCGAACCTCCCTCAGTACCTTGGTGTCCACTGATTTAAATGATGTTTTACATATACAAAGATGTCCTGCATTTTCCTTTGCCCTTAATTTTTTAATGCTGACATGTCTGCCCTGGCAGGTTCAGCAATGCTGCTTTTTATTACACTTTCTGGACCCAAGGAGCCAAGTCTCATTACCAGAGAACAGCAGGACACGTTGGCTGCTATGGTTCTTTGCAGCAATCAGCAGCACGAAGCAGGGGAGGTCAATTAGCAGCTTCTGCAATGGCAGTGTCCAAACTCAAGAGCTATTATGTCTATTTAGCACCTACCTCAGAAACTGTAGTTAACCATACTTTGGAAATTCTACATTAGGATTAACACTCCAAATCTTTACTTGAGGCATTAGCCCTCCCATCTTTTCTCCAGGTAGCCTGGACTAGCCTATATTAAATATAATCTGGGAGGTTATAAAGCTTTGCCTCACGAAATAAATATTTTATTAAGTTGTTTGCTATTTTTTCTTTCTGCTCTCCACTTCCTAAAGGGATCTCAGCTATATAGGCATACACAGAGGTCCTACTGGGCACCTACTTAGGTACCAGTATAAATGGCTGGTACTCACCTAAATGATTTTTTTTAGGAAACATCCGTGTTTCACAAAACCATTACATGTTCTTAAGATTGGGATGGCATCTTTTAGAATCACAGAACCATTTAGGTTGGAAAAGACCCTATAGATCATTAAGTCCAACTGTAAACTTAATGCTGCCAGGCCCATCACTCAACTATGTCCCTAAGTCTTTTAAAAACCTCCAGGGATGGTGACTCAACCACTTTCCTGGGCAGCCTGTTACAGGGCATGACAGTCCTCTTGGTAAAGGTATTTTTCCTAACAGGCAATCTAAATGTCCCTGCTGCAACCTAAGGCCATTTCTCAAATCTCATCTCACTACAATCTCCTTTTAGGTAGCTGTAGAGAGCGATAAGCCTCCTACCTCAGCCACTCATTACAGGACTCATTTCTACACCCTCCACCAGCTTAATCGCTCCTCATTGAACATGGTTTTATCAAAAGTAATTTTTTTTGTTTTTTTTTAAAGACAAAGCAGTATAAGAATGACAGCTCAGTGTTGGTACAATACTAAAATGTATTATAAAAAAACTCTCCTGCTTTGGATGTGACAAGACTTGACAGCAGGTGTTTACTGTCCCAGCTGTTGATATTTGACAATGCCTTAAAGCAGGTTTTAACATGGGAAAGTATTTTTCATTTAATTAAAAGCACTATTTGGAGAAAAAAAATTAAAAGAGTTTACAAAATCACAGAATGATGAGGATTGGAAGGGACATCTGGAGGTAACTGCTGCCAACCACCCTGCTCAAGCAGGGCAATCTGCAGCCCTGACCTACAGTTGTCCAGGACCCCATCCAGATGGCTTTTGCACATCTCCAACCATAGCCTCCCTGGGCAGCCTGTGCCAGTGCTCAGTCATCCTCACAGGAAAAAAGTGTTTCCTGATATTCAGAGTTACAACCTGTGCTTCAGATTGTGCCCACTGCATCTTGTCTTGCCACTGGGCATCACTGAGAAGATCCTGTCTCTGTTTTCTTTGTACCCTCCCCTTCAGGTATTTGTACACACTGGTGAGACTCCCCTGAGCCTTCCCCTCTCCAGGCTGAGCAGTTCCAGCTCTCTCAGCTTGTTCCTATAGGGGAGGTGGTCCAATGGCCCTTCCCTGGACTCTCTCTAGTATGTCCATGTTTCTCATGCTACAGGGCTCAGGAAGGGACATACTGTTCCAGGTGTGGCCTCACTATCACTGAGCAGAGGGGAAGGATCACATCCCACAGCCTGCTGGCAGTACTTTCCCTAAAGCAGCTCAGAATCTCATTTTCCGTCTTTCCATCTTGCACCTTTCTGCAAGGGTACATCACTGCCTCCCGTTCAACTCTGTGTCTACCAAATGATCTTCTCTCCAGAGCTGTTTCCATGCTGCATGGACTCCTCAGGTAGGGCTCAACTTTTAATTACTCCTTCTCCCTCTCTTTTCACTGCCTGGCAAAGTCACTTTTTCAGTAAGTCATTTAGTAGGGCTTTCAAGACTTTCACAATAGCAGAAGACCATATGCAGGAAACGTGTCATGCACCTTTTAATTCACCACCTGTGCCTGATAAAATCAGCTGAAAAACACACCAAAACCTACGTGGGCTTTTAAATTTTTTTTTTTTTTTTTGTTGAGCCACCACAGCCAGGGAGCCAAACATCATCCAGCCTTTGCACATCTCTACAACAGAGGTCCAGCTGCCGTTTTCTCAACAAGCTCATCCTTGTGATCCAGCCTGCTCTACTGAGAACAAGCCTCTTCACATGAGTTGCAACGGGCACAGCTCACACAGTGCTCATTAGTTTTCTGACATAGCACAGAAAACACAAGATACACTTCAGGGTGTCAAAATACTGATTAAAGCAAGCAAAAAAAGAGGCTCATGTTATCAAAACTCACACATAAGACATCCCTTATTTCAGCTAGGTGGGTCTGATCATTTGTATGCTAGGCATGAAAATAGGGAAGCAGGGCAAACACTTTCAAGAAAATTCAAACAGTGATTATTTTCACCGTACAAATATGATTAAAAACAAAGGTGCATGCGTTTGTTGATCTGTTATCTGATACAGGTTATGTAAACAGTATATTGTTTCTTATCTCTACCTGTTTAAATAGCGAAACAAATCCACAAAAGAGCAACTAGTTCATCAAAAGGATCATTAGTTACAAAGAATCATCAAAAGTATCCAAGAAGGAAACTAACTGTACATGAACATATACATCAGTATTTAATACTCCAAACACTTTTAAAGCAACACAACAGAACTTGCTGAAGAGTTTCTTATACTTTATCACAGTATTCCTTCAATTAGTATTAACTCTGAATAATATTAGAGTCCAGGCAATTTTAACACCAAAGGGAAAAAAAAAAATTTCAACTTATAAGCACTGATGAAACAGACAGCAATTATCCTTCAGAACACACATTTCTAACTTGAGCTCTTTGAAGCTGTGAAGTAACTTGCATATTTGGGACTGGTTTTGGTTTGTTTTGGGATTTTTTTTTGGGTGAGGGGGAAGAGGAAGAGGGAAGGAAAGGGAGAAGATCCAGTTGAAAATGTGGTTGTGACACTGGAAGATGTTGAGCTGCTTTTGACAAACTTGTCAGACAAACACTTAACTCCAGTGACACAAGCAGCCAAACCCACACATACATATGTACTCAACACTGATTTTGGCAAGTACTTGAGCAGGCTAGAGAAATGGGGCTTGGCACCAGACAACATTAAGGCACTGGCCAGTACACATCAGGAAACAGGCAGGATATTTAAAGCTAAAGAGATACTGAAAGCATCACAGAGTAGGCATTAAATGCCAGCAGAATTCAGCTATCGTTACCCTACACAAGCATTAAATGTGTTTAAATGACAGTTCTTCTCTCCGTAAGTGAGGAAAAAATCCTGAAGGAAACACGTCAGCCCTTCAGAAATCATCCTTCTTACGAATACTAACAATTGCGCCTTTCTAATACCATATAAAACAAGTGTTTTCCTTATCAGTACAAAGAAATGAGCTATAATTAGAAACCAGCTGAGATAACTTGGCCCATCTGACCAAGGCTAAGCGGGCTCTACCACCTAAATCAATGAAGAAATCCTAGGCCCACTTCTTCAAGAGGACTGAGGTCATTGCATGCTTCTCAGTGGCTCTTTCCTCTATAGTTCAGCCAGTCTTGAATGGCAGGGATGGACAGTTTTCCTATACATGCATATAGTTTGGCTTTCTGTGTAACCTTACGTGTGAGCTCCAGGCTGAGCCTCCATGAGTTTAGGTCCAAAATCCCATGGAGCACTTTACCCACAGTTTTCAAAGTCCTACATGATGACCACAGTAACCATAGATGACTGAGTGCTGTGTGCCTATTCACAAACCAGACTACTCAACTATTTTTTATTTTAATGAGAGCTACTTCTATTCCAAGATCTCAAAATATCCAGCTGTTTCAGTATTTTGGGCATTATTTTTCCTACTTTCCAAACCAAAAAACAGCTTTCCATCTCTACACTCCCTTTCTGTGTGATTTGCATGTAGCCTGATTTGAAACTACTTTAGCAGAAGCTTTTGGGAAGAATGAGGGAAAATTCTCTGCAAGGCAGAGGTCTTAGGAAGTTATGTCCTTCCAAGAGCAGATGGTTTTGTAGTGGATGCTACAGTGCGTGGTTTACAGGGATTATCATCACTGCAAGCTTTACCCTAGGGAGGTTCACACTGAACATTTCTCTGAACATCTTCTATCATCATCATTGCTAAAGCACTACACTGGAGAACATATAGAAAAAAAGCTTTTCATTTTGAATGTACCCAAACACCTAGATTGCATCTAAATAAAGATGACTAATAATCTTATGCCAGCTTAGTAACTTCAAATATTATATTTAAAGCAATAACCACAACATTTTCCAGATCATAATCACCAAAAGTTTCTAGAATTTTTGATAGGTATGCAAAAGAAATTTGCACATAGCCATACTCCTTTAAAACTTGAATGGCCATCATAAAATGCATTATCATTGCCATTTAAAGTAAAACAGATACTGCTTTCAAGTCAGCACAGCTTTCAAATGACATAAAAGAGTTGTTCCTAGCATTACCCTCTGTGAAGCTGGAGACTAAATGAGCAGTTCAAAGCTCAGTAACTGATGCAAAATGCTACTTCAAAATGAACTACTTGTGTCAGCACATCAACCTTCCTACCGTTTCACCTCAGTCTCGCTCCAGTGCCCAGCTCCATGAAGACAAAGGAAACTGCTAAGTCCAACAGCTCTGAAATGGGACCAGAAATGCTCCACTTTTTAAATCCACTTCCTTTTAAATCAGAAAGGCTCTAAAATCTGCTAAAGAACTACAAGAAAAACCCATGAAAGCCACTAGTGCCTTTGTAGTACATGGGCTTTGTTATAGCAAGATTTTCATTCCAAACAGAAAGACCTAAGCTTCTTTTCCCAAACCACCACTCCAAAACATCACCTGTGATTTCAGTGGCCTTCTAATCACACTATTTTATGGAAGCCCTAGCTTTTGGCTCAGAATTATCTAACTCTGTTTCTGGATTCAGTGCTAATCCCAAATCAGTCATATTTGTGGATTTAAATTTTCAAGTCCTTTGAGTACATCTTACAGATTTAAAAGATGTTACATATACAGCAATGTTGCTGTAAATAGAAAAAAAATGCAGTGTAATTCCAAGCAAATATTTACAAATTAGACTTAAGGAACACACAACTACATACTTAAAAATGCTTGAATTAGTATAAGACAACATTTCCAGAAGATACAGGTGGAGCCACATCAGAAGACACACACAACATTGGCAAATTGGGGTGGGCATCAGAAAATCCAGCTATGACTTTTATGAACACCATAGAATGGGAAAAAAGTTCTTTCCCACAGCTAGTGCTGCAACTGAAAGACCACAGTTAATGATTTACTTTTGTGCAATTTTTTACAAAACACTACTTAGGATAGTTCTCATAATTCAGAGAAAGAGATAAAATCTCTAATGTATCTACTAACAAATACTTCTGTTCAAGATGTAGCCATGACTAAAGGAACTACGATCAATTTTTTTTTTTAAACACACTAAAAATCTGAGAATAGTTTATTAAAATAGATACCAACATATGGTGTCATTTTTTATAAGTCGTCAGACACATCTGTCAGGGAAGTGAGTTATAGCTTACTAAAGTCCAATGATACAAGCTATCTGCCAAGAAATGAGAAGCAAATGTGACTCAGAGAACAGTTTCTGAGGCAATACTGCAAAGAATTTTTACTTTAAAGCGTATACCTAATTAGGCAAAATGGGATCAACAAAGCCTTTGTGGCTTGGTGAAACTTCTCACTGTTTCTGAGGCTAGTCCCTGGCTGCTCCTGAAGCATACTTCTGATATGTTCCTCACTTGAACTTCTAAAGCACTTCCCCGTTTGTTAAAACTACTCAAATTGGTTTTTATTTTCTCATTATGCTAGTCAGCAATGCTGATGCGTATCCAATAACTTGAAGGGACTTAAAAGTTTCTTCTAAGTCCAATAAAACCTGCAGCTCAAAAACAGGCACCTAAATATCACCATTTTATTCTTCCCTGAATGCCTTTTTCCCTATTAAAAAAAGTCAGTAATATTAAAAAAAATATTTGTCCCTCTTGTTTCTTCATGATTTGATATTGACCGTATATATATACCATATATATATGTACTGAGCTTCTTGCTAGTGAAAGCTTAGTAACAATTTATATTTTACAAAATATGAACTTTCCAAAACGTGTATATATTTTGTATACTTATTTAAGCTTGAATGAGTCTCAGGAACAAAATCAAAGTACCATAAAGCAAATAATTCTGCAAAGTATGAGGAAGAACAGTATCACTGATCATTCTAGTTAAAAGTAAATAAATGGAGTGGACAAAAAATTAGGAATCCGGGAAAAAAAAGGCAAGTAACATAAAAGATTAGAAAAAAAGTGATGTAGTTAAATTAATGCCACCAGAGTCTTCCTATGCAAAGAAAACTCAACAGCAAACAACTTTCCTCCTCTTCTAACCACTTTCCTCCTGTGAGTTGTGTCCTTTCTGCCCACAGTCAGAAGGAACAGGCACTTACCTTCCAACCCATCTAAGGTCTTTCCAAGCTGAACATTTCCAAGCTGACAGGTTCCAGCAATGTAAATGTTTAAAATCATGCCTGTTGCCCCTCCTTGCGCTGTTAAGGAATCCTAAAACACAGGAAAAGGCCAGATCTCTCCTATTGACTGTTCCAGACCTGCAAAAGTACCTTTCTCCATTATCTGCACATTCACTTGGGCCTTTGTTTACTCATGCAAAATTATCCTAAGGTGTCCCCAGCTCCTGCCACTGGCTTGCTATCTGCTGTCCATATTCACCTCTGCAACAAACAGTTTTTCCAGCAAGCAGAGAAGACCCCGTAGGAAGAAGCCACTATTTCTTGTTTCTCTTTATCAGTGCTCTGAAACACTTGCAAAAGATTCAACTGTATTCCCATACACTCCAATAAGTGAGAAATAAAATACTTGGTGAATGTAAGTTTGATAGGGGACTCGCAGAAGGGCACAAGGCACTGACACTCTGCCAAGATGGACATCCAAAATTGCACATCCAATACTGTGTATCACAGACAAGTGTTTTTCCTCCCTGCCCTTCATCAAGGCTATAGGGTTCACAGCTAATTAACAATGTCTACCACACTTGCCTTACTCCAGTCACATTTACCAAACCTGCTGCTTGCTGGCTTCAGCAGTTATTCCCAAAGAAATCAGCTAGATTTCATGACAGAGAAAACAATAACCTGTGACTATAATGTGTACAGAGTAATTTTTTCAGTGAATGAGCTTCATTTACTTAGGGTGAAAACCATGCGCTAATCATCTCAAAACAAAAACCCCAAACAAACAAAAAAAAAAGGCCACAACCTTACAGAAGATACAACTTCAGAGGGCACAGATGAAGGACAGATTTATCCCTCCCTGACAGTGAGTGGGTAAAAAAAGCTGTACATGCTTTTGAGAGAACTCGCTGGACAGACACCCTGCAGCTCAGAACAGGCTTTTGGCTGCTCCGTCTTTTTTTCCAGCTGCTTTCCCTACTGATAAGGGAGAGGACAGAGCAGCGGAGATGAGATGAATGTAGTCTTGCCAAATCATCCACAGGTCTTTGTTACCTGGAAACGAGACCTATCATTTCACTGATACCACAAAAACAGAGGCGTGGAAGGGGAAAAGCTCATTGAAAGTACAATGCTATAAATCCTTACAGTTTATGCTAAAATAAGTGACTGAGAGCTCCTCTGTGGCTCTCTTTAGATTTAATGGGCTCCTCACAGACAGAGTTTTTTAAATTTCATGGATGCCTGTAGCCAGCCTTGGTATTGGCAACAGCCTCCTGCCTTAGGAGGATGAGCTGAAGCAGATGCACACTTTCACCAGCGGGAGAAATCAACACCACCTTAATTTTGAAAAGTTTGTCTTTGCCTGCCTTTCTTAACCAGTATGCTGAAAACTCACAGGTGTGCCAAGAGAAAAAATTGCAAGCAATATATAAAAACAAATATATAAAAAAAAAAAGTTTACACAGACTCTTATTCAATGGTGAAATGCAGACACATGGATATGGAGATACCTAAGGCTGGTGTGACTTCAGTGCCCATCATGTCTTCTTGTGCATATTACTGACATGTGTGAGGGTAGGAAACACTGCCAAGTATCACGTTCTGCTTCCACCTCATATGAATTTACATTTCCGTGTGCATATACAAACTAGCATCTGACGTGCTGTCACTTTTCTGCTTTGCATGAACTGTTTATTTTTTTTACAAAAAAAACCCCCAAACCATTGCTTAATATAATGCTGCATATACAAAACAATGCTGGAGAGGAGCACAAAACAGCAGCTCAAATTTGATGGATGCAGTCACAGCTTACAGTGAATTTCCAATATAATGTAATATTGGAAGATATAAGTACTGCTGAGTTATTGAACAACTTGCTGTAAGTCTCAGCTGCCCTCTGGAGAAAACCATGAAAGGTTAGAAAATGCAAAGCATGATTCCTATTAATGCTTTAAATTAATATAGGAGTTACTTCCTAGAATTTTAATACCTAGTCATTGCCTTCTGCAAATACAGTGCTGCTAAAAAGTTTAAAAGCAGGAGGATACATTGCAAGGCCTGTATGTATACCCAAAAAGGGAGTTACTCTCTGTGTGTGAAAACAGAAGCCATAAAGAAGTTTAATCTTTCAAATATTTATGCACATATTTATCTTCAAGAACAAGTAGTGCCATAAGGATGAGGATGAAGGTATGAGACATCAGCATAACTACTAGAAAATATTATGTTGACTAGGCTTCCCCCCTATTATTATAAATCTTGTGGTAGCATCCTGAAAGTCCAGGACTCCATTTGTAAGATAATACAGAGACACAATCAAATGATTTCTCAGGGATCCAGCCCAGATCCAGCTTATGTAGACCACTTTAGGACCCCCATGGAGTCACTATTTCTTACAGAGCACAACCCCAGCACAATGGAACTCCTCAACTCCAGGTCTGTGCCCATGCCACCAATAAAATCTGCTACATGATTTGCAGGAAGAGAGAAACTTTGACTGCCTGGGTAATACACTATGCTGGCTTTAGGGAATGTGTTTTCTGCACACAACTCACATCAACACTGTCCTGAACAGCAGTATCAGAAATGATAGCAACTGCACAGGCTATGATGCTTGTAATTTCAGATTTTGATCTGAATGACCAAGTAAACAACAATTCCTGCAGAGCAGCCTACCTCAGATGCACAGCTTCCAGTGCACTGGCTACACTTAGGTTGTCACTGAAACTCTCTGTAAACACCAATCTTGTTGTGCAGTCACTGCTTCCTCTATACACCTGTCAGAAACTTTGCAGAGAAGGCAGATGTGTTTTAGTCAGCATGACAGCTGCTACAGTGCATCATGCTCCTGTAAACTCTAATAATGCCCAACTGCACTTTTAAGTACATTTGAACATCTTATTTTGACCTACACATGTGGGGCCATAATTACCAGTTTCCCTCTCGAGGTACTGCTGCTGCTGCCCTGAGCAGGAACATAGAGGATGGGTCTCCTGAGTTGTTATTTTTATTTTTGGCAGGAGCTTTTACCTGTACAGTGCCAGTTATCCATTTTTTTACACTAATTATGTACTCAGAGAATGACCATTTTCCAACCATCGAAGACAAAGTGCTTCCTATGTAGGCCATATGTGGGCAAAGCATACAAGCTACTGCAACTCTTGGCTGAAGCAGATGCTGTCCTGAAGAGCAGAACCTTCATGTGCACCTTCATGCTGAAGTACTGTGAAGTGAGAGGTACCTTACTTCTCTCCTGTGAGCACTCCTGTGTTTCCTGCAGAGAAACAGCACTGACACGGGGTCTGCGAGTCAGCTGCAAGCTGTCCTTCTGTGCTGTGCTGATAAACCCATCGTGCTAGGAGGACTCCTAGAGCACCCATTACCTACAGCCCTCCCAAGCCACCACTCTGTACCAGGAGGAATACAGCCATGCTGGGTACTTTGCAGAAAACATTCCTGAAAGGCAAAAACAATCTTACAGCCACTCCAAGCCATCTCTGACCATCTGGAGGGGTGGTAGGATGGCTCAGTGGGTCAAAGAATCTGACCCTCAAAGAAAAAAACTTTCTCTGTCTTTTGTGAGGATGCAGAACATCTTTAATCATCTCCAACTGCTGTAACAACATGCACTAATTAGCATAAATATTTAAAAAAATGCTCCTATACATAATAATTCTAAAGACAACCTGAAAACTAATTAATAGTTCTGGAATTTTTTTTTTTGTTTCTCCTTCTTTCTGGAGCACCATCTGGTGCCCTTCCTAAAATATCAAGGCTAGAGAATTATTTATGTGAGCTTTGACCACGTCTGAACAGCTCACAGAATGATGTATGTTTTTAATGCCCTGATACTGACAACAAGCCTTTTTTCTCTAAATTAATGGGAAACAAGTGTCACACAGTGAAGATAAAAGTGACTTTGTGAAGTTTTATTCTTTAGAAGTTGCCTTTTGTAACAGATGAGGGTCTTTGCAGAAATGTCAACATCAGCTAGTCTGACCAAAGGGAGGGATGCCATGGCACATGTGGGATGGGTTGTGTGTGCACAGTGGGAATCAATGTTATATCAGGTTGGTCTTTGTTAGGTCATGAAAAACAAGCAAAGAAACAACCAACCCACCCTAACCCAGCCCTGCCACATACACAAGCATAACCCTAGATCAACCCATGTCACCCTCCAGCCAAAGAGTAGCTGCCTTTAGCTTCTCCCAGGTACAAATCAGCTTTTTAGGCTGATTAATTTAACTTTTATTTATGTGTTTTTCTTTTTCATAAATGCATTTGATATGCAAATTCATACTGAAAAACAGATGTTCACAGCCTAAACAAAGCCACAGAACCACAGAACAGTGTGGGATACTGTGGGATACTTCAAGATCTTCTAGTTCCAACCCCCATGCCACGGGCAGGGTCACCTTCCCCCAGACCAGGTTGCTCAAAGCCCTATCTAGCCTGGCTTTGAACTCTTCCAGAGATGGTGCAAAGAAGAGTCAAAGGCTGGGGTTTGAGACCTGACACAGGTGTTGGGTATACCAGACCCCATGGAGCAGGGCTGCAGTGCACCCCCTGCTCACCAGCTGGTCCCCAGTCATTTCCCCCTTCTGGAAACCAGCATGGGGACCTTTGAACAGGAAACCACAGCTTTTGCACCAAAGGGCTGTGAACCTGGACTTTGGAAACAGGGCTCAAAAGTACCTATTAAAAAGTAGTCAGTAAGAAAACCTAAACTCTCCATTTACAGATCTCTGTGCTCACCAGCACTTACTCCCGGACAGCACAGAAAATGTCCCCAGACATGCGGTGTGGAGAGCTGCCAGCTGTGGCAGAGCTGGGATGGGGAGAACCAGTGGCAAAGAGTTGGCACAAAGCAGCTTTAAACTGGGTGACAGACCAACAGGCTGCAGAGTTGTAAGTGTTTAATTTTAAACCCTCAGCATTATCCTGAAGTACTGTTTAATAAGCATCATGCCTCTGTTTTGAGGGTAAAATACCAGAAATTCCCTAGGAGAAGCTTCACACCTGAACTTGCCTTCTTGTGCACCAACAGCTGCTGCTAGAATTATTTTTCCTCTCTAGATAGTCCATATAAATACCTGACACTGGCTGCTACAGTATTGAAATGAGTCCAACATAAGATAAATATCCATCATAGCCATTTAAAAAAACCCCCTCAATATATTAAGTGCTCTAAAATCAAAACAAGGCACCTTAAATCAAGCTGAATGCATCTGAGTAGGTTTTCATTATCTAGATTTATCTCAGGTACATGTCATTTCTTTCTCATTAAATTGCAATGTAAATTGTACACATAAAAATATTAAACATTTTTTCTTCTCAAAATGACTAAAATGTGATAAAAGCCCACACAATACCTTCCCTTGCCTTGATGTTTGCAAGAGAGTACCATATGGCTTGTCTGAATCCCTCAACAAGAGTTTTCCTGAATTCAAAACTAATTTGATTTGGCAGCTCCTTCTTTAGAAAAATGTAAATTCCCATAACAGATTTTAAATTATATTCTAGCTAATGAAGCATTATTTTCTTGTTTGAAGTACGAGCAAGCTTTTATACACTTTTCGTTTTCATCATAAAGGTAAATTCTTCAGCGTTCAGAACTGGCAGTAGTATTTTTTCCAAACAATCTTCTCTGCACATCACTAATAAAGTAATATTTCATAGTTGTCTCCATGCCTCCCCTGTATCCCAACATATTAGGGCATGCCAAAGATCCAGCGTATATGGTAATCTTTTTCTTAAACAACTGTAAACTTTTTCTTAAACAAGAAATGCTAAGAAACAAAATCAAAGGAAAGGAGCCTTACTGAAACCCATTTTCTCCTATAGGGGAAAGTGCAGCACAAAGTTCTCACAACTGGCAAAGGCCAGGCAGGCAGCATTTGACAGGAGGAGTACTCTGAGTTGGTTTTCCAAGGTTGTGCTACAAAAGACCATCCTTCCTATGACTTGTCTTCCAGAACAGCCACAGTAATTAAATCAACAACTAAGGGCTTTTCTGAATAGATCTGCTTATAGGCCATGTGGTATAAAAGTCTGGTTTTGTCCTGGATGTCACACCAGGATGAAATAATTTCTTTATTTTTCAGGCTGGATGCAATAGCTACAAACAGAAATCGTTATTTAGTTACACTTCAGAGTACAAAGTAGTTTATCATAGGTTGCTTCCGTGGGCCTGAAGAACCCTGGACTACAGGTTTTAGTATGATAAATCTTCCTTAGAGCTGTGTTACAGGCTTTTCTTTACAGCTAAGGAAAATGAAGCTTGTGTGACTGCTGCTCACAGGTACCCCCCATAGCAAGGCAAGTTAAGAAGCTGACAATTTCCACTCAAGTTTCACAGGAGATGGATATCACAAAATGACTCAGTTTTGTTTGCTCGAAACACAGGAATGTAATAAGTACCTCACATCAAAAGTGTCGTGAAGACAGGGAAGAGGGCAAAATAAATGAACAAATAAATAAAATATTGTGGTCAGCTGAGAAAAAGACTGCAAAACTAGCTTAAATTGACAGGCTACCAGAGCATTCGCCCTGTGGAGAAGTTTGCACAGAGGAGACAAGTTTCCACAGGACATTCCACCAACTTTGTTTGTGGACACACTGATGGGCATGAAACCATGGGAAAAAGAGCCATTATTAGGTCTACTGCCCCTCATTTCCTTAGTTACACCTCCACACCTTTGTATTCAGTCATTTCTGTGGCTGAGGGTGACCTGCACCAGGCTGAGCAAACAAGGCTCAGCGGGAGGCAGGCACCCGGGAACGCGAGTCCCAGAATAACGGAGAGATGGCAGGAGGACACAAGTGAGCATCAACCCCTTCCCTGCTATCTGAACAAGTCATCAGCTGAAATGATCCTTAACAAGTGAGCTGGAGTTGTAGACCCGCTTTTTTATCTCCAGCCATTAAGGGATAGAGGTGTACTGCTCTAGGAGTAGTCTCACTTCATTAAAACCATTATTTGAAAAGCAGGAAAACAAGAGGAACAAAAGCCTTCATCCCCCAAAGCCAAAATCCAGGCAATTCAGAGGATGCAGCAGTTTTTCTGTATCAAAGCACAGTCCTAACTAATCTTACAGAAGCAATTCTAATTAGGCAGGAAATGAAGAATAGTTCATTTCAGACTGGCTGAAAGACCAGTGGATTGATTTAAATCAAATCACTGATTTTAATCACAGATTTAAATCAACCAAGCAGGACACCTTGATTTAGCTCATCAACTTTAATCTTGTACTTTTTACTTTTTTCCTAATGAAAGCTCATTCATTTTGTTAAGATAATGTGAGGAATTGTGAAAAGAACACACTTCATGTTAAAATGGCTTAAAATCTTTATTCTCACTCAACATTAATGACTTGTGACTTCAAAGCTTGAGCTGACTATTTTTTTATCAGTTAAAAAGCATAGCTTTTAAAATTCATTCACATTTTAAAGCTCATGAAACACACTACAAATTCTTTTAGAGATTTTAATAAATCTAGGTCTTGATAAATGTAAAGATTTCTCCTTAGGTATCTTCTAAAACTGTTTGGGTAAAACAACTCCAATTTGAGACACCACTGACTTTAATCCATTTCTGTGAAAGAACATTAGAACCCACTAGAAGACAATGCATTATATAATTTAGGTACACCTATTAAAAGTATAAAACCTGACATTGTGCAATATTCTCTTAAAAAAAAAATAAAAGCTGTCAAGATACCTTTGCAACTGTGTTAACACAAAAAATATGAGGAAAATGGTGCTGAGATCGCAACAATGAACTGTTCGGAGTACTTTGAATATGAGATAGAAATCCTGATTAAATGCTATGCTAGGAAAAGAAAAAAAAAGCTTCATAATTTATGAGGGAAAAAATTCTGAAGCGAGTGTCAGCAAAAAGGGAAGAGGACATGTAGGGACAATCCTGGTGCTGGAAAAGACCCGGAGGTGACAGAAGAGCAGAATGGATTTCACGTGTAGGTAGATGTAATACAATGTGGCAGCAGAATAGAGAACAGCAAAGTGTATTAATAAGAATGGAGAGAGACATTAAAATGAACTAAGGGATGTTTCAGGAGAGTGGACTGAGAGACACATTATTACTAGCACACCTAAACGTTACCAGTGTAGAGCATTGGTGTTTCATTCAATATTATTTCCTTTTTTTTTCCCTTTACAGTCTTGACAGAGAGAAAAGTTGTAAGGAAACACTCATTTCGTACCAGTGCATACCAAGACATAGCTCTCCATATAAAACCCAGCAAACCAAACCCAGAGTTACATCAGCTAATAAATACAAGACGAAAGTGCAGGGAGTTTGTAGCCAGGCAGTATCTCATTTTAATTGTCGATACAATTCTGACTGTTTTTGTTAGGGAGAAGTTACAGATGAAACATATCAACTCCTAATCTTTATGAGCTACTATTTAAATCTTCACCAAGGTGCTGGGGCTCTGCTAAAAATGAGCAATGAAAAAATGGTGATGCTTTATTCATTAGTCCTGCCCCCAGTAGGCATTCAAAGCTGCGGACTCAGAGCTGCCTATTTCCCTGTCAATGTCTTAAGTGCATTTTCCTTCTCACCTTAGCTCTGCAAAGCTTTGACAGAAAGATGGGGATGCAGCCCATCTTGAACCATTCTGAGCCAAAGCAGACCTAAACAAAGCTTACAATCCCATCCAAAAAAAGATTAAGTATGTTTGATTTGCTCATATTCTACCTCAGAAATCTCTAAGGATAATTTTTCCACTCTTACTGACAATGTTCTTGAGTAAGAAAAGATTTACATTTGAATTTGAAGTGTTAGGGTACTTTTCCTTACAAACCATGGGAAGCTGAAGCACAAAGTGTCAATCTGCTAACCGAGGCAGACGCAGTGATTCTGCTTTTAGTTTTCTTTGACACAGCAAAGAAAAGAAGGACTTTTTAAACACCACTTGAAAGCACACAAGTGATAAGAACAGTCAATCCAGAAGGAACATTCAGAAGAAAAATAGACAAAACCAAGCTACTGTGGGCAAATGATGAAGATTTAACAAAAACTCCATTGGCATACATACTCCTATGGCCTTTGGCATACATGTCAGATAAATTAAAGTACAGCTTAAACAGCAATGTGGAATTTCTCCTGCTTTATGATTAGAAGCTTCAGCTACTTAGTTTTGTTCATTTTCTTTGGCGGTAATATTCCAAGGCTCAAGCTACGTAACCTGTGCACTCTTGGTAACCAAAGTTATCTACCTGCAGCTTCCAAGAAGTTAAAAGAACACAGCTGCAGGTGGATTTGCTGGGTACCACAGTGTTGGAGGGCTGACCACTACAAACACAAGCAACAGAGCAGGTTACAACATCTTAAATAGTTACACCCTTCACATAACAGCATCCAACTGTGTCAAAAGAAACACTCTGCAAAAGCATGGATGTGATGCCAGTTAGAAGTGAAGTGGTGGCACCAGGAAATAATATCAGCTGCATTAACTAACAACAGTGCTAGCATATTAGTCTCTAAGCATCTTTTGCACAGTCTTCTCTCCCCTCCATGCCAGTAGGATTACCTAGTGCAGTTTACATCAGGGACCAGACATGTTTTTGAAAGCTGTATTTGTTAATGTCACCCTCCAATGTTATAAACCAAGTCATGCAATTTGGTGTGGATTGTTCAACCTTGGCCTCCCTTTCCAGCAGAGGGGAGGGAGAGAGGGGACAGAAAAGCTCCTTCAATGTCAGCACTTAACTTTCTCCTCTCAAGTCTTCATACTTGCATCTTTTAAAATTACAGGTTTTAAGTAACACTCAATGCCTTCAAAATTCTGTAAAATGAAACCCCACACCTTCTATGCTTAGAGAGCTGCCATAAATCACACTATTAGAGCTGGACAATGAAACTGGTTCAAATGTTATTTCAGGGCACTGAGGATGCCTCATGAGGTACTTTATCATCTATCTCATGTTAAACATAAATTTATCACACAAACAAAAAATAATATCAGAATATACACCTACACTGCTTATAAACCTCATCCTGTACAAGCCCAAGCCCCTGCAAGACGAGAAAAGCTGCACTGTCTTACAGACAATGAATGCATCTTTGAATTCATGTGTTTATTTTTCAAAAATCACTAAGTTCGTTAAATTTATATATTAAAAAGGAAAAAAAAAAATCAAACCTTTTGGTAATCAATAGACACCACCCCCCCAAAAAAAGATAGAGAGCATCTATTTAGTAAAATAATAGCTATCCCAGCTGGTTTTGGCACACCTAGCTGGATACACCTATGCCAGCTGCTGCAGTCAGATGCAAATCAAGGGCAGACTTTTCCCTGTTTTCCATCACAGCCAGAATTGCTATGCTTACTCACTTATCATAACAGAAACACACGCTTAGGAATAATTACTAAAAAACACCTTACTCTGTACTTTTCACCAGATTTCACTGTGCAGATTAATCAAAGCATAACACCTAATGATAGGTTAAACCTTGGACTTAGCTGTTTTCAGAAGGACACTTGCTATGTGCTGACACACCTGCTTTCTTGCCTCTTCTGTATTTCTTCTATTCATCTATCAAAGAAACAATCCTATTCTTGTCTAGTGGAAACAGTCACTGGGGAGAAGTGAATCATATTTTAACAAGCAGCCTTTTGGCTCTGTTCTATTCAAAGGAGCCATGCATTCAGGATAACACTTGGGCCATTTTCTTTTCTACCTAACATCCCATTGTAATTTTTGTGAAAAACACATTTAAGCAGGCGTCTTCAGTCCTATGGCTTTTTGATCCTAGCTAAATTGTTGGGTTTTTAAAAATATCTACACTTTATGCATTAGTATTTTATACTAAGAAAAAACCCCAGTCCTCTGAATAATTCTTTCCTTAGAATTATGGTCCATCACCTTAACTTGTGGTTTGTCTTTCAGTGAATACAGAATGCAGCATTTCTTACTTTCATTGTTTACACAGGACATGCCATCTTAAACAGAATTTACATTCTTTTGTGACAGCAGTTGCTTTTCAACTAGTGTATAAAATTATTTCCATTAACAACTTGTTTTTCTGGTTTAAAAAAAATCACATGAAATAAATTGTATAAATGTGAAATTTTGTTAAACACTCACTATTCCTAGCAAAAAAAAAAAAAAAACAAACCCAAAAGAAAGTTCAACTAGAGATTATTAGCATTATACTGAGTATTTCAGGCCAAATAGTAATACTTTGATAGCTAAATAAAAATATTTCGGATTATAAGACTTACACTTAGAGTTAAAAAAGAAGTGCATGTACAATCTTTCTGAGAAATTGATGTTCTAGCTATCAATTTTTTGAGGGATAACTTTAAAGTTAATATCTGATATGAGCTGGAGCTAACACATCAGGTTTTACAGGTTCATTGCAAATAATAAGTTCAACATTTCACAGATATATAAGATACATTCCTAGATTTTGAATTATTTAAATACATCAAAGAGAGGCTTTCTTCCACGGTTACAAAATTCTAGATGATCACTTTCCTGTTTAAGAAAAAAACAAAAAACCCAAAAAACCCCAAACAAACAAAACCCCAAAAATCTTGAAACTTTAAATTTTGGCACACTTCAGTGCTTGTGGACTGGAAACCTAACAGCACCTAGGTGTATTCTGTAACTTGCTTTTGCTGCTGTTGAAAAACCACATCTGTGACCAGCTTATGACTTTTACTCTCCCTGCCACCAGCCTAAAGCAAGAGAAGGGATCTAGTTAAGCTCTTCCAATGCAACCAGTCTGGCAAGTGGAAATTCTAATTTACTAAGAATTGTACACAATTCTGCAGAACTCTATATATAGCAAAGCAGAAGCCTACAAAGATGTTACATCTTTCATCTATTAGGATTAGATCTCTGCATTATTCTTTCACCTCCATATTCCTGTAAGATATCACTGAAGGACAAATAAAAAAATATGAAATGTTCAAGTTAGCAGATGAAGATGGGACTTTTCAAGATATTAAGAAACTGTTATATGCACTCAACAGAAAAAAGAAATTAGAAAGAGATTTTACATTTCAGCTTTCTGGAAAGAGAAAGTGGGTTAAAGGTAGGGTGGGTATGTATATATATACCTACACACCTGTTTATGTCTGTGTTCATTCATACTATAAATATGGACAGATTTCATAAAATCTTCTTTTCAATCTTTTTTTCTTTTCTCATATATTACTGAAACATCAAATAAAAAAAAAAAGAGCCACAATGCCCTGCCCTCCCCCAAGTTAGTGAACTCATTACAATTTTTTGAGATTTCAGCCTTCAATTTCCCTTTAAGTGCATGAAGACAAGATGAAATGCAATAGCTGTGGCTTGGGTTCTCATTTCAGCTGCAGCTGCATAGATCACTGAAATTTAGAAGTTGTTTTAGATTCATACTAGAGCAAATAAGATCTGGCTCTACATTTTTAATGCTGTCATGTACATTTTTTAAATCACAGTGGAAAATTTTGTTATGGCCACCAGAAAAAACCACTGAAAGCTGATTATTTCAATTCTCTATGTCCTTGCTTCCCTCCCTCTCAAGTCAGTCAACCAACACAGGATTATCTTTCATGTTGCATCTAAATTTATTCTCTTACACACCACTCAGTTCTCATGTAAAGCAGGGTGCAAGACTTTATGTAAACCAAATACCTTAATTTGAGTAATTTACTGCTAGGAAAATTATATGTTATATATCTAGAGTAACAAGCAAAGTACCAATAGAAAGCCACAACCAACCTATGAGTATTAGAGAAAGGAAGGTCTTTTGGCTAAAGCCCTGAATAAAGAACAAGGACGCTTGTATTCTTGTTCTGCCACCAAAAAATAAAACTTTGTGCATCAGGCAAATTGCTTTCAAACCTCTAACCAGCTCTATAGTACTTTGTGATGAGATAATATTACATTGTATTAAAAAAAATATTTTGTGAGTATAGTTAGATGATCTAACACCTGACTACTGATAGCAGTTCAGGTTTTCATTAAATATATAGTTTTAAACTCTGCTAGGTTAAATGCTGAAGGTACATAACAAATGATTTTGCCCAAAGGTTTCTCCTGCCTTCAGTCTTATCCAAGCAACTCACAGGACTCTCTCTGTTGAGTCCCTTTCAGGCTAATGAATTCTTTGTTTCACAAAACCTCAAAGAGATCTGAGTGATTTTGCTGACTTTTGCCCAAACAGGCCAACACAATCAGGTTTAAAGCGGAGCAGCTCAGGAAGCCAGGTCAGAGGCCCAGGCCCACCGAGGCACATCGAGTTTTACCTAACACTTTGTTCCTGGATTACAGCACATGTGCTCCCGTGGCTGACCTGCATTTCCACTCTAGGGATGGGTACTACAGGAGTAGCTCCCTCTGAAGTAACCACAAAACCTGCTATTTAATCCAGCTTCTATAGGCATTGCAAAATAACCCCTCTCAATCCACAGTTAGCATAAAAATTCACCAATTTCCACAGAAAAATCTGAAATTGGTCCGATAGTGGCTCACCTTTGTGAGCCTTTTGTGGGGTTTTATGACACACAAGCCTTATATATCTGGGGAATAAATAAACAGAACAAACACTGTAATAATTTTTCAAATTATTCTTTAAGACATTCTATATGTATTGTAAGTTGAAATACGAACTTATAAAGTGTTTCTGAGATTCTAACCTCCAGGTTTAATTGAGTGAATAAAAAAAAATGTTATCATTTGGCACCCAACTGTGAAAACAAAACCATCATTTTCTGTTTTGGAAAAAAACAAAACAAATTTTGCTTTCAGCTTGTTTTTCATGAAACATAATGTGGGAAGAAGCAGCTTTAAACTGCTGCTTTTAAGTGTCACTGGGAGGCACGGCTACTTAGAAAATTAAACCCATAACACATTGTATTACAAATGCAGCTCCAGGTCTCTTGGGTATTAACCTCGTGTTCTAAATTGGCTTTGCTGCCTGTCAGAAAACTGAGAAGAGAAAGCAAGACTTTGTAACTTTTCCACTATAGCACAGTGATCAGTCCTTCTAAGAACCTGCTATTCTGCTATACTCAAAAATCACTGTGTGCAAATACCAGAATTATTTGTTTTCACTTTCTATTTTCTGTTCAAAAATTATGTGACAGCAAAAAGCAGTCAGTGCAGAAAGTATTAAAACACGCATCTAATCTACTTGATTTTAGAGATGTCAGCATATTTTTATCTGTTATTACAGATTTGCAATCTTCCATACTGCTCAGATACCCCAATTTCTCTCTGCATTTCAAATGTTGGCATTGTTAGGGCTTCTATTACCATGGCATGAAGCAACCTGAAGACTCAGCCTGCACCGTACCAGGCACTGCACATCTCTGGAGGCAGACTGCCATAAACCTTTGCAAAACAAGCAAGGCAGAGGGAGAAAAGGAAAGGTAAAACATTTATTCTTCCACTTCTTCTTCCCACTTCACTGCCCTCAAAAAAGGCATGGGAAGTAGGATCCGGTGAGCAGACACCGATGTGCTTTGGAGGTGACAAGCTGGACTGTGGAGCTGGGAATGCCACTGCAGAACAGGTCACACCTGCTGCTCACCAGCAGCCTCAGCTGCACACAGAAGCCTGGAAACCTCACTCTTTAGGATGATCTTTCTCAAATCCTGGCCTGAAATTGCAGAAAGGGGCAGACCCATCTGTAACAAAGGGCCAGAGATTGAAATCACCTTCTCCAGAAAGATCAACTCAGGAATTCAATTGTAAATGTGCCATTGCTGTGGTACCTTGGTTGGCCTGTTTTAAATGGTGAAAAGGCAGGAGACGAGAGGGGCCAAGAGGCAAGGACAGCTGTCTTCCTAGGGACAGCACATTTCACAGATTCAAGAGATCTTAAAACCTGTTAAGTCCTGGGCTCACAGCCACAAGCTCTGCGAGCACAATAAAGGCCAGCTCTGGAGGAGTCCAGACAAAACAGACACTAAGAGAAACAGCTATTTCATGCTTTTCCAGGTCTGGCTTACAAAAATGACATTTCCCTGTAAGTTCTCCTGTTAGCAAATCCCCATGGATGCTGCTACCAAGGATTGATGAAAAATGAAGCACGAGGAAGGAAGCAGAGTCTGCATCTGCTGCTGCAGGGTGATCAGCCATAAGGAAGAGATGTACTGTTTGCTCCTGTTTGTTGGTCTGAACACTCACCACTTACCACATAACCTCCTGTTTTTCATCTGAAAAGCTGATTTTTCAGCTCATTTTTCAGCTGATAAAGCTGCTCCTGGACAGTAAGCTTATTATTTTTTATAGGGAGGAAGAAATAAAAGTAGCAGAAACTACAGAACAACAAGCATTAATAAGCAATGGATACTTTACTTCAGTTAAAAATTATTATAGAACATCTATAAATCAGGGTCCTTCTCAAAAAAGTTAATCAGAGATATGTTTCTGTATAAGCAAGACAGCACAGATGAATTTAGAGAGTCAGAATTGCTTTTTGGGTGATCAAGGTGACATATAATGAAGAAATCTGATTTCCTGAATTGTCCCTTAGTCACACCCTGAGAAGATATCCAGCTTGGCATCCCAAGGCTAAGCACACTACTTCTTAAGATTATTATGTCTCTACAGCATGAGATTCCCTGAAAATTCTGTTATTATGGGTAAGTGAAATTCTGCAATCTGGTACAAACCTATAAAATGCTCTATTCACCATATCAGAACTACAATTAATATATTTGAAGATTAAAAAACCCAACAAATCAAACACCTAATAGCCCAAATCTACCCCAACTCAGCAAATTCAGAGCTGTAAGTTGTCAAAGAAACAATTTTTTCTTATCATTTGAAGACATCTCTGAGTTCCTTATACACCTTTAGAAATTTAATTTTTTGAATCAAAACTTTTGAACAAGGATTTGTAATAAGGTATTTAAAATTTAGTTTAACCTTGTCTGTGGATTTCTTCAGTTTGCTCCAGGAATTTAGACCCCTTGTCTTGGAAAACCTGGTGAACAGAGCCAGTTGAAGAGCACAGGCCCTTAGATATATGTCAAACAGACATGTGCTGTAAATTAAAAGTATTTTCCCCAGCTTTTATAACGTGTCATCAGGCAAATCCCCAACTATAACAGGATCCACAACACACATTGTTGATAGCTACAATCCCCACACTTCCCTCCCTCGTCTCTTCTTTCCTGCCCACTTTTCTTTCCAGAGAAGCGTAGAGCACCAAGTGTTCCCTCTTTGTGCATATAAAATAAAAGTTCAGGATGTAACTCAGCCCACATTTCCCCAGCTAGAAACTAACCTGACTTGGACTCGCCTCCATCTGGAAGAAACACGTGACAGGAAATTGTGGGGGAAAAAACTGCACAGGGGACTCATCACAGACCCAACCCAAGTGCTTTTTCACTAGCGACAGTTCTTCCCACATCATCTCACGGCACTCTAAAAGCTGAGTGTTATAAAGGGGAACTGTGTAAATACGTTTTGGGTTTGTTTGCTGTTAAACACATGTGAAATCTTCCACGCCACATTAAAAGAACCAGCAAACAGTTTTTCAAAGAAAGAAGGTAATAAATTACTTCTTTACTCTGCTTAGCAGGATACCCTGTCATATCTCCAGGACCTCAATTAGTGCTCCCAGTCCTCCTTTGGTTTTCCACTCATTACCTGCAGGCCTAAAATGCAAACAACACTCTGCTCTAAAAAGCTTGCTCTTGCCAAGTACAGAAGCAGAACACCCAGTTCTTCCGGTGTTCATCACTTACAGCTTTGTGTATATAGGGTTTTTAGAGGAGGTGGGAATCACCTGATCAGCATGAGCAGAAAGTCAGCTGAAGACACATCTTTAGGAATAGCCAGCTCTGGGTAGGTGTGCACCCACTGTGCCCCTGAACAGCCTGCAGAATCACAGACTCATCACAAAGTCTGGGTTGAAGGGGGTTTGGAAATCATCCAGGGCAACGTTCTGTTTAAAGGAGAGCCCAGATCAGGTTATGCATGGCCATGTCAAGCCAATTCTTAACTATTTACAGTGAAATACTGTGTTTTTATCTAATCCTCTTCAAATTAGGTAACAAAGGCAAATACCAGAGAGGCGTTGACTTTAATGGAGACCTTTCATTTTGACTAATTTTCACATATTGAGTTTTTCCTTCAAGGAATGATCACTTCTAATACAATTTCAAGACAGAAAGCAAATGTAAGATTAAAAAGTGGCTCCAAAATCACCCAATATCCTCTAGCTCTAATATCCAAATCACCCAATATCCTCTAGATTTTTTTAATAATATGGAGATAACAAACAATAAAAATGCAGTTCCAAAGCATCCTAGAGACCTTGTATTCTAGTTGCCATCTGGTGTAAAACCCAAACCACAATATTGTTTTCCAGCTAGAGACAGAAAGAAGCTGGTGAGCTGTTTTGTAATTACTGTGTGACAGCACTAGAATACCTTGCTTGTGTTGGACTTGGGTCTGTCTAAATCTTGCTGATATCAATCAGCTTCAGTGAGTGCTGGATCAGATCCACACCTGAGAATTTAACCAATTTAATTAACGCTTTGTCAATCCCAAAGTTTGTTCAAGAAGCATCTTGCCATTAACGGAAGCGGACAGGTTGTTCTTTTAAACTTGTAAGGCTCTCCCTTGGGGACCACAGCAAACATTTCAGGTCCTTGATCTACAGCTAAGGTTAATCTGTTTTAACAATGTCCTAATCAGCTAAGATGTGCCGGATATTGAAGAGAAAGGAAGCAGAACAGAGCCTTGATTAACTGAAGGGCAAATTAAGTTTTCAGCTGAATCCTGGGACACTGAAAAAAGAACAGGTGGAAGGAGGAAGAAAATTTGTCTCCTGAAGAATAAGGAAGACAACTCTAAGGAAACTCTAACTCTCTGTGCAGAACAGATAACTACAGGAGAGGCATTTGGACAAAGAAGAATTACAATCAATCAAAACTGGAAGGCTCAAAGGGTGCTTCCATTAAGAAACTCAATATCAGATTAAGACCACAGGGAAGAAAGATCCTCTGAATGTGACTTTTATTAAAAGGGATATTTTAAGAAAAAAAGAAGAGAAAGAAATGTGACTTCAAGTTGTGAAAGAAGGCTTCCCGCCTGCCCTAACTCTGTACCTGATTGCTAAAATAGGTGCTATTTGCCCTTTTAGTTGCCACCTCTGTGGATTTTATCAAAGACTTTAGGTGGGAAACCAGGATCACCACCTACTTGTTAGGAAGAATTACACCAGTATTGTTAGATATGCCTGGACCACCAGTCTTCAAAAGACATCAGCAGCTGCTGAGGGCACTTCATCTCTTGAGGCTGTGATTAACTATTCTGAACCTGATGCTGGGAAGCAAAAGAAATAGACTCTGCAGACAAAATATGAAGTCAAGAACTTAACAGCTGATAATAAAATAAATCATTCTCTAGAACATATGCAGACAGGACATGATCTGTACCATTACATGTGTATGGGGAAATGCTAAGAATTAACATTTCTTGTAACATAAAGTGCAACAAATCAAGGGAAATACATCACCAAAAGAATTATGAGGAAAAAAAATGCTGATTTACTATTTAAGTAATGTCACTCTAGACAATTCTGAAATTTGCTGTTCTTGTTAGTCAAGGTTCCTCTCACAAAGCATCACTGAAAGAAGTATAACATTAAGAAAAAAAAATACAAGTAAAAAAGGTGAGGAAGCAGAAACAACTAAATAACAAGAGGTTAGATAGAAAAAATTTAAACTGATTAATTTTTAACTGAATTGAGAGATTCAATACAAAACACTGCAAAATTAACATGGCCCATCAAAATTGTTTTACATAACATAAAATTTTTTTTCAAAGAACGTTGAAAAAAATTAAGAATCCTAATTTCTTCTTACTCTATTAAATCACTAAATACTTTGTGGGTCTTAAGCTTCCTAATCTTTAAAGAGACTTTTGGTACTATAAGCCATTAAAAAAGTCTTTGTTAAGTTTTCTTAGAAAATTATCAAGACCAGTACCTTTTGTATAACTCTCCAAACTGTGGTTTAGTCAGTAGGGCTTTCTGAATGTTGCTGCCAATATGACTTAGTAATGTCAAAATCCTCTTTGTTTTAAGCATACAAGTTAATTTTGATTCATGAACAGTCCTTGAGCTGAGTAAAACTTTGCTTCTACCAGTATCTGAAGCATACAGAATACCTACCAAAAAATGCAGCTGAATACACTACCACTACCACTCCTGGCTTATCTATTCATGCTGTAAAATTTCTATTTCAGCTCCTCAGGAACTCCCACTTCTCTCCCTTTAAAGGTTAAGTATTGCCAGGACTAAGTATACTTTCCAAAAATTTGACTGATTTTTTGTATGCTGACGTAAAGCTTACCAAGCATTTATTACAAAAATACGGTCCTAGAGTCATAAACTCAGGATATTTATCTTGCTGTATTTTTGTTACCCCCAACATAGCCACCCTCTAAGAAAAATTAATAAAGCAGTAAACTCAGGTAAAATTGATTTCACCTAACTGCAATTACATTCAGTGTGGGTTTTTATGCTACTTCAGCATCACCTTTATGCTCAGATGAGGGAAAATGGCATTTCTAGGGAACTAACAAAGGATAGTCTTCCTCACAGTGAATCATGCCCTTTTGACTGTGAGCAGATGCTGTTTAGACAGCTGACTCAGATGCACACCTGCCCAAGTGGTCAGACAAACTCCTGTGATTACTCTACTCAAAATATTTGGGAAAAAAAATTCCAAACAGTCAACAGTATTTTTAAGGAAGTTATCAACAGAAGCTGACAGTCAAATATTCTGTGCATAAGCCTGCAACTGTTCCAGCTCTGCCTTGGACCGGAACATTCACAAACCCAAAGCTACCAGTAGTCCTCCCTAGAGAGCAGGGATACCCAGCAAATCCATGCTGGCCTCTGCTGCAGGTCTACACATGCAGCAGATCTCCTCCCCTAGGTAAGTGACTTTGGATACCTGACGAAGTCCCAACACACAAAATTATGATGTAGCATAATGGAGTCTCAAGGACTGTTCACATATTTATCAAGAGTTTGCTCATATGGTTGCAAAAAAAAAAAAAAGCATCCTCATTTCTATCACACTGGTACAAATACGCTGGTTTTGCAGTCACTGGTTTGCGAGACAAAATGCTGAATAAGCAGTTTCAGTATTTTACAATTTTTGCAGACAAAAAGTAAAGGTTCTCTAGTAAAAATGCTGACATTAACTTGCTCTAAGCATTACCAATATTTTTAAAGTTATAGAACTAGAGGAAAAAACAATATTTGCAAAATCATGTAATAGATCAGTGTTGAGTGCATTACTTTTCACAGGTATCATAAGTGATGGATTTCTTTCCCCAAAGATTGGAAGACATTTCCCAGACACTGCATAGAGAGAGAACACTGCACAGGCATTTAATCTAGCCTCTGGTAATAAAACATTCAAAATGTTTAGAGGATGTAACAATGACACCAATGTATGAGACTTTATTTCACAGAGATGCTGATATTGAGCAAACTACATATAAAGATTCTCTAGATTTCTCAATTGAAAACCAACAGAATTTTTAAAAGATATCACCAGTACCATAAATCGCCAAGATTTAAAAAAAGCACGCAATGGTTTGTGTTACTTCTTTGAGTTAATTTAATGGCTTCAATTAATAATAACTAGAATTTGAAACAGTTTTCTTGTTAGCAACTAACAAAGTGATTCCTTAGCAAACTTTTTTGACCCTTAAAATAAGTAAATAAATGTATATGAGAAAAAAAAGCTGTTTATAGTTTTAAGACTGCAACAACTAAGAACTTGTGGGCTGATTTTTTAAGTCTGTTCCTGTGAGAAAGACAGTATTAACAAAAAAAAAAAAGTCCTTTCTCCAACTTTGTGCTCTCCAACACAAGGAAAAAAGAAAGGTAGAAAGATACAATAATTCACAGGAAGGACACAGGGTTTCTGTTTCAAGGGAAGAATCCAAAATTTTTCTCATTTGCTTTCAGACAAAATTTATCTAGGAATATTACACAACATAGCTGAATATTTATTTATTTATTTCTAGCTACCATCCCAAGCAGCACAGTGATCCTCCCCATGTTCGCCCCTAAGCATTTTAAGCTGCTACTCCTTGTCTTTTACAGAGCTGTTGGCTCTTTATGATTTCATCACGATCTTCTCTCGATGATCTAAACTCACTTTCTGATACATATAATTTTTAAAGTTTCCTGGCATTTCTTCAAGGAGATCTTTGGTCAAAATCACTTAGGATGAACTTATCTTCCACAGTAATGAAGAGCTGAGGGAACTTGCTTTGAGACACAGCCAAGAAACTTCTAGTTTCAAAGTTTAAACATGCCATCATTGATCGTAATAGCCCTTTGCTGCAGACTGTGCTAACACACTTGAGCACCTTTGTTTTGCCAGTGAATCAGTATTACTTGAACCCTTTGCACTTTGGGGAGAGATGATGGGGGAAAGGGCCTGCATTTCTGACTATCCAGCCATTCTGCCTCCTCAGGATATCGGTGTTAGATATTTGGATGGATATCCATCCACTCCACTGAACAGGGAAATTAGCTGGTATGTACTGATCTGGAGGACATGTACAGGGATTTCATTTTCTCATGTATCTGCACAGACTGACTGACTGCTGTCACTGTTATCAGTAAATACAGACTTTATTAACCAGTATGTGGCCCTTCACAGGGAAGGATAAATGCTGCCACTCTTTTTCTTTGTGAGATCACAAAAGTAACAAATAGAAATTATTGTCATGTCCCCTCTACAACTATGGATAACTTATGTGGTACCACATGTTTTTAATTCTGATGGTAGAGAATAATACTGATGGCATGAAAATGGATTTAACACACCCTGACCTATGTCTGCATTTTCTTCCTACAGCAAAAGAAATAACAATTGAGTATGATTCTTTGTAGTATAATCTGTACTACCATGCAAGAATCAAGGTTGGAAAAGAGCAGAGTTGGTGCAGATTATATCAACATCATACTGTATCAAAGTTCTCTGGCCATATACTACCTCCAGAGTTTTGTTTCATTCTTCCCTAAATCTTTGCAGTCATTTTGTGAGAATTGTGTGTAAGCCAAGAGCAAACAAATTCTTGTTACAAGCCATGTTTTACATTCCTTCTGCAGTCAGTATGAAAGCTGTCTTTGTAAGGTACATGACAACAGACTGTAAAGGTTTAGTGGTGTGACTTCACCCTGGATTGCTTCCATTGCCATATTAAGCCTCTAAATTCAGGAGATGAGGTGCAGCAATAACAGCAGTGTCTCCCAGAAGGGCCAGATGCACAAAGGGGAGCTGGCTTTTTCTTCTATGCTTTGGGCAAATATCTTGAGTACAGAACAGAAGATAATCACAAAGGCTGACAGACAGGGATACAGTGAGTTTGAAAAGGCTTTTATTTTTTGTTGTATAGAGAACTGTTTTGAGTCAATTCTTTATGGTCATCAAAATTAAACATTTTATTTCAAACTCGAGATAATGTGCTTTTGAACACAAAATGAGAGCCAACACACCCAGGCTACCTCTGCCACTCCCTGCCCTTCAATTCCAGTACCACAGGAAATGCTAAAGGAAATCAGAGGAAGGAAGAGACAGTACTCTATAGAGACTTGGAACACAGCTGTCTTCTCATGTCATAAGAACTCTGGACTAAAAGTCATCTAACTTGATGGAGCAACTAAAAAAAAAAATTTGGGGGCATTTTTAGTGTATTGGTTGCTTCCTCAGAGATTCCAAAAAGCAAATTAAGAGTGCATACTCACTGGATTGCCAACAGGGATTGTTTTTCTCATGCAGGACAACCTGAATGATCAATGCTCCAAGAGCAGCTGTCAGAAAGCCCTGAAAGTATCTTGCTGGTGACCTTCAAAACCATAACTAATCCTGCTCTGTTTCTGGTAGGAAGTATTCACTCTCCCAGCTCTGCTGGGGAGGAGATAAAGGAGAAGCATTAGATCACAGAACCATCAAGCACTTCAGCCAGGATTCCTGAGTATTAACTCTCGTTTTCCAGCCCTTAACAGCATACTGATTTACCTGCTATCTCTTCTCTTCAGAGGATCCCAGGCGATACTTCTTCATCATAAAGTCTGCAAGATTAGAGTGGGAAAGGCAAGAAAAAACCAAACAGCTCATCTGGCCATAAGGCCTCTTCCTCCTGCACTTTGCCCTCCCCAGGCAACAAACTAGATACTCTGAACAAAATGAAAGCCACTAAGTTTTCTGTGGATGTCTCTGTTCCACCCACCAAAAGCACATACACACATTCAAAGCAGAGGACAAGGCCAGAGGTTTCACCTGATCTGGAAACTGGCTCTGGAGAGATTCATCTTAATTAATTACATCCTGCTTTATAAATCCAGCAGACAACATAACACATGTGCTACACTGGTTTCAACAATGTTGGAGAAAATGAAGTTGCTGACAAAGGGAAAAAAATTGCCTTTTCAACCTTTTGCCATTTGAAATTAATTGCAAAACATGTACCAGTGTATTGTAAAAAAGCTGAAGTCAATACAAAAATTTGCAAATGTAAGGACCCTCATATATTTGATATATACTTAATATGATTTTATTTTTAAATAACAAAGAATTTTTTTAAATTAACCAGTTTACACACATTTTTGCTACATCTACATAGACTACCTAGAAAAAGCAGTATTACCATTTCTGTTTTTCAAGCACAAAAGCTGAACAAAACAGAAAGAGAAAAATCAACTGCTTAACGCAGATTCGAGCTTAGAGAGCCTGGAGTTCATATCCAGCAGAGTAATGAACTTGGCAACCAAAGATGGAACACTTAAGAGTCGTATCACCCTTCATTTCAAGGTGGTTACGTGCAGGGTCAGCAGCCTGACAGACATCTCGGGTCACTGACCTGACATCAGTGGGACGAGCAAGCAGGAAGGGAGGTGCAGCTGAAGGACCTTGTGAGTGCCAGGCTCTGCACCAAAAGGAGACAGCAGCTCTTGGCAGCCCAGGCACCCCCAGCTCTTCCCACTTCCAAAGTAGCTGGAAGAGGAACGCAAATGGTGACTTTCTAAGTAATCAGCAAAAGCTAAGTGCTAAGGAAGTTACTTCACAGACTGACATTTTTAAGGTGAAGATAACGGGACCTGACCACTCTCCATTAGTTTCAGTAGTTATCAGGTTCTTTAACTTCACACTCTGTTTCAAATAGAGTAAGTCACTCATAGCTTTCTAAATGGGCCCATCAGTCAGCCCACAGTGTGTGAAACTTCATTTTTAAAAATGAAAAAATGACATCCCAGAATACTTAGTTTACCTAAGTTAACTAATCACATACTGCCTAGGTTAAAGACCAGGAACTTGGGAACACAGCTTACATATTCATGATAAACCACAGATCTCTGGAAGCAAGGCTGGTGGAAGACTCTGGACAACACCTGCCCATGTGGCAATAAACCCATTTATGGTGCCAAATTAGTTTTCCAATTTACACTGTACAGTTCTCAGGAAATCTTGCTTCAGTTGTTTAAAATCATCATGATCCAGCTTGAATAAATGTTTAGCAATGAAGCGAGACACTTGGTACCTTATTTCGATGTTGAATTCAGGTAAGAGTGAGATAAAGCAACCGAAATACAGAATTTCCTCAAATATCCCTTAACAATAAGGTAAAAAATAATGGCATATTTAGAGAATGATAAGTACTATTGTCTTTAGTGATTATATTTCTAATTGTAACTGTCATCACCTTCTCAGGAAGATTGTAAAATAACTCAAGTTTCAGGAGAGGAAACTGAACAACAGAAAAACCACAGATTTGTAAATAAAATTTGTAAAGCTTTCTAGCAGACAGACTTTTAAACTATGCCCTCTAAATAACTGTTGCCCCAAGACATAAAGTGCAAGAACAGTAATCTCTGGTTGTGAATCCACAGGAAAAAAAAAAACAACAAAAACAACCAGGAAGGAAAGAGGCACTTCAGCATGCTTTTTTTTCTCCTTAGAAGGCCAAAGCACACAATACCTGCCAACATAATTGCTTGTTTTGATAAAAAAAACTTAGATGATCTATTTTTCAGTGAAAGTAAAGGTTTTTAAAGATCCCTGCAGACTAAATTTATCAAAAGACCTTTATGATTTTCCTTATATTGATGTTTTCATACAATGTTGTCAGAGTGAGATTCAAAGAACTCATTGCTGTCTAGGAGCAACATCACAAGTACACATTCACATATAAAATGAAGGCCACGCTGAGCAAAGATCAACAGTTTAGAGCATTCTCCTGACAAAACACAACTGTCTTACCAGAGTATACACAGCATGCATGAGTTGTCCACCTTGTCTGCTTTAAATGATTGAAGCGACCTGGCCTAAGTCACTCTTCAGAAAAATGCACACAACTGAGAAATGATTCTTAGTAAATGTGGTGGGGGAATGCTAAATGGGAAGTTTTAGTGCTCTGCATGTGTCATTCATACTAAACTGCCTCTTTATGAAAGTGGACTTGTCTGTATTTGAGAATTCAAGAGTCACATTACAGGTCTGCACAGAGACCCATGGAGGTTTGGTTACAAAAGCCAGACACCGTATTGTCTATTCCCTGATGACAAGAAGTCAGCAGAGCCTATTACATCACTTCAAAGTGGTAAAGCAAATGCAGGAAAACCCCTGACATTATCTGATAAATGATTTTGTTAGTTGGTTTGGCACCAGTGTGTCTGGTATCTAATACTTATGATACATAGCCTACCAAGTACATGGTATTAGATTCCTGCTATTTTGTGTCAACAAGAAATGTATGCTGTGACAAAGGCCTTTGTAGTAAAGTATGGGAGGAGAGAAAAGTCAGAGGGGAGCACAATACATTTCCCAAATAAGTAAGGAAACCAATGAATTGTGCTAGGATTGACTATTGCTAACAAGCTACCATTATGGAGAGAACCTCACAGTTCACACCAACTCCAAGCATATCACATTTCACTACTAATACCTAGTTTTCAAACACTTCACTGCTGGACAAGCCCCCTAACCACTGTATCAAAAGATCTTTCTTAGGATACATTTCAAGCAATCTTCAGGTATATCCAGTGTCAAGACAATGAATGAAAAAGGGAAGCAAAAGACAATTATCTAGAGAGTGACCTATTTCACAGAATCATCACAGAGTAATTCATGTTAAACAGGATCCCAGGAGGTCCCTAGTCCAGCTCCTCTGCTCAAACCAGAGTCAGCCATGAGATTGCACAAGGCTCCTCAAAGCTTTATGTGGGCAGATCATTGAATCATAAAAGCCTGTCCTCCATGGCAGACTCCTTACCACAACTGCTCCAGTTTACCCACATCTGTCTTTTATCTACAGCCCCAAAATCAGAAGCAATATTCCCGATGTGGTCTGGGAACAACAGTTCAAGGGAGTAGCTGTTTCTCTTGACCTGGTGCTCTTCTCCTGTTACTGCAGTCCCAGACAGCATCTGCTGTGTGCTTCAAGGGCATGCTGCCAGCTTGTGGGCATTCATCTGTTGAGACCTCTGGGAGATCCTGGTGAAAACACAGGGAGAGAAGGTTCTGCAGACCTGGTCTGCCTGAGGAGCTCTTATCTGTGTGCACTGTCACTCAATCTGTCCTGTTCAGCAACAGGCCAGCATTTTCCTTGCTTATTCTTTTACTGCCCACCCAGTGGCAGAAGACTGCCTTGTTGTCCTCAACATCCCTTACCCTTTCAGCTCCAGGTGAGCTTTGGCTTTCCTAACACAATCATTGTGTGCCATGGCAACAATTCTGAATCCCTCCTTTGCAGCCTGCTGCTGCTCCCAGCTCCCCAGTACTGCCCACTCAAAATGAAGCTCAGTTGTGATCTACTTACTTTTTTTGCTAACTAACAGACAGAATGCTCAAAGGAGGGAAGGAAAATAGGAAGGAATCATGAAGAACTTGCCAGGTAACTTGAAATCCCCTCACAATCTTGAGCTCTATCATTTCATGGTTGATTCAGTCATTGATTATACTGCAATTTTCTACTAGTTCATGAGCTACAGGTCTGGAAAATACTACCCCTAGCTGGCCCATTAGTATAAGTGTTAACAAAAAAAGCAATTCTAGGTCCACTTCAAAATAAATTTTAGAATTTTAAGGTATTAAGTCTGGTATAAATGATGGATTTTTTGAAAAAATGCATTTAAACTGCCTCTAGACTTTGAAGTCTCTTCATACTCAAATGATTTGGTTTGCCTACTTTACTCAATCATAAACTTGGGACAGTAAGAATTCATATACAGAGTTGCATTTGATACCAGTGGTCACTGTACCCAGACTTATGGCAGTAATAAGCCTTTCAATGTCTGGAGATTATTCTAACTATTAGAAAGATAATGTAATATGGACTTCCAGGCTAAGAAATAGTTCTGTATTGAAGCTTATGGCAAAGCACAGGAAAATAAAGCTTGAGCTGAAAAATACTCTCATCAGTATTTTAGCTCTTTTTATTTAGTTTATCTAAAGCAACCAGATGCGTGCAATGAATAAAAATGTCTACTTTGCAGCGTTTCAGCCAGCATTAGAAAAATATACACTTGAGGACACAAATATTGGCGGAGGGAATCCTCTGCCTGAATTTGGATATATGGCAGTTTTGTAGGTCATGCTAAACTTCAAAGAACAAATATAAAAATTGCCCAATTCTCCTTTTTAATAAACAGCACTTTTGAATGAGAAAGGCTAAAGGAGACTATTTCTTTCACAGTTAAAGCACTCTAGGACCACTTTTACTATTAGCAAATGGCTTCCCCCCACCCCCACATCTAGACAGCAGTTTTTTGTGTGACAGAGACCACGCAGCCCAACCTAACTGCCAGGCAGAAGTAACATCAGTCTTTTTTAGCAGTGTCATCCTTGATACTTTTTTTTGGATTAGGCTTCCATTTAACATATTCAGCTGTAGCTGATGTAGATGACTGTCTGCTAGGACCAAGACAGATGATCCCTCTACATTATCCTGTAGAGGGGTTGCATTGATTTTGCAATACCACCTAGTCGCTGTTTCAGTTCACGGTCTGGCATTTTTGTAGGTACTGGCAGTTATTTCTCATTCTCCTTCTCTGAAGAATGCCCATCTATCATCCTGGTGGATGAAAGCCACAATAGGTTTTGCTCATCTACAATAAACACTGCCATATATAGAGCTTGGTGTCCTATTGAAACAGAGCTTACGTGAACATGGTGAGCTGTGTACGTGTCCATCCATCAGCTGAGCCCTAATTACTTTCACCTGAAAATATCTTGGAGTTGATAGACAGCCACCAGCCTCAAGGTTCTTACAATTTTCTCATTTAACAGAGATAAGGACTTAAGGAAGCCCATAATTAATTTAATTTCTTCCCCTTTGGATAAATTAATTCATCTGGCTGATTCTCCTTGGATGTGGGTCAGGGTTATCATGGATACGACCTCAAGGTTTCAGGAGTTTGGGAATGCAGAAGGGGGGTATGAGATAGGCAATACAATACTGTTTGAAAAGAGACTTTCTTCTGCCTGCAGATGAACATGTTGACTTAGCAATACATGTCAACCAGTGTATTCTAACCAAGAAGGTCAAGATGAACAGTAGCAAGTCCTGAGCTGTACTTGCTGGGAAAGACTGCCCTTGACAAATATAATCAGAACAATTTTGTAAGAGAGCTCTGTGGAAAGGGGATGTGATATTTATTTAGCATATCTCCAAGTTAATTCAACCTGATCTATTTTTTCAAAGATTTCATTGACCCACACAAGCCTGTGTGTCCAAGTGGTCTGGCCAACATACCTTGTGCGCAACACTGATTCCAATGAAACATCCTGTATTATCATTCTCATGTAAACAGTTGAGGTAACACTTGTTATGGCACTGTCCTTTGCTTCCAAGTGTTGCTTACTTCAGCCTTCATAAATCTTGGGACAGGTTGCTGTTTGCTGGCCATTTCTCCTTGTTTGTTTGAAATATGTTTGTTTTGCCCTCATGAGATCACAGGAAGAAAAAAATCACATAGATGATACTCTGCAACCTTGCTGTCATCGTCCTGTTGCCAGCAGAACCCATTATGTTCTGAGTATTCACCTATGTTGAAGTCTTAGCAGAGGACAAGCCTTCTGGTCTTGACATAAACCATATGTTCTTCAATTTTACTACTAGGAATGGTGTCCTGGGAGTAGCTGTGTCTCAGACTACTCAAACTGTGTCTGCTGTTAGCAAGACAGGCTGTTCTTACAGTCCTCATCCTACCCTTTCTTTTGGTGCTCTCACAGAAAAATATGTATAAACAGCTCTTCCCCTGGTATGTCATTCATACAATCTTCATATATGTAACTAAATTCAAAGTATTAAGACTGAAAAGTACAATTTTCCTTTCAAGTTCACATAATTGTTACAAATAACCAAAACTTGCCACTGTTAAAATCAGTGTTTGTTATATTCATGTAATTTTGGGGGTCTGAATAACATTGTAGGTGAGCCAAGGCTTAACTTTGACAAATAGCTTATTTGTAAAACTCTAGAACTAGAATCTGCCTCTTCATGCTCTCCCGAATACCTGCAGAAGAACTCCAAAATCTCCTTCCATCCCTGAAAGTGTTCAAGGGATGATTCTTTGAGCAGCATGTCTCGTGGAAGGTGTCCCTGCCCACAGCAAGGGCTTGGAACGAGATGATCTTTAAGGTCCCTTCCAACCCAAACCATTTTGAGTCTATGATACAATCCAATATCCAAATGCATCAGTAGCTGTGTTTATCTGCAGTGCCAAGATGAAACCCCTCCATGCTTACTTGATCTGCAGGTAGCTTTTCTTTGTTTAGAAAATGAAAATAATCAACCCTCTTTCTGAATGAAATGCACAACTATTATAACATAGCTGTATTGGTACTTAAATGTGTCATTATCAGTATACTTGAAAAGACTTCTGATAATGGTTAAGGCACAAAAACTTCACAGCATTTACATGACATTGTTTCCATGTTTCTTGTCCAGTGTTTACAATTGCCTATAGAACTTGTACCTAAACCCCAAAAAGCTGATTAGTTCAA
>VWZV01002112.1:1368365-1407525 GCA_013397155.1 Irena cyanogastra | reverse complement strand
AAAAAGAAAAAAAGAAAAAAGCATATCTCAACCTTCACTTGACATTAACAAAAGTGTTTACATGGCACAGTTCCTGGCTTCTCAAGCAAGCAGAGGCTCTGCAACACAACTGATTAATTAAAGAGTGCTGAGAAGTTAACACTGAAGGTTACTGATTAATTGTATGTTAGAGCTGCCTAATCAAGTACCCAAGGCAATAAACAAATACAAAGATATATTATACACTGATTAACACAATTATTTATAGTTTTACTATTAACTGGTTGCCTGCCACACTGCAGTCTTTAACCTGAACAAACACTGGGGAGGGTGATCAGGATCATTTACTGTATTTTCCCAGCTGGCTATTAGGGTTGTTTTCCCTGGAAGTGAAACATATGATTATAAATCCTTCTTCATGCATGGTCATCACATAGGCAACCCCACCACAATCATTCATCATGTATTTCTGAGTGCTACTGGTTGCTATGCATGTCTCCAAGGGCTGAAATTCAGCATTACAAACAGCTGCTAACCATCATTAACAGAAAGCAAGCAAGCTACTCTAAATACTACAGCCCCATTTGAGGACAAGATTTACACCTAGAGATGATCAACAGCTTTTACTCACGTTTCTCAGATCTAATGGCAAATTTCTCATTTCAGAGATCTTAGCTTCTATGTATGAATTTCCAATCCCAGACTGCAATACTTCTTCATCTAGTAAGGATATTTTAATGGCCTCCTCTAAATCTATCATGTAACTTGTTCCTCCATATCAAGAGATGAATACTAAAGTGTGTCCTCACTCCATAGTTCCCGTGTTATCCATATATAACACAAAATAAAACACTTCCTTGCAAGCACTGGGACAAGTTTATTCACTGTTAGGGAGGTTTTTTGAAGGAAAAGCTCCAGGAAGGGTTCTGAAACAATGAAACTCTGGAATGATTCTTTTCCGTCCAAGTCAATGAAAACAACTTTGTGTCCTGCAGAAATGTCATCAGTTCCCCTGTCAGATATGCCAGTTCAGTCTGATTCATACAAAGAAGGCAATGAACAGACTCTGCCTCTTTTGTGTTCACCATCCACCTCTCTCCTCCTCTGAAGAAGAAAAAAAAGAAATAAAAAGTGAAAAAAAACCTGTGCCTTACAAAATGCAGCAGTTACTGAGCAAGTCATTACCTGGCATTCCCCCAGAACTTTCACTGTGCCATACAAAGTTTTATTACTCCCTTTAATGGGCAGAGCCCTTTGTTAGGCTGCTCTTAATACAGTCAGCACAGCAGTCCAAGTACAAATGTTTACTCTTTTCCTGTACTACACTTTTGTTATAAGCCCTTTATACCTATCCAATGTGATCACAGTCAAATCTTCTGCCATTAAATTACTTCCCAGCTACGAGTGAGACAGTCCAAACTTTCCTTCTGTATCTAAATAACCCTATTTCCCATCTACATTACACTAGTTTTAAAGGACTTCTAACACAAGACTAGTGTAAGACAAGAGGCTCAAGCACATTGTGCCACTCAATCTCATGTCCTCTAATTGCACACATTTGACTGCTTGCAACAAGATCCGTGGACAATCACAAACTTCCCTTTTTCCATCAACTTGGTGTGCATGAGATCTGACAACTGCAGCACACTCATCTTCCTCCATCCTCAGATAACTACTCTTTGAAGCTGTTCAGGGGAGATGAAAATATAATAGCCTCAGAACGGGTTGATCAGCACGAAACAAAAGAGAAGGTCAAAAGCTGATTGATGTCACCACTGAAATTGTAATATTAAGATTCAGTCAATTTACATTGTAAAAAGTCACGATTTTCATACTAGTACCATCTATTTCTTCCATGTTAAAATTACCATTAGAATTTCTCTTTAACCTTTTTTTGAAATCTGGTTGCAATTACAATCAATCAAGAACAAACAAACCCATCCCTTACCTCCTGAATTATGAATTCTGTGACATAAGTGTAAATTATACATTCAAAAATCTGTCTGTCCTCATTTTGAAAAGTGGTTAATTATATAACATTTGAGAGTTGTCTTTTGGAAGGGTAATTTTCATAAGAATCTTTAAATGTACAATAGTTTTTTTCCTTCAGAAACAATCTCTGCCCAGTAAAAAAGAACAGTGGGAACATCTTAAGAATATTGAGCTTCATTCACATATTTACCAACCCTGTAAATATTAACCTCATGCTCATGTACCAACAACACTTCTCCAACCAGGAACTCCTAAACCCACTGTTTAACCCATGTAAACACAGATCTCTTCAGCACCCTGGGCTTCCAAATGTTAAATGACAGCATGTGTCCCCACATAAAGTTTTAGATCAAACTTGAATCCGAAGCACCTGTCCTACATGTGCTACACACACAAGCAACATGCTAAAGCAGGCATTGCACCTTCAGTAATTGTTATCATTCACTGAATAAACCAACAGGCAGGCAATAGCTGCTTGTGAAAGCTGTTGAGTAGCCATCGCTCTTACAACAGAAATATACCAATCCTCAGCCATTAAAAAAATAGATCTCGCTGTATGTTTGCTAAAAGTACAGATTCAGAGATTGTATGGGGGGGTTTTTCCTTATTTTCATTCATATACTAGTAATTAGTATCTACTGTATTGCAAGTTTAACTGGTTTCCTCAGTTTTGACACAGAAAGGCAAGCTAATTCCATAGTAAGCAAACACACTTCTTCCTTTAATCATATAGCAATTTTTATTCCAGTTTGTTGTTAATTATCTTCCAAATTTCTGTGACTAATACAACTCTCTACCACCTTCTTCCACCTTGTCCATAACACTGTGTTGCAACGCAATTCCCTCACATAGCTTTCCACCTACTTTATCACAGAGTATTTCCAAAACTAAAAGCAACTGGAGGCAAACATTCCAACTATTCACACAACCAAAGGTCTTTAGAAAACCTCTATCAATGTGCCCTGCAGCTGACAGAAGTTCTCCTAGCATAGATGCCAAATCAACAACATTCCGAAATAGTCGGGTAAGAGTTCACAGCTCCAGCAAATTGCACCCAGGTACTGCTGAAGGGAACATCTGCAGTCAGGACACTAAGTTAAAAGAAGACCTCTTTCCTCTGTCAGTATAACCCTGGAAAATGTGTCACATAGGGCTCATGTCTATTTCAAATGCCTAGTGACACTCAGTGATTTCAAAGCACTTTTTAAGGGTTTGTTTCCTAGAGGCCATTGCACTTCCAGAAAAAAATATAGTGCAACAATTGAATGAGTACATGTGATACAGACAACTGCAAATCTCCATATGTTTTCACTATTCTGGGGTAGAGAATGACCCTGAGCTCTTGAACTGACTTGTTTATCCTGACTTTACACAAGGTCCCCCAGCAGACCTGCCTGGATAAGCCCTTAACAAGAAACAGGTTTGGTGCTCTTTTTATGATGCATGAGAGAGAGATGTGCACTAAGTGTTAAGCTGCTCTGCATTTATATCTGAAAAGTTTATTATTCCGGTAGCACATAATCAGAAAAAAAAAAGTAGGTAAAATAATCCCCTGCTTAGGGGTTTGTATTAAGAAGATGGCAATGGTATTTAAGAATCAACACAAGGCACACTGCATAAGTAATCTCAACAATCTTAACAGCACACACAGGCTCCTCACAATCCTCACTCAAGAAACAGCAGTGAAGTTGTCACTGTTCTTCAACAAAGCCATACCTTCTTTACAGCCTCCAATGGCAAAGCCCAAATACTACATCTGAGAAGCATTCATGATGACATTTACATGGATCAGAAGGAAGAATTTTGTGGAAGGCTTTTTATGCTGAAGTATTTAGGCTTTGACATTTCCATGCTGAAATTTCAAAAGAGCATATCTGTGGGTGTTTTTGATGAATTATGTATCATAAAGACAAGAGAGTTATTAAGGAAAAATATACTGGTGAGCAGAAGATTTTTGTTTTTCATTAACCAAAAATGACCTGAAATGTAAAATTATTGAATTCAGTGTACTGTAACCTAGAACTAACCCCATAACCTTCCTCCTGCAACAAAAGATCTAATTATACACCTTGCTATGAAATTTAGTTAAAATACCCTTTGAACACAAAATTAACTTCAGAGTCATTCCTACTGTGTCATGGCTACATCACACCTGTGCAAGTGCTTGAGTGCTCTAATTACAGGTTTGCAGGAAGTAAGCCTCAGAAAGTAACCATCTGAACTCCATATAGGTCATCAGGACAAATCACTCTTGTGCAAAAACGTTTAACACAATGCTAAAACCACACAGCATTTAAGTGCACCATTTCAGTTGCCTTCTGTCCAAGCAGTGGGGCTACTGACAGGGAAAACAGAAAATCTTCGAGCTTCTTCAGCTTTTTTTTTCCCCTCCCATTCTCTAATGCTGGTGTTAAGACTTCCACTACAAGCTAGAAGGCATTTGCAATTTGTAAAATAACTCATAAACAAACAAGAAGTGCAGAAAAATCCAAACAATATGGCATCTTCTGCAATGGAGGACTGAAACGATGATAATGACAAAAATCCTCCTGCTGCCAATAGAATTTATTTCGTTTTCAATTTTGAACCAAGTATTAGAGAGTGAGAAACTTCTGTTGATCAAGGAAACTTTTGCAAACCTCCTAAGTGCCCTAGATAAGAGGCACGTTTGTGAGCAAACTGTGTTGTTTACACCTTTAGAAATTTCAACTTTGTCTTTTTTCCTTTTCCTTTTTTTTTTTTTTAATGTTCACAGGACTGCATACTGATGGGTTTGTACAAGCCGGAAAAAACCCAACAGAAAAGCCAGATGTCTCCACTGCAAACACACAAACTCATATCTTTGTATTCAAACGTCTGCCCCAGTGAGCAAAGCAGGACAGGGCCAGAGGCTCCCCCTCCCCACTCACCCTTGGGCAGCTCCACACATGCTCCAGCAAAGCACAGGCACAGGTCAGGCACAGCTATAGCAGCCAGGCTTCTCTCCTAGCAGGATGTTTGGCTGGTGGATGTACACTCCATGCTCTACCACCTGCCCTTTTCACACACAGAGGTTCACACACAGAATCCCTAGGTTGGAAGAGACCTTAAAGATCATCAAGTCCAATCCAGCCTTAACATCTCAACTAAACCATGGCACCGAGTGCCACATCCAGGGATAGTGACTCCACCACCTCCCTGGACAGGCCATTCCAGAACTTTACCACCCTTTCTGTAAAAAATTCTTCCTAATCTCCAACATGTATTTCTCTTGACACAGCTTGAGACTGTGTTCTCTGGTTCTGTCCATTGCTGCCTGGAGAAAGAGACCAACCCCCACCTGGCTACAACCTCCTTTCAGGGAGTTGTAAAGAGTGATAAGGTCACCCCTGAGTCTCCTTTTCTCCAGGCTAAACAGCCCCAGCTCCCTCAGTCATTCCTCACAGGACTTGTGCTCCAAGCCCCTCACCAGTCTCCTTGCCCTCCTCTGGATGCGTTCAACCATCCCAGCATCCATCCTAAACTGAGGGCCCAGAACTGGACACAGCACTCAAGGTGCGTCTTCACCAGTGCCCCGTACAGGGGAAGAATGACCTCTCTGCTCCTGGCTAATATGGATGTGGACACAGAAGAGAGTCAGGGAGACTAGAGACTTCAGCAATAACCCTAATGAGGACCAGGTGGGAAAAGCAGGAACACAGTAGGAAACACCACATTCCTAGCAAAACCAGGTGAATAAAAAAGATGAGGCAATGCTGCATAATAGAGCTCAAATGTTTAGTCTTTGGGAATAAAAATCATTAAAAGCCTTCCCCCCTTCTCCATGTCTCTGCATTAACGCTTTAATCCCATTTGCAGAAAAAAAGATGATCTTACAGATTTTTACGCATAAAAGTATGATCCATCTGGGTGGTCTTTGAGTTTTATGTGAACCAGAAATAGCTCCAGCTCTGGTTGGTTCAGACTTGGGATGGAAAGAGTTAACAAAGAAAAAAATTGAGAATTGTAGATGCATTGAAATAATTTTAATTTTTTGGTAATAAACCATAAACTAAGCCTGCACAATTTCTTTGAAATTTAAATTGCTACTTTGTCAGTGTAGCAGTGAACATCCTAGCAGGACCACTTTATCGTTTGTGTATTCCCATAAATCGGGCTTATCAAACTTCTAGACTTGGCATAAATTAATATGAAGCAGATTTATAGGCTTAAGAGACATTTTTCCCCCCAATTTTTAGATACTTAATAATAACTGTACTACACTTTTTAGTACATGACATTTTTATGTGGTTCTTACATCACAATTTAAAAAAAGAAAAAACAAAATGCAAAATCTTATCTGAGCTGAGACTGAAAACTCTTAAGTATCAAAAGAGCTAAGCAACCCAAAAGTTAATCTATGGCCCCACATTTTTAGAATGATATAAAATTGGTAGCACGTTCCCACACTCAGTTCATGTATTACTGCCTTTACCTCTTTAACGTTTCCAGTGTAATGTTATCTTGCTTGAGCGCTACTCTTGGTAGCTCTACTAATTACTGCACACTTTTTAACAAGGGAATCACAAAAACAGATGCACAGCTTTATCAAACAGTAAGAACTCTCAGGCCTACTTTAATTTGAATAATATGGGGAAAAAAAACCCCAAATCTTCTTACCTGTCTTTCTTAACAAACCGCACACTTTTATATACTTGCGATTATCCAACTGCTATCATAAAAAATTACAGTGACTAAACACAGACATGTGAAAATTCCAAACTAGCAAAGTCCCCTCCCAATGCTTGGAATAGCCCATTATGCAATAATTCTCATTTCTGATATTACATAGACAAGAACTCAGAATCTGTTCAAAGCACTAATATGGATATATATTTAAAGCTTTATCCTGCTGACTTGCATGAACTCAATCATTAAGAAGCTGACAAGAATTTCTTGAGCAAGTTCTGCATCACAAAACATACTGCTAACTAGGAATTTTAGTTTTGCTCCAATCTTAAGATTATATTAAACAAATGGTTTAGCCATTTAAAGTTCTATGCCAGGCTTCTTGTGAAGTCAAGTAAAGTTAAATGGCATTTCACTATGGTTACCACGAAAGAGAAAAGAACTATTGTTAGAAACACACAACCAATTCAAATAGACGGTTACTCACAGCCATTTGTAGCTACAGTAAAAACTCAGAGTTCCTTTTCAGAAAGACAGACCCTGTTTAAATGGTGGTTTTGCTTCTGTTTCTGTTTTTGCGGAGGGTTCTCAACATGTGGCAGTATCCTAATTTATTTACAGCTCACAAAATTAATTTGAAAAACTGCTTAGGATAGAAAAGTTAGAGGGGGAGAAAGAGTAGCATTTTATTGTGTTGGAAGCCCAGTAACACAGAAATAAGGAAGCGAGTTTGCTTCCTTATTTCTGTTTTACAAGGGACATCCTCCACTAGGCACATTTTGCTCCAGCCCTCCTGATTTGAGCCAATAGAGGACACAAAAGCTGCCAGGTTTTTGTGCCAGAAAAGCTGCTTCAAAGTAAGAGAAAGCATTACTCTCTCTTGGTCTCTGCCACAAAATTTACCAGATTCTACACACACTCATGTTCAGAGATTTAAAAAAATAATAATAAAAAAAATCCCTGTTCTTTACTGCTATCCTGCCCTTCAGAAGGGCTAAGAAGTTCTGCAGTCACCATCAGCCACACAGCTGCACATGCTGCAAGGCAGGCAACAACGATAACTGCTAAATGAAGACTGATGACATTCTGAGGGGAACATTTCCAAGAAAAATTTCCCTAATCAAATTAAGTATTGTGCACACGGATGAGATTTTATTTTTAATCACTTGTAACTGTTTGCATTCTAAACCCCATATTGCTGCACAGCCTTAGAGAAGCAGAGCAACTTGTAGTTACTTGGATACACTAGAAGAATAAGGACAAAGCACGTAAGGTCACAAATGTTCTTCAGGGTTGTCAGAACCACATTTGCATTACCTCTCTCCCCTTTTTTGAAAAAAACACAAACCAAAACCAAACCAAAACAAAAAAAAAAAAAAAGAAAAAGGCCCAATGAAAAAACAAAACATCAAAGAAATACAACAGAATTGTTGTGGCTTTCAGCACATTCTGCCCAAGAAAGCCAGTAGGCTCTTTTAATATTGTCAGTGTCAGTTTCACTTGTTTATCTTGTGTATATACGTACTAAGAAAAATACTGGAAATAATGGCAAAAGTAACTAGAATCAGACTCATATTTCACTGGTGTATAGTTAAAAAAAAAAAACAAAACACAACAATCCAACCCCTTATGTTCATTACTTAAATAAGAAGCTTAGGTGACAAGTCAGAATTCCTTTTCTTTGTTCAAGGTCATAAGTTCATGCCTAGGTGAATCCCCCTGCAAGAACACACAAAGATGTGACAGCCTCAGACTGAAAACACTCAAGGAACGGCAGAGATACACAAGTATCTCCTGGTTAGCAAGATGTTATGTGACTTTTTTCATCCCTTGATAATTTTAAAGTCATTCACCAGACAGAAGTGGGCACTGCAATCCCTGTCCAGTCTGATACAAAAGCTGAGGGATCACACCATGAGTCTGCCAGAAGGTTGCCAGTGGATCCCTGTAATCTCCTCCTCCCTTTCCACTGACCTAACTTTTAAGGCTTGAAGTGCTTTCATTCGTAGTACACAGTATACTGTGGACATATCTACACATCAGTGGCCATTTCCTCTATTAAAAAATATATATATAGCCTCCTTTTGTAATAAAAGAGGAGAAACTGTCTACTGAGAAAAAGAAATTTATTTTACTGTTTTGGTCATTGGTCAGAAAAGATCCATTCTGATTTTACCACGCTAAGATGGCACTAGAGAACTCAAAATGCATTTATAACCTAAGCATACGCCATTTTTAGCAAGCTATAAAACTTAACCTTTGTAGAATATGAATAGTGCTTCACAATAGCTTTTAAAAAGGCTATTAAAACTTCACACTTTGGATAAAAAACAGTCTAATGCTCTTGATCCTGACATTGCCTTTATAAAACGTATTTCTTCTGCTACTCAGCTGTGTGAAAAAATCCAACCTATATTCTGAAGATTACTTTTTGAAGGTCCAGAGAGGTAATCTAAAAAATTCCTGAATTTGAAGTCTGCAAAAAAATAGAAAGAGAAAAAAAGCCCTCAGTAGTAAGAAAACAATTTTATTCAATTCCTGCCTTCTCTGCTGTAATAGGGATGGATGTCAACCAACTAAGATTTTAGTGGGGTTTCTCATTTTATGAAAAGGTTTTTTTGCAACTTTCCCTGCCATCTGAAAGAAATATCCTCCCATTACTTCATTGGTTTGTAACAGCATCCAAAAATTAGTTTTTGCATAACCACTGAGAACAGAACAGAAGAAATTAACAGGCATTTCTTCTGATACAACTGTGGGCTAGACTTCCAAAAGATTTGTTTATAAAGCAAAGCCAAAAAAATTAACTGACACTGAACCAATACCTAGAAAACCACAGCAATCCGTTAATCTAACACTGGCTACAATGAACTGTCCATTTTTTAGGTCAAAACACATTTCTTTGTGGGAACATACAGGATCCTTGGGCTCACCCAGGGGCAATAAAGCCTCCACAATGTATTGTCAGTGTAGTAAGTGATCACCCTTTTCTCTTCACAGGGAAAAGATATTTAAAAAAAAAGATAAGGCAAAAGGTCACGTCCCAGCAGAAATCTCCTTTCTCATGCCATATTCATGCAAGCATGCTGCATGCCACAGCCATAACCCACAATTCAGCAACAAGAACAGGATGTGTGTTGGCACAAAACAGAAGGTTTGAAAGAGGAACTACGTCTGGGCAGTAACTGCTTCATGCTTTAATAATTCTTCACACAGAAGCCTGTTCTAGAAGTATAGACTCCCCCAACAAAATTTACTAAATGAAAGAAGAAAAATCAAAACAAACACACAACAAAAAGAAAACAGCAACAAAAAAAAAAAAACCAAACTAAAGAAAACAATTACCACCAAAAAAACCATGACAAAACAAAACAAACCCAAAACAATACTCACCAATTTTTTTACAGGCTCATTATAAAGAATACCAACCAGAATACAGGTACAAGCATGCACTTTTTACTTCTCCCTCAGCTCTTGGGTTCAGCTTCTTTGGCTGACTGCAGCAATGTCAGCATATCACAGTAGCAAGCCCAGCTGTGAGACCAGAAAATCACAGAAAGCCATGACCCCCTCAGTCTTTCTTGTTGACAATGCTTCTTCAACATGAAAATGATTTCTTTTGGGGGCTGAGATACTTGCTAGGAGTTGACACATGCAAGCAGCACTTCCCCTGCAGTGAACACTTCTGAATCTACATGGAATGGCTGTACAGATCTTCCTCCCTATCCTGCAAGTCAGGTACTGGCAAAGGGGATTTAGAGTCATATCTCCAACTCCTCAAAAAAACCGCAGCATTGCAAACAGCAATCACGCTAATTCTGAGCTGAGAGTCTTTATCTGCTTTGCAAAGTCACTTACTTTGTATTTGCTCACATTTTATGTCTCATTTGTAGTACATTAGCTTTCATTTTCATGGAAGAGTCCAACTTTTTTGAGTTTCTGGGTTAGACAGATCAAGTCCAAAAGTCTTCATCCACATAGATGGCACACAGATATACTCCTTTTAGCAGGCCTAACCTATTAGTGTTATATATGGTCTGTGCTAGTTTGACCACTGTATCTCTGTCCTTTCCTTCCATGTTCCTCCCACTCAAGGTGGGAGTAGGAAAAAGGGAGTAAGACAGCTCTTTATACTTGTAACAGTCCCTGCCCACACGACCATAAAACCCACAATTAATAATCTCAGTATTCGAGTAAGATTTCTCAAAAAATTCTTGCAATCATGTTAAACACAAAAAATGTCCAGTTTTAGCCCTTTGTGTTTAAGCTCCATTTCAGAGATTATTTTAAGCCCTGTGATCAAAGGGCTGGAGCAGCTCTCCTACCAAGACTGGCTGAGAGAGCTGGGCCTGTTCAGCTTGGAGGAGAGAAGGCTCTGGGGAGACCATACAGCAGCCTCACAGTACGCTACAAGAGAGCTGAGAGGGACTCTTTACAGTGATGGGACAAGGAGGAACGGCTTCAGACTGAAAGAAGGGAGGTTTAGGTTCTTTACTGTGATGGTGGTGAAGTCCTGGCACAGGCTGCCTGGAGAAGCTGTGGCTGCTCCATCTCTGGAAGTGACCAAGGCAAGGCTGCATGGGGCTCAGAGCAACCGGGTCTAGTGGAAGGTGTCCTGCCCATGGCAGAGAGGTTGGGACAAAATGGCCTTTATTAAGGTCCTTTCCAACCCAAACAATTCTATGATTTTAGGATCTTAACACAGTTTTGGAAGTTTGGCACATTAATACTACACTTGTTTTACAGCCAGATGTGATTTCACTATATATCCTGCCATTCCATTATCCTTTGAATATTTACTGCAGTGTAAGAAAAAACATCGTAACTGAATTTATCAGCTAGCTCCAAAAACTGAAAAATCACATAGCTCATATTATAGCCTAATGTCTGAACATAAAATATAGACATTTAGGATTTTTTTCTTCATAGCCTAATCTGATATTTTTCTTAAAATGTTAGTGAGAAAAACAAAAACATCCACCCTGCTAAGAGTGATATTTACCACTTCTCAGGAAAGTAAATATATTGAATTTTAAAATATTTTTACATTTTTTCAGATTCATCTTTGTATTTGTCTCTATTATGCAAAAAAATAAAATCATACCAAGCCAACAAAACCCACTAAATTGAATAAACAGGCTACAATAAAGCAGTTTTGCACTTCAAGACCACACGTCTTTTGCTTTAAGAGAAATACTACGTGCATAGGGTGTCACTGTCTGCCATTGCAGGGAACTACCTTTCATAACCAAGGAGAATGAGATTTCAGCAGGACTAATCCTCTTCGGCTGCTTTGTATTTTATCACCTTGCCACCAATTTCCTTCTGCTGGGGAGAAATGAATACAAAAGCAAGACATTCCACTTATCTTTTTTATCTTCCACATTGCTATAGCTTATGAAAAAACAAGAGTTTTGATTGCTAACTCTAAAGTCAAACATTAAACTCCAGAGCAGGAAGCCTTACAGCCACCTTGTTACAGCATTGCTTGGGCTTAGGTTGGTTGCTTGAGGGTTTGTGTTTTGGGTTTTTTGTAGTAAATCCAAAATAAATAACTTCCTTTGTAATTTATTATGTCACTAAAACAGCCAGAGTCAGCTAACAGTTAGTAGAAATAATATATGATAACAAATATTTTTCCCTAAGTTACAGGCAGGTGAACCTGAAGCTAGCACGAGTCTCATTACAATGCCATTTTTGGAAGCTAAGTCCAGCTGTGTGTCATTCCAAAGAATTATGCATATTCATTATTAAAATCTATTAGTGGACAGGATATTTATTTTCCCTCCTTCATTTTCATTTCATCACTGCATTTACACTGTGTAGGCAGTTGCAAGAAATGATGCATGCTAAGAAACAGAAAACCATTCATTCTGATTTCCTAATTACAGAGGAGTAAACCCTGGCTGTTTAAAACTATCTCTTTGTTCTGGTTCACATGTGCATTAAATGAGCAACCTTTCCTGCAGCTAAGTGAGAAATAGCAGGGCATTGCTTTACTGGCACTCTGAAAAATGACTGCTTGTTTTCAGCAATACCGAGGACAAAGTAACTGGTGAATATACAGAATATCAGAGCAAAACCATTCAGGATCATTCTACTCACAAGATGCTGGCTGGGAATCTATATTCTTCCAGTGTCTTTTTCTGTGTCTCACTGTCTCAAATATCCCCCCTACTTAAAAGATAAGCAGATACTGAAATACTTGTATCCTTACATTTGTGGGGAAAAAACCCAAAGAAAAACCCAACAACAACAACAAAGAAGAGAGTAGGCAGGCTCCCAGGTACTGGGCACCCTCCAGTCCAGCTCCTTCCTGCCAGCCATCCAGCCACCTTCTCTCTCATTAGTACTCCACTGCTCTGCTCCCTTAGGGTATAGTTACTCACCAGCAAAGGCAACAATTTCATTTTCAAGTGTGTGGTGGGGAAAGTTGGACGTGGGAGAAAAGAAGCACTTGTCTTCTCCCAGAACAGTCACTGACACACTGGAAATACTAGTTTTGGTTTCTTCACTCAATTCAGAAGTTCACAAGGAATCAAACTTTCCAGCTTACTTAGATCCTGTCTACCTGTCCTACAAAAATGCTGTGATCTATGCCTGAAATCAGGAGATCTGACATCAATAAGAGAACATAGGAAACCACATCATACTGACCTTTCATGTGGTATTTTTCACCATTCTCACATACCTTTCTTTCTCGTCTACCTCTTTTGTCTCCCACTACATTACTTTTTCCACCGAGTTTACACTCCATAAAACAGTTATGAATTAATTTCATCTCTTAATGCAACTGATAATTTAAAACATAAAAAATTAGTTTTAATAATACAGTCAGAGCAATTAAATTATGTCCTACTTTTGAAATGTAATAAAGAGTGGTTACACATTTACCTTCAAAGTTCCTTTATATTCTATGTCTCAAAAAAACATCCCCAAACTTTGTGCCTCCATCTATGTGAATTCTTCTATTTTCAATGAACAGGAGGTAACAGGGAAAAAAATCAAACAAAAAACAATGAGGGGTGTGGGTCTCCTTGGACACTGCAACATAAAGGACAGTGAGATAAGCTGTGTCCTAACTTGTTAGATATTGATTCTAAGATCCAAGACATCTTTGTTTGGATTACTCCTCTCGATCAGCTGTAGATGACGGATATGTTCTTGCATGCATGCAAACTAACAGAAAAAGAAAATTCTGATGACAAATAGAACATAAACAGCATCATCTGAACTAGTTCAGTTCTGCACAGCTATAAGAAAAGTCATGTATAAACAGAGATGACTAAGTCTTTAGAATGAAAGTCCAACACTTTTATGCACCTTAATAAAGATCCATCAAGTTTTCGATTTACATCCATCTTGCTTTATTCACTACATTTTGACAGTTCAGTAATTTTCTCCACTAATATAATGTTTTGTTCCAAAAACCCCACCATATTTGTACTTAGAATCTGATACCAGATGAATAAACTAACCTTCTAAAGTTAAGACATGGAGAAAACACTGTGTCAATTACCACAGCTTTAGTCAAGACAGTGACACATTACAGCTCATAACCAAGTCAACAGCTCTGCTCCTCCTGTCACTGTGTTCATTTGCAAAGCAAATTTTGACAAGGATGAGCACTGGCAGGCTGAGCAGAGGGGACAGATGCTGTGATGCTGCCATCAGAACAAAGGACAACACCACATGGGAAGATCTGGGATTGCTTTAGGATTAGGATAATAGAAATGGGACAAAAGTTACAAAAACCCAACCTCTCCTGAACATCTCATTCACAAGTACTGCACAAGCAGACGAGCCCAGGTATGACAGATAATGACACAGCAACTATGGTCTGACAGCTCAACAGAAACAAAAATCTAAATTATACCTGAGGACAAAGTATTAATGTCACGGTACAACAACCACAGTGAATACTCAACCCAACAGCTCATTGCTATTAAAAGTATTTTCAAGATGTGAACAAGTAAAATGACTGTTTACTTGCAAGAAGAAAGACTATCACATGAGGGAAGACTAAGAGAGGCTACTTTATTATCCAAACATACTGGAGATAGAAGTGTTTAAGCTACAGTTCAAACACTGCAACATGCATTATCTGCATTCTGACAAGCTGAAGTTTTTTTTCCCCTTCTGAATGGAAGAAGCAATGACAGAAAACACAGTTTTAAAACGGAGTCAGTCAATTCATAAGTGGAATTCATATTCTCATCTGCAACTATGTGGGCACCAACTCAGTGATCCAAGATGCCCCTTCCAGTCTTAAATGTGCACCTCTGTCTTAGTAACATCACTACAAATCTTCCCAAAGGAAATTCCAGTGTGGGCATAAACCACTTTCTTCACCCAAATGTGCAATGCCCTTTAGCCTGAAATTAGCAGTTAACACCTGAACTGGAAATGCAAGACTCCTCTGAGCCTACCTCAATTTTCCAGTCTGCTGAATTTTTAAACAAATTCCCCTATAATGAGCTTCTAGCTGCCTAACGCCTTATACATTTAATATAGATCCACCAAAGATTTCCTCTTATCCTCTGTATCCTCTCTGCTCTCCTGTGTTTTTATGATTTTCTTGCTCAAAATGCCGAAGTTACTGGGCCTGTAACAACATGCTGTTAGCCCAGTACCTGAGGCAGAAGCCTTAGAAGGCTCCAGGAGCACTGGATGTGCCTGGTACCCTCCACACTCTGCCTTCTCCTCCTTCTCTCCTGTCCTTCATCCTGCAACACATTTCTTTCAGAAATTTTTCTGAAGTGATGTTTTAGGAGTGACACACCACAGCTTTTTTCAGCATTTAATAAGCTGGTTTAATAGCAAGTACTTATTTGCCTGCATCTCCCACCTGCAATTTCTTAGCACTAATGCTGGTGTTGCCAAGCTCTAAGGTTCCTCCCCATAAAAGTGGTATTAAACGAACTTCTAAATTACAGACTTTCTCCTACACGTTCTAAATATATACAGAAATATTTCTTCCACTCAGTTGGAGTAAATTTAAACTAATTTGATTCTGAAGACTGGGGCTTGTCAGTGCATCAACTCTGTTTAAATCACATCTCTTACTAGATGCTATTCTTTTTCAAGACCATCAGCCTACCAAAATTGCTCTGATTCAGTGCAAAGAGTACTGGACATTTCCAACACTCCTGAAACAAAATCTTAAAGTCTGGTAATTCTAGATTTGATTTTGATACAGAAAAGAACTAACAAACCCCGAGAATATTTTTTAAATTCAAACCTAAAGTCCTAGAACTTGGACTTTTAAATGTATCTGGAGGCTGCAGTAAGGAAGAATGTACCTGCATACCATGAAGTAATTGAGCATCCAATTCAAAGCTTCTACTTACTCATTCAAATACAAATTAAACTAGCTAAAGCACAAATGCCCAATCTGAGACACAAATTCAATTATAACAAGTCAGTTTTGAATTCTTAATATGGATGCTTTTCTGTACTTATATTTACATTTTAATCTAGACAGAAGAAAGAACAATGACCCTAGTGAGGTATATGCCGATTAAACCTCATGGTTAGGTATAGGATAAATTTAAAAAAGCCAAAAAAATAGACTAATAGGAGCTCTGGGATTTTTTTTTCAACTTTAAGAGACAAATATGACAATTTTTATCACTTTTTGTGAAGACTTTTCCTCTCAGTGGAAGAACTGTTACTACCAGCCGAGAGATATGATCTCAGACTGGTATTCCTGGCATGACCACAGGTAGATTAAGGATAGAAGAGATTGTTCATCTGAACCATGACACCTTCTACTCTACTTAAGAGCACTTCATGCCTTTAGCTTCTATAAACCTTTCAAATTTCAACTAATTAAGAGTTGAGACTCTTCAAATAATTACTCCTGCAAACACCTAAGTCAAAAGACTTTGGGAGGCTTGTTCCATGCACAGCTGAGCAGCTTCCAGCAATTCCACACACTGACCCACCCTGGCAGATAAACACCACGCTCAAGGGCTCCAAGCACCCAGAAGTCCAACCCACAGCTCCCAGTTTTCGTGGTAGATGCCCACAGCTCAAGACCAGGCAGTTCCTTCCCACAGGTTATGTGGCTGGTTGTGGTGGGCTGGCCTTCCCCGGATACCAGGTCACTCCCCAGCCCAGCTGGAGAGAGAAAATACAACTGAAGGGTCAAGGGTTGTATTTTGGACAGGGAGATGTGGACAGGGAGAAATCACTCACCAGTTGCCTCCAAAGGCAAAATGGACTCGATCTGAGGAAAATTAATCTAATGTATTGCAAGCCAAATCAGAGTAGGATAAGAAAATAAGAAAAAAATGTTAAAACACCTTGCACCTCTACCTTTCCCTTCTTTTTGGCTTTAACTTAACTCCTGAATTCTCTGCCTACCCACACAGTAGCACAGGGGGGTGGGAAATGGCCAGCTCATCAAATGTTGTTTGTGCTGCTCCTTCCTCCTTAGGGGAAGGACTGCATATTCTGCTCCATCCCACAGGAGACAGTTCTCCATGATCTTCTGTCTGTGAGACCTTCACACAGGTTCTTCTCAAACTTCTCCAGGGTTAGTCCCTTCCACGGGGTACAGTCCTTCAGGAACAGACTGCTCCAGTGTGAATCCCCCACAGGGTAACAAGTCCTGCCAGCAAGCCTGCACCAGTGTGGGCTTCCCACAGGGTCCCAGGCCTTCTTTGGGCTCTGCTCTGCCATGGGGTTCTCCATAGACTGCAAGCGGATCTCTGCTTCACCACGGACCTCTATGGACAGCAGAGGTACAGCTGTCACATCAGGGGCTGCAGGGGAACCTCAGCTCCAGTGCCTGGAGAACCTCCTACCCCTCATTCTCTGCTCTTGGTGTCCACAAAGCTGTTTCTGTCACATATTCTCACTCCTCTCTCCTGCTGAATCTCCACTGTGCTGTTCTTCCACCTCCTTAAATGCATTATTCCAGAGGTACTGCCACTGCAGCCGATGTGCTCCACGGCTGTATGGGACACGGGGGAGGTTTCTGACATCTTCTGACATCTTTAGCTCCACCAATACCAAAACCTAGCCCTGCAAACCCAACATCCTGGTTCAGAGAAAGCCAGCCTTCTGCAGGAAATACTTCTCATCCTCCTCAAACTACATTTCACAGATGTGTGCATCAGCACTACTGATCCAATCTGTTTGCAAACCCAGTGAGCGACAGCAGAGCCAGGATTGCGTGCCTTGACAGTAACAAGCCTTGCTAATGCAGTAGCTTAAGTCCTTGCCCTCATAAAAATCTGTGAATCTTGTTCAGTGCCATGTGCTCAGAAGTCAGTAGGTTTCATTAGAGCCCCAAAAAGATGCTTTGATCTTGTGTGATCTTGTGTGATCTTTGATCTATGCTTGGAAGCATACAGGTATCAGGTCATTTTGTTTCAGAAAGGGCACCTAAATTAAAACCAAAATAGACACACCTCTTCCCATCACACACACACACACTCATCTTACTCCTGTTTACAGTGTTACTCAGACACTGAAATTAAAGGACTTTGTTGTCTCAGCTGACCTGTAGTCTAATGTAACAGTTTGGCAGAATTTCAGGGTCAAAGGTTATACCTAAAACAGAAAAGCAAAGATAGAGCTTATTACAGAATTGAAATGGATCATATCTGATGATCCACCATGAGCCTAAGTTTAGCTTTACATCATCTAAAAATCTATCAATAGACCTGGGCAAAGATTAAACAGGTAAGCACAGCCTTCTACTTAGCCCATCACCATCAACTCCAAACTAAATACAAATAAACTCAAATCCATACTAAATACAAGTTTTAATAAATTTTACTCTGATGGAAGAGTTTTATATAGTCCAGATTTCCTGTTGAACAGTTATAGTTTATCCTATAAATTTTTACTTATGTAAGTAGCAAGTTCAAGAATGTACTTTCTTTTTAGTTATCTTCTCCTGCTCTCCATAATTCATTTATTTGCATCAACATCCTCCTCCTTACTTCTATCCTTTTATCACAAATCTTCCTGTAAAATAACTTGCAATTTTCCAATAGCTCCATGATCTGCTCACACCTTTTTGGCATTAAAAAAGCAGTAGAAACAACTGCAGTGCTGTGACAGATGAAATTTGAAGAGGAGAGGAGAAAGAGATTTAGTTTGTTGCATTGTGTCTTTCGCTTGGGTGCTTTCTGGAGAATTAAAGTGTGCATTAAGCTAAGCATAACACTTCTGAAAGCATACAATTATTCATAAAGATCTCTTGTGCTTAGCTTCATACTTTTCCCCAACAATATTTAGTGCAACTTGCAAACATCAATAAAAAACATGGCACCTAAGACTATCTAACACACCTACTTAAGGTACAATATTGGCACTTACAAACTATCCTAGTAAAACTTCTGAAGGGCAAAAGTAAAACAGGAACTCAAAAGTGAAGTATAGCAATGAATCTTCCACAAACACAGCAAGCTTTCACAGCCACCAGGACATGTTCTTGCATGTATTAGAGCAGGCAGGCTATTCTGCTTTCTGCTCTAAGCACTAAAAATCCTAGAGGGAGATTTCATGTCAGACTAGAAGAGAGTAAAAATGTATAATTTAAAGTAATTTTGTGTTTAAAATACACCAGTACAGAACTTCACAAGTTTAATGTTTTAATAAAGAAGTTACATACACACACAGTGGATACTGGGCCACAGGGATCTCAGTGGCAGAGCTGCCACTTTGTAACAGCAAAGAATTAGTTTGTCACATTAGAAATAATCAGGGTCTTCCCTGTTTATTTAGCACATTTAGTAATAGTAAAACCAAAGAAATCTGGTTATTTGCAATAGTGAAACTTAACCAGCCTGTATATATGAGTTATTCCACTTTGAAAATTCACACTGCTGAAAAAAATTAAATGCTTTCTAAGATAAGCGAAAGAAATTAAGATAAAGCAAACAAAACCTGAGCAGGATAGGTGATTTGATTTCAGTTGACAGAAGCTACGCATCAGCTAGCTTCCACTAAGGACACCACTGCTACACTAAACTAGCCCTGCAATTTGACATCAAAGGAGTTTCGAAAGAATAGTACACTACATGCTGAAATCACTGTTTTTCTTCACTTCCTGACATTTTACAGCAACTGCCCAAGGGCCATGAGAGACTTCAGCATTAGTCAAATAAAAATCTGAGGAAAAAAAATTTCTGTTTTACTAATACAGACAACTTGATTGGAAGAGCTGCTAAAGTGACCCTCCAAGTGATGAGGTGTAATCAGGATGCTTCACTTTCACAGCATGTAAATGAATTAAAGCCAGAGAAGGTACTGGACAACTGCCTTAGTGCTTCCAACACCCAAAGGTGTTTTTGAAACCGGCTACAAAGGGACATACAGTCCATCTTGGAAATAATTCTCTTAAGAGGACAACTGAAGAGCACACAATTAACTGGAAACTGCATCCTGAGAGTAGTCTGGTGTGCCTCTTCATTACCTTGGCTGATGAAGCAAGGGAATACGAGAGCTGTACTGAAGCAGGAATAAAACAGTCAAGATTGTCAGGGACTGGGACAGGAGAAAAGGAAGAAAGCAGAGGAAGATGAAAAAAACAGTCAGGCATCAGTTACCTCAAACTCTGGAAAAGACCAAAAAGTCTGAAGTACAGGTCTGCTGTTAAAGACAAGAGTTTTCAAAGCAGCAGCTCCAGCTTCAGAAACAAGTCACTTGGCAGGAGGAAAAATGTTCAGGATGTTGAGAAACAGCCCATGCCAGTGCAGAAACCATTGCTGTACAGCACAGTATGCTCTCCTTCATCAAGCTTCAATTCAAAGCATTATCTAACTTGTATTTCCAATATTAAATGCAGGCAGTAACTCTAAAAAGCCAAGTAGTATCTTTATTTCCTTATTTTAAGGAGATCAGTCACATTATATGAAAATACAGTGATCCACTCACACCACTATCAATTCCTTCTGTAGGATGTTTCTCCAGTGCAGTAATAGGACACAAAGCAAAAAGGCATCTGCAGAAGTACATGTTAATCTGCAGGCACTAGCTTATGAAAACCTCTGCTACAGTGTATTTTCCTTCCATTTGAACTCACACAGCTTTTGAGGAATAAACCAAAACAAAGAACTGGAATGCAGCAACAGAGAATTTAAAACACATTCAGCAAGCCCTGCCCAAGGCCCATATTAAAGGTTGAAAAAGAAAATAATTCTATGTTTTCTTAGTGAGACAAAAAAAAAATGGAGATGGCAGTGTTTGGATCATCATCTCTGTTGTATTGCTCTCTTCTACTCTCTGCTCTCAAAAAAAAATAAAAAATTGCCAACTAAATGCTTTATGCCCTTTATTTTAAAATTTAAAAATACCACTTTAATAACTGATCAACATAGAAATTTATAATGAAAAATGGGTTTTAATAATATTCACTGCACACAATATCACAAGGGTTTATTGGTAATAAAAGCTTTAATTACAGACTCAATTATTGATAGACATAAATGAAGTACAGTTATATCATTTTTATAAACTGTGCAAAATAGAAAAGAAAGAGCAAAGAAACCATTCCTGGGTTTTATTATTTCATGTCAGTAAGAGGGTTGGTGGGTTTTTTTTTGTTTTGTTTTGTTTTTTGGTTTTGTCATTGTTGGAGTTTTTTTGATCTACAAAAAAAATTCTGCAACAGTCCTCATTCCATCTTCTTTTCCTTTACCTTTCACTTAGCTTTTCCACCTACCATCCAATTTCTCCTTTCACACAGTAACAGAGTCCTTCTCAGGCTACTTAAATTCTTTCATTCTGTCATTTCAGATGGTGACAGGAATGAGTTCCACTGACCACTCCTGGCCAGAAGCAAGCCAGGCAGCTACTGCTCCCCAGGCACCCTGCAGCACCACTGCCTCAGGTGCAACAGCAGCATTTGCTAGAGGGACAATCCCACCTGCCCAGGACAAGCTAGTGATGGCAACAAACCACAGTTTCATTCAAACTCCCTCCTCCCATCTCTGCAAAGGGCAGAGCTCACTCTTACATCCCTCTCCTGTCCACACAGGACTTTGAGAAAGAGTCTTGCAGTTCTCCAACCCCTTTTGTACAGCTCAGGTACCTCTGAGCTGATGTTCTACAAGGTAGCAACAAAACTAGAAGGAAAATTGCCTCGTTGACAATGCAACAGAGCAGCACCACCATAAATGAACTCCTAGCACATCATCACAGCTACATCCCTCCACACCAGAACGCTGCGCTCGTTCCAGGATCCTTGCACAGCCCCAGGCACGCTCAGCACCCCAGGAAACCACTGCCAGAAGACATCTGCCCTGCAATCAACCCCCTGCTTATGGAAGAGTTGGTTAAACCATCTGTGTGAACTGGATTCCCTGAGTAATTTGTGCAGAATTTGGGGCAACTTGAGAACATCTTGGAGAACAGAAAAACAGTCCCACTAAACACAGATATCAAGGCCTGAAGGAGAATCGTGCCAGTCAGGCTAGAGGAGGTTGCTATTCTTAGCATTGCTTCCAGTTAAATAAAGATTTCTGAGTTAAATAAAGATATCAAGTGTACCTAAAAAATGCTTTCATTTTCACTGCTGCTGCAATCTGCAGCTGGCAGTTGAGTTTCTCAGTGAGGTCCTGGGAAAAAGACAACAAGAAAATTCTACAAACTTAAAATAATTGGGCAGTCCCAGAGATCTGAATGTTATGTACCATCTTTTAAAACAGGTGCAGTCAGGACACTAAGTCAATTAAAAAAAAGATAATACTGAAACAGAAAATGCAGTTCATGAGAGCCTGACTAATGCCAATTAAATGCTCTTTGGGAAAAGAGGATGTCTGTGATACATTATGATTCAGAAACTAACTGGTCTACAAAAGGTAGCCTTGAACAAGAAATAACAAATGGTTGTGCTAAATAACTATAAAATTAACACAGACCAAGAATGTTTTTTCTTAAATTAAAAATGAGCAAAACCCAACTGGTAACACCTAGCAGTTTCAGTAGATTTTACCATGCTCATAGAAAAATAAACAAAGAATGACATCCAGTTTCACCAAAATTAATTTTATCTGGAGCAAAATAACCAAGAAATACAAATAAATCAAATATCCTACGTGGCATAATCTGGCTAGGCGAGCAACTTGATACAGCCATTTCTGATAGCGGCAGTTTCAGATACTAAGAACTTAAAAAAAAAAAAGAAAATAAAAAAACAACTAAGGATTATCTTGGACAAAAGAATGTTTTTTTTAATGTTTCAGTGAGGTAAGCTATGCAGAGGTATGCAACTCTGACAGGATATGCTGCCATCCAGCAGAAAACCAGAAACAAAACCCGCATGAGCCTCCAGAAATACCATCATAAAAGAGTCAATAATCAAACACCAATTATAGAACATTTGAACAAAAATAAGGGAGGTACCTCAAAAATAAGAACATGAAAGGTTCCATATAAACAGCAAACACAGGGCTAGCAGATCTGAAAGACTGACAATTTTATGGTACAATGCACTCACAACCTGTCATCAGCAACAAGTAACTTCTGCACACAAAGAATTTCAGATCCTTGTTGAGAACGTTGGAGGAAAATAAAATAAGGAAAAAAGAAGAAAGTTATCCTTTGTTACGCTCCCACTTATATCTAAATTCTGATCAATGATGTGGCTAAACTAACCATGCAGGGATGCAAGAATTCTTTAAACTCAAAGCTGAAAGTAAAGTAACCTACACTTACATGTGAAAAAAATGTGTTTGACTAATGAGAAAGTACACACCATCATCTTTGTTGTGAGATGAATGTAAATTGAGCTTAGAAATTGAAGGGCTTGACCCTCATCTTTTGGAAGCCAGTTTAAAAGACTTCAGGAAAGAAACATTTCTCCCTCATCTCCCTAAAATGCAGCATGTAGAAATACATTGAGATAACGTGTAGGCATTCAATGAAAATTATTACAGCTCCTAACCTTTGCTAACAAGTTTCAGGGCTAGGTAATTGATTATAAAAATGAAACTGCATTTACTATTTGCTAACTTCTGGTAAGCAGCAGCTATATAATTGATTCTCCCTTTCAGTATGCAACCAATTGCACTGGTATGAAACTTGCATGTGAAACACTGGTATTTTATCTAACAGTTTGCCTCACTGCCTACTTCCCCCTCTGTGAATAAAGACTGAACTCAAATTGCCATAAAAAAAATGATGTGGACTACTTCAGTGTATTTAGCGTTATTACTGGGTAAATGGCCTGAGACAAAATGAGATGCAAGGTTATCTTAAGTTACTACTTTTCTGGAAGGAAATCTAGGAGTCAGAAGCAATCATTAGTCATTGTTCCACAGGTCTCCCAAGAAGACCTGTCACAGAAATCTGGCAAATCTCATAATCCTATGTTTCTATATCTCCATGGCATAGTTTGGTAGACAAATTCTGATTAATTAGCTGCACCAGAATAGTTTGCTAATACACACATAGTTCTCATCAGCATGTGTATTCCTGGCAGCATAACAATTCTCCCTCCCTCCTCTCCCTTGCTTCGCTTTTGACAGTGCAGTCTGCTCACACAAGCACATCTAAGCTCGCACCTGGGCTGGTGTAGAAGCATCAGGGAAACATGCATTATATTCTTGAGCAAAGCCTGTTGGACAGTTAGCCCTGAGAATTCTACCTAATACTTATCTGATGTGTTTCATCTCTAGATTGTCCCAAAACCCCTAAAGCTTGTGTTTAATGACCCACAGGGAGAAAAAAACAGTATTCTTTACTCCTTTGCATAATCACCTGCTGGCCTTCAACACAACTCTTTCCCCATGGTCGCTCACACAAATAGGTCAAGGCAAAGGACTTTGAATCCTCATCACATTCACTTCTGACTGAATGGTTCCTAGACTGAGAAATTCTGCATAGAACTCCTAGGTGTTATTTGAGATGACAGATGAGCCTGTGATTAAAAGAGTCACAGTGCCATGCTATCGTAGGCATGGTTAAAGAAAGACAAAAAAAAAAATATTTGTTTAAGCCCATTCTTTCTTTAGACTGAGCACAATTTCAAGTAGAAAGCACTATGCCTAGAGATCAATCTTCCACTGACATGCCTGTCCACCACAAAGAGAATAGAGTGCATGATGGTCTTCAATAACTCCCACCTTATCTTGGGAAATTTTCTATAGGTCTTGCTTCCTATCACAGTTGTATGCACTGAGAGCCGAGATTTTGTGGGATTTTATTTATGTCTGGACAACTTTTTAATTATTTAAGTCTCTTGCAGCTAGTCACAGTGATCCTTCCTTCACTCACATTTTACAATCCTCCAGCACAATGAAAATGGATGTCTAGGAGCTGGAACAACCTAAATGATCATTATTCACAACAATTTAACAAAATATGCTTCACTGAAACTTAATATTTAAAAAAATACAGGCTGAAATTAAAACTACTCTGGGAATTTATTTTAAATAGCAATAACAGTAAAGCACTACAATATGTCATTGAAAAGTGGGACACAAACAACACATGAATGGGACCATAACTGAATTAGTCTACACTGCAAAATAAACAAGTAATCATCACAGGATTTGATAGCCATGCATTTAAACATATCCTAATCCCGAAACTAATAAGAAGGCATAACTATAAAAATAGATCTCTCATGTTAAGTCTCATAAAAGTCACAAAACTGCAAATCTGCTCTAAAGGATTTTCTCACATTTTAATTAACTATCATAAAAATATTGTGATGAGATAATCTCAGTTTATATAGAAGCATTTTCTCCATTTAAAATTACGCTCAAGAAAGCTTAGTAAGCTGCCTATTCCCTGCTGACAGGCACAAAAAATATTATCCATTCTCATATATTATATGTTATAGATGGGAAAACCATGTGTGCGCAATTTAAAAACAGAGGCTTTAAAAAGTCAGTCAAAGAGGTGAATTTACATCAGACTTGAGAAGAGTGAACTAGATCAATCCCCTACCTGAACTATTTCTCTGCAAGTCATGATAGGTCAACATGCTCTTCAAGGTGCAGAAAGATACTATGACTCACAGACAGTATCCAGCAACTTAACAGCCTCTACACCATCACTTTTGGCTCACTGTATCCTCTCATGCCCCCTCTGCATGAGCCCTGATATTTCTGTTCTAAAAATTAGGCACTTAAGAATCTGCTTAAATACTCAAATAATTTCAAAGCTGAGTGTTTAAACACCATGCTGAATCATGGCCCAAAACTATTGTGTTTGCTTAATTGCTGTATCTGGTGATGAAGAAAAGCTGCTGTCACAGGTTTACAGCACCTGTCACCTACCAAAGGCTGCTTCTCCCCACCTCAGTCCAGACACAGCACGAACAGGCTTAGGCCAGAAAAACAGCTGACTTGCAATTCCAGCAGCAGTGGGTCACACACATCTGTATTTATTACAATATCCTTATGAAACAGCTAACGTTACGTTTCTTCAGGATTGGTAACAATGCACTGTGAGAACACGGGCTGCTCTGCTTCCTTCCAGGAGTGAGAGTTTCTTGGCCATCTCGAATGCCCACAGTGTAATGTGTGAGCCACTCCACAGAACATCTGATGGCCCAACAGGACAGACATAGACATTTAGGTCACCCAGCAATTATGTCCAGCACATGATACTCTTTCCCTGGCACATTACCTCATACACCAAGTCTCTTATGATGCCTAGAAGAAAACATTCAGAGATTTTTCCTCTCCTCAACAAGACTGTCAGTAAGAAGAGCTTATCAGTTTGTCTGTCCTGACCCCTAGATGGAGAAGGTAGGCTGTCTACAAAGGGTGCATTAGTCCAGGTGGTTGCCCTATGAGCACAGGCCACGTATGCCCAGTGCAAGAATGTGTCAGCTTTGCTAAGTCCCTGTGGGAAGCAGAGATGGCTTCCTGAGACAGGAAATAACACCGAACTGTGTGGCTGACAAAAGAGGAACAACAGGGTGACATGGCAGTAACATGATCTTTACCAAGAGGGACATCCTGCTGAATTAGGGCAGATGAAAGGAAAGGGTGACTGTCAAACCCAGGGGAGCACGCTGAGATACAGACAGGGGAGGCTAGGCACTGCCTATCTTGAAATTGGGTTCTCCTCTGTTCCTCTCCCTCAAAATACTCTGATCAGGGGCTCCCCTCAACCCCATCACTTTCCAGAATGCTTTCTGCCCTCCTGTCACAACTTGTTTCACTTGCAGGCCCAAATCCAGCTGCCTGTTCTGTGCAGAGGCATCCTCCCCCACCTACACAAGGGGAAGAGGCAGCGCACATTGGCTCTGTGCCACAGCCCTCTGCTTCCTTCCTCCTGACGTGGCCTGCCTGCTCTCCCTCCCCAGGCTCTCCACCACCAACAGCCCTTCTCTCTGTCTCTGCAGCAGCAGGGGATGTAACAAGCCAGATCCAAAAGCTGGGCTCCCCTCAGACTCAGCTGACTGTCCTCCAAAAACCCACCCACAAGACACTAGCCCCAGACATGCCAGCTACAGCTCCTCCTGTCCCACACTGTCTGTCCCTTCTGCCTCAGCTTCCCAAATGACACTGTATCCTTCCCAGTCTCTGTTGCAGACACCTTTCCATGATTTTGCCATAATATTTCTTTTCACAGGCTTTAGGGATACATCTGGTTGAACATGCTGGAAGTAAGTTCTTTGCCTTTAATTTGGGTCTGCCACTCTGCACAGCTGCTGATCTGTCTCTTTGTCCCGATCACCACTATTGACAGCAAACTTCTCTCTCCAGTCTGTAAAGGCTCCAGTCATAAATATTTGCTTACAGAACAGTGGCAAAAAAGTGAACTTTTAAGTATGCACATTAATACACCCTGTCAAAGATCCAAAGTGCTGCTGTTGCAGTCCTAGATACTCCAGCTTTAATTACTCTCACCTCTAAAGCCTTCACTCTCCAAAGCCTACAGAACAGAGGCATACACTAGAGTCAATACACAGTGAAGTTAAGCAAACAATATGCTAGCAAAAAAGTATTTTCTATTTCTTAGCCTGAAATGTTCTCAAATATCTTTTGATGTTCAAGTGGTATTTATAAATCAAAACCACCTCTATTATGTTATTTTGCTTTCTTTAAACCAGAAATCCAGACCTTCTCTCTTAAACTTCAGCTGCCAAAAGAATAAAAATTGGTGGGTAAAAATTTAAGTAATCTTTGCATCTTTTTCCCTTTCCTACGATTTTGAGAAGTCAAGTTCAGACTCTCCTTGAATAAAACGGCAGTAAAGAACAGCTTTAGCTTCCAACTCACTATACAAAATTTTAAGCCTCCACTCGTGTGTCATCAGTAGAAGAGACACATGCGGCAATACGCAAAATACAGCACCTAGAAGGCACAGTTAAAGCCACACAAGGGTTCAATCCAAGGCTAAACCACACAGATGCTCCTCAGCTGCAGCAGTAGCTGGCGGTACAGGCTGACACTGTCAGGCTCCCTCCAGAGTCACAAAACACTCAGCCTAGCCCTTTCCTGCAACAGAGGTAAGAAACAGTGTCTCAGGAATTGCTGCTTGTGGCGCAAATGGAACCTCCCTGAGCTTTCTGACCTGGACATGTGTTATTCCAGTTCTGCTCACAAGACAATCTCCCTGTTCCAAGCCTCGCATGACAAAGTTCAGCCACCCTGACACTGGGGGAGCTCTTCAACACGCAATTCACCTGGTATATCTGCAAATATAATTTGCACAAGATTAAGCATTCCAGACTTACCAACAGCTTGTTGGCAATAGAAATTACCAATGATGTGCATCCATTGCAGAAGCAGACTGTACAAAATTGTTCAGCCTTGCAGTTGCAACTAAAGCATTACCGAGCAGCCAAAGGCTGTGAAGTGTCCATTATGTTTGAGGCACAGCTCAAGCAAATCCCGTAAGAAATGCAAATAATTTTTTCACCAGAAAAAGTACCAGAGATCACTCAAATCCTTTCACATGAAATGCATGCTGTAGTACTTCCACCCTGACTTAATAACCCGAGAGTGCTGACATGTCCAAGGCAAAGTGGTTCTCCTAAGCCACTGTCAGTCTTAGCTCACAACAGCTTCTACAACTACCACTGTTTGAAAAGCCTGACATTTGCTGCCACTTTTTTCAGAGAACACTCATCAATTTCCTATTTCATTAAATTATATTTAAAAAAACAACACTCCAAAAAATCACAACACAACAAAGCAAACAACCAAAAAAACTCCATCCAACCCCAAATCCACATCCAGTCCTCAGTGTTCCTTACTACAGGGAGTTAAAGAAACTCTGGATTTTGTTGTTCTTTTAGGTTTTTTTGACTTTCAAGTTGCTGTTGAGGAAAATAATGGAAAACTGCAGAGCTTAGCATTTTATTAGCAGATGGAAGATTTAGGTCATAACCTCACGCCTGGAATTAAGCCACAATAAAACTTTTGGTATTGTAATAGCTATCTCTTCCTAAAGATAGATTAACAGTTCAGGTCTAAAGAAGGAAAAGAAAATGCAAAAAACATAACTGGAAGTGACTTAAAAACCAGCTAAAAAAACCCTTTCAAACATCATGAAAAGTTTTAGCAAAAAAATAAAGGTTTGCATTGAAATATTTCCTTTTAAGTTTCTACTTTTGATTAACAGCACCCCTCAAGTTTTATGTAGAGTTTATCACACTGTCACAGAACTTGCAGTCTGTGAACCACCGACCTCCTCCTCTGGTTATGAAAAAAAAATCTGAACTGTACAATATGTCTAAAAATTGCATGAAGATTTCTGTATCTTCATGAAATCTTTGCATCAAAATCTGTACTACTGGATAGTATGTCCAAAAAAAAAGCATGAATTCTCTACTGCATGAGCCTCCTCAAAAGGAGTCAAGGTCCCCACACACTGAGCGTTCTGCTCTCTCACACTTAGATGAAAAGCCTTCCAGAACAATTGCTGCTGTTTACAGATGATGATGCCTCACAGGAAGACTAGAGATCACCTGAACTCACATAAGTACTCACACAAAGCTTCCAGTGTGAAGCTCATATGTGGCCTTCAGGAGTATCCATAAGTAAAACTATAAGAATAAATCATTTTGAGAAACAGTTTGAATGCATTACTTCTGCCTAGAAAAATTAATGCACTCTTGGACTGAGCCATCAACATCAGTTTACAAAAGTACTCCCACATCTGAAATACCCAGACTGAGCAGTCCAGCTAGAAATTACTCACCTGCCTCTCCTCCTCTGGGTGCAGATATTGCTCCTCCCAACACCCCACTTCTTTCTGGATAAAGCTGCTGGCAGCTCACACTCAGCCATTCAGCATTCACTACAGAAACACACTGTGTTATTCATTCCTCTTTGCCCTGTGCCACTGATGCAATGGAAAGAGAGCCAAAGATTGTGAGCATACTGAGTGTGCTGAAGCCCATCTTTCCTTATCATTGCTGTACTTGCAGATGGACATAATGATTAAAAAGTGACCCACAGAGGGCTTTGTGCACCATTCAGAGCAGAAGAAAAGTGTTTCTAAAGTGTAAGCAGACAACTCACTGCAGTAGGTTACAGAGTAAGCACACCTCCAGCAAAAGGTGGGAATTTCTCATGTTTGTGAGGAATAGAGATCTTTCCCTTCTTACATAGCAGAAATGAAAGAGCCACCATGGATCTACAGGTGACAACCACTACAGGGAGTTCCTGCCAGCTGGCTGTTGAGCTGCATGCTGCCCAAGAGGAACTCCCAAGCTCCCCACGCTCAGCTGTGCTGGCTGGTGGCTGCAGCAGCACTCCAAGGCCCCCTTGGCAGGATGATGACAGCCAGCAGGCTGTGCCAGCATGCCCCAATACCCAGCTACATTCCCACTCCCACAAGACCTCCAAAAAACCCACAATTCTAATTTCCCTGCTTCTATCCCTTTGGCTCTCAGGCAGACATAAGACATCTCTTTCTCCCCTCTGATACACCAACAGTTTTACACACACCAGAGTTTGCCTTCCTTCTGGCTGCAGACACCAAGGGCTTAAAGCTCTTTTGAGATAAGGAAAGAACTTTCTTACATGGCAGGCACTACGTTATGTTAGGATGCATAGAAGATGCCAAAATAGTCTGTGAATCTACTAAGAAATGGTTAACCTGCCTCTACATCCACGGTAGTCACCTTTGCAACATACCATTTATTTCCCACTATCTCAAAAGTTTTAAACTACTCCCTCCACTGCTCCCAGAAGCTGTGCAGAAGTTTTGGATTTAACACCCCAGAGTACTTAAAGTGACAAGAAATGACCCACAGACACAAGGGAGTCTGGATGAAATACTGACCCTTACCAAGTCTGCAGGTGAACTTCCAGAAAGTGCACTCCAAGATTCATATCGACACTTTGGAATTTGCTGCTGTGGGGCACCTCACATTAATTGGAGTTAAATCTTGAAGGTGAAGGACTTAAACTTCAAAGCTAAAATAGAACATGTTACATCACTCAACAGCAGTGTGATGTGCCAGGTCAAAGTGAACTAGGGGACAGTCATCCCTCCAAAAGTCCTGTTACAGAAATCACGTCAAGAGCTAAACTACTGGAGCAAAGCATTTTCTGAAAGTTTTAAATATTTAATAAAATAAAAAATATCGGGGGGAAAAAAGTGCAAAATGTAAATTTATGCAATGCAAAGTAGCTGTCATTATTTACTCATACATTAGTGACTGTTGCAAACCACAGGACTCCATTACTAACCATAATTATTAGAATTACTTTACTAACTGTAAAGCTCTGCATTACTAAGTTCTTGTCTGTACAGAAACACAACAGTAAGAAACATAATTCACTCAAACTGGAAGCTGCTGGGACATTCATAACACTGATTTTCTTATTGCTTCTATGTGTAGGCTGGGTTCAAGCTTAGCAGCAAGTTGCGCAGCAGTTTGAAAACTGAAGAGTAATATTAAAAATACTTGACAAAAATTTCAGTCATGAATTAAATTTGGAAAAATTATCCCCTCGCTAACCTTTAAAGCTGTCAAGTGTAAGATGCAAATGTTTTCTGGATTTACATCACCAGTTGTCAGGGCACTACTTTGCTGTCAAGAGTCAGAAATTTTCACCTTTCCCAGTTTTAGAAAGCAAATCCCATACTGGGGTGTCACTGGGTGGATTTTAAAATAATACATGCCCTATCATCCTCTTCATATGCAAGCATTTGATGTGCTGTATCAAGAATAAAGAAATTGATTCAGCATTCTTCTCTCTTCTAAAGTTAAATGGCTACACTGCAGTTTCCCAAATCCTGCCTGCATATTCCATTTGTCCTTTCCCTGTTCCATGTGTAGTTTTGTAGGTGAAAGCCACTGAAGTCATGTCTCAGTGAAAGATGTACTCTCCAGAACAACTAGGATAAACCAACAAACCATGATTTTATTTGGATGAGTCACAGAATCCACTTTGCTGAACACAAGCTGTTTTGTACGTTTCATGAAATCAAATTCCATGCCAAAAGGGAAAAATGTATAGATTAATGCTCTAGCTATCTCATCAACAGAAAAATAATTCAGAAGTTGAAATTAAAAGAAACAGCATCTCACAAATCATTTTGAGATCTCATAGTTGCCTTCAATTGCCCATTTTTAAGTCCATTTCAACCCGTGTATTCTCTCTAAGGTATCCAGTTACAGACTCTTAAGTGAACATTTACCATTTGACCCCAGAGATAAACTGTGCCAACCCTCTAAAATAGGAGTCTTAGGAATTCTTCCTGAACAGCATGAAAAACTCACTCAGCTCAACAGTGAGTTCTCAAAAAATAAATTGTTGCACTTTCTAACAATAACAAGCAAACCCAAAACCCCGCCCACCAAAAATTCACATTAAAAAGCCAAAACAACAAAACCATGAAATAAGTCAGTTGTACATAAAATGTCACACTTAAATCAAGCTGTACACAAACTACATCTATTTTGTTCTCCAATATCTATGGATATTTTCTTTAGTTAAATTGGAGAAAAATGGATTAAAAAATGCAAACTTCTGAAGCATGCAAAATGATAAAGGGCATTTGTCTGGGGTTCATCTGATTGAAGAATAATGCTAAGTTCATTACAAGCTTACTTGAAGGTAACTCAAAGAATATTTTTTTAGAAGTTCTGTTCCTTATTGGGACTTCATAATTAGTTTCAAAACCATCTTTTCAGAAATACTATTTACAAAAAGAAAGTATTCAAGAAAAATATAAAGTCCTAAGTTTACAGAGCAGTTATTGGCTTTCTGTATGTATGCTTTTCTGTGTTAGAGACATGGAACAGGTTAAAAGCACACACCTAAGCTGGCTTCTTTCACAATGACCACGTTTACAGAATGGCATACATATTCCACTTTTGCTTAAAAAAAAATCCTAGAAGAACTTACTGAAAAAACAGACTTTTTTAAACAGACACCCTACCTAACATTTTACTGGAAGTGTTCTAGCTTTCTCTCACCCCAGCAGTAAGTCTGGCACAATCATTTCCTTATCCTGTTAGGGTACACCCTATTTCATGCCACCACTCTTGGCCCATTCAATCCCTGGAAATACCCTCTATTTATTCTAATTCCTTTTGGGCTTTCTCCATGAATCTCACCAGCTGCCTTGCCAGACAAGAAAGCGTCACTTAAAAACCTGATTCTGTAGTGTATCCATCTGAAACACCCAAAGCCTTGCAGCAAAAGAGAACTATCTCTAATTGAGTCATCTTTTGGGGTTTGCCTAGTACGTGATTTGGATTTGTCCTTTCTTCCCCTTCATGCAACAGGAAGCCTGTGATGAAAGTTAGATGCTTTCAGTAACAAAGCCTAGCACTACAAAACACTGTGAAGAAACATAGACATTTAATATAACTTTCTGGCCGAAGCCAGAGGTCTGGAAAGAGCTGAGACATGCTGCTTCTAACAGCAAGGTAGTGGAGCTCCCTCTATTGAATTAGCTGCCAATATCTTTTCAAAAAGAGAAGATGCCAACTATGGTTAGAATCGATGTTGTAATAAAAACCTGAAACCTTCCAGCCCGGGCAGCTGGGACCCGTCATGTACACTGTATGCAAGAGACAGCTAAGGGAAGGGGACAGCCACCACACAGAGCCCATGACACAAGCCAAAATGTCACTGCCTGCCAGGGCTCCAGCCCTGGGGACTTCTGCTATCCTTGGCTGCTGTTTGAGAGCTTTCCCTCAGGTCCAAAACTGCTGTGCCCAATGCCCATGATTAACAATGCCAGGACATACTACAGATGGTGCTACCACAGAACAAAACACAACACACAAATACAGTTCGAGTTTCTAAGTTTTTCTTTACAACAGGGTTTAACTGTACAGCGTACAACCTAAACAAAATACATGGAAACACTGAAACACTTATTATATCACCAACTGCACTTTTTAGTTCTTATCAAGGGAACAGCTTAGTATTTCCATTGCTGTTGAAAGCACTTCAAATGCTTTCGACCCAAATGTTATAGAACTGTTCTAACCCCTGATAACCTCTAAAAATCATACCCTGCAGGTGCTCTGTCTTGCTCTCTACACTCTTTTATCACTTTCTCCCATTTGTTACCTCCCAAAGAAGTATGTTTATTATCAACAATAAAAATACTAGTTCAGTAGAAGCAGCAGTGTTTTAATAAGCAAATATTTATTTGCCTTTCTGGAGAGGCATATGCATGGTAAAAAAAGCAACTTGATCTTGAGCTAGGCAGAAATTCCTCAAAAAAGCCAACACTTTGGAGCAGCAGATTAACATCTACTGGTGTAGGAACGATTGTGTTTCAAGCCATCCTCAATAAAACATACTGGGAAAGAAAAAGGAAACAAAATCAGAGAAGAAAAAAAAGGAAGAAACTTGGTCTGATCACTGCCAGTAGTGGACTGTCAGAATACAAGGTGCATTGCAATCTCCTCTCTAAATTATGAGACTCATTTTCTAGTGTATTAAAGGCAGAAATGTACAGCCTCCTTAAATATTCATTCTGTTCTCATTAAAGAAGATATACCGAGATAAAGAACATGTAGGTCAAAACCTTGTCTTCTGGGAAGATAACACTCAACCATTTCATATCAAGGGGAGTTGTTAATATTCAGGTTTTCCTGCAAAAATCACGTTCTGCTTAAGTAATTTCTAATTATCACCCTACAGCATTTACAGTTCTCTAAGAGTCTCTCATTTGAGCATCAGTGAATGGAAGCGTAACTATTTTTCCTGAAGACAGAAGAACTTGAGAGAAATCAGATTATTGCAACAGGTCCTCAATTCTCTTACAAACATGGCCTTTCAGTTTACACACATTTTTAAATAAAAAATGACTGCATTAGCAGATGAAAAAGCTGCACACCAGCCAATCCAGAGGAACCTTCAGTAGCACTGAAGAGAGAGCATGAAGATTACAGGGGTTTAGATATGGTAAAAATCAATACATAAAGTATATATGCCTCCTATCAGAGCAGGCAGAACTAACCAAGACCATACTACAACACCATACTACTAGAGATGAGGAAGAACAGTTTCAACAATCAGCACAGTAGTATTAAAAGCCACAAAACTCCCATGTGTGAAACAGCAGTGGAATAACCACTGGTGATCAGACCTCAAGCCAGCTTATCTGTGATATCATGTTATCGTCACGGAGTACAGATCACAAGAAGGGAAGACTGAATATTGATAAGCCAGTGTTAGGAGACCCAATTACAAATTACAGCTCCTAGAAAATAAGCACATTCAGTCTGTTCAGTGTTACTGGGCTCAAAGTGCATACAGAGAGGTGGGGCTACTCTGCAGTCAGTTTCCTACTAGCAACCTGCTCTTATTTCACCCAAGAAGTCCAAAACCACTTCGACCCAAAAATAGTCTCCAGAAAATCCTCTGGTAGAAACCCAAAAAAGCCCACAATGGTGTGTCATGTATGAGCAGCCAACATACTAAAGCTGTTGCTGCTACAGAAATGCTTGTTTTCATTTGGCTTAGGAAGATCTCATATGGAATCAGGTATGATACCATGGAAATCTGCAGTGAGCACTCTTACATCTTAAGACTGTGAACCCCACTGCATAAGTAAGATACTTGCAAGAAAATAGTGAACACAGTTTTAGCCTGATCACACAAATGTAATTTGCATTATGTAAAATACATCTCCTATTTTATTTTCCCCTTTATGTATCATCTTGCATAAATATTTAAAGATTCTGTTCCCCAAAAATTTCTACTGGAAGTAAGTCAACAAATGAATTATACTACAAAGAAGATAATATATAAACCCAGAGAAACAATTTTAACAAACCAGGTTACTTTCGGGAAGAAGAATGGATGGTACTGCAAGAAAGGGGATTACTCTTACACAGGTTGGAAAGTGAAAATAAAATATCATGAAATTAAACATGACTTGTGACAGATGTATTTATTTCATGAACATAACAACATATATTTTCTTCAATAAAAACCACCTGGATGAAATTTCAAGGATTCACAGACCTGGATAATTTCTGTTGTTACCCTTTGCCTTCTCAGTGCTACAAACCCAACAGTAGAGGAGAGGGCACAAGAAAAATAGTTTATGTTGGAAGACTTCCACATCAAAAAATAATAAAAAAACCCTTCTAAATATATCAGATGCTTCCCAAAGCAATCAATCTAACAATTAAAACTCACTTAGGAATGAGCCTGGTTAGCTGTATATTAGGCTACAAATACACGGCACACTGAAGTATATGCACGTGGTGCAGATGTTTTCTGACTTCAGTTTCAGAAAACCCATGTGAACTCCAGATCTTAATATAGAAATCCAGTTCCCATAGCTCAAAGTCACACCAGATAAACCAGGGAAAAAACGCAGTCAGGAGTGAGAACACAGTGAATGTCATGAGTAAGATTACATGTTTCAGTCTCACTAGGCTTAGGCAATATTGGCAACATGTAACAAGTCTAGTAATAAAATGAGGGACTAAGAGCTTCGTTGTTACAATCCACCAGAAAGCAGGGGGAGGGGGAAAGATCATAATTAGCTGCTGATTAAGAGTTGACTTTCTTTTCACATACAGCCATTCCTCTAGAGATGTATGAGATTACAATCAGTGTTCTCACTTAGTCTGACCTAGAGTCAGTCTCTTAGTGCCAAATGTGTACTTCTTTCTCTTTTTAGGATGGGTATCTTCCTAGGCAGTTTATTCTGTGAAGAAACAAAATCAAGTTTTCTCATAAGGATCTCCACTCCATCTTAAATATTGCCAGAGATATTTACAACTGAGGCACATAAACTTTTAATAGCCCATCTATTGCTTTCCATATCCAAAGCTCAAAGGAAACTCCCAAAAGCCGAGCACCATGATAGAGCAATACACTCATAATTTGCTTAGATGCTAGCAAACTAGCTATCATCTAAAACAGCTGAGATAGCAGGGGGGAAGAACCAGTAAAACTACAGCAATATCAAGATCTTTTGATAGGTAATTTTGTATGTAAGTATCTTTTATATTCCTCAGAATAAACGAGAACTAGAGGCGTAAATCTACTACCGGGCTTTCCAGGCATTTTCATACTGCAGGGAAAGTTTCTAAACTGAGGTGGGGCTGGTTTCTCCCCACACATATTTCTTTAGTTAGCCTGAGCTTCTTCTCCTTGATGGGGCAAGGAAGGAATGAAGAGCAGAAGGACCAAGTTAAATGGTTTTGCTGACAGCCTATTAAGACCGTAGGTAGTCAAGTGCCATTTTTTTATAGAGCTGCATCAACACAACCTTTGAAATAAAATATTTTATGGTTTCACATTTTCTTCAAATGGAAAATGTAGACAGTCACACAATCACCAAGATCATTTTGTATTTACTTGGCTAAATCTCTCCACACGGGCCAAGCCTTGCTTCTTAGAAGCTGAGGTGCTTATTCCTCTGATAATCCACATGCCTTCAAGATTTCCTAAAATGAACAATCTTTCCTAAAGACTTTCTCCGCATCACAGCAACCAGTATTCTTCGGAAGCTCTGCCACCAAGACTGGTATTTATTATGTCCGACAGTGATTATATCCTGTATTTGCCAAAGCAAAAGCCTAGCAGCTCAGCCTGACACACTGCTTACAGTTCCAATATTGCTGTTGATTCTGTCTGGAGCTTTTTTACTATTCTATTTGAAATCACAGATTCAGTAGGCTTGCTTTACTGTTGTAGCTAGTTTTCAGTTTTCTACTTAGAGCTTGTAAAACACAAGTATAAATGCACCTAGTGAAAAAAAGTCTGCTATTCTCTTCCATTTCACCAAGACTATACTGGCCGTAAATGGTTAACTGGAGAGCACGTAACAACCAGGCTGAGGCCAGGAATGAAAAACCACCAACAGCTCCAACACTTCTGCAAACCCTCCGTTGTTGCAAAGGCACATAGAGGCAAAGCTATTTCTTAAAGCAATACAAAATTTTACCACAGGCTGACGCTCTTTCTACAAGAATAATGAGACGGTCCCCGCGCTGAATGCAGAACTCCTCACTTCACAGTTTTTCCCTCAGACTTCACTTTCACGCTCAATATTTACAAAACAAAGCCTACAAACACCTCATAGCCAAAATATTCCCAGAACAATTAGGATATTTAGCACTCTCTTCGCCTTCCTACTTCCCTAGCGCCTCACTCAGGAGTGCTTTTATGGGCTGGGAGGGGAAGCGAAGTTACCCACGCGACCCCGATCCGCCGGAGCAGCCTCAGGCACGCAGCGCTGCTCCCAGGCGCGGCACCCGCGCTGCCCCAGCGGGCTACCCGAGCAGGGGGCACCGACAGCGGGGCTGCCCCCGCCGCGCCCGGCTGCCTGCGGGCAGCACCGCGCCCGCCGCGCTCCCCGGGCTCCCACTGGCAGCGGAAAGCGACGGGAGGCCGCCGGTCCCGCGGGCTGCCTGCACGGCCACGGGCGGCACTGAAGGCGCGGAGGGGAGAAGCGGCTGAAGCGTCGAAGTTGCAGGCGGCTCGCTGCGCAGACGTGCCGCTCAGCTGGAAGTGAAAGCGGCACCGCACCAGGGCTCGGCAGTCGCTCCCGCGGGAGCAGCGCTGCCCGGCGGCTGCTGACAACGCCCTGGAGGGACCCCACCGCCGCTTCCCACGGGGAAAGATGAAACTAGCGCCCCTCGATCACCCTCACCGCTGGGGCAGCTCCTGCCTTTCCCGCAGGAGAGATGGCATCAGCCGGCGCACCCTCGGAGGGCAGGAGAGGACCGCTCTCCTCCAGAAGCGCAGCGGGATGCGGCGGGCACCAGCGGTCGGGAGCGACCCCCGGCGAGTAGGGAGCCCGCGGTAGGTGCTGGGGCGCCCCGGGGAGAGGCGGGCGGGCACCTCACCTGCGCCCCGGCCTCCCTCCGCCAAGTTACGCGGCCGGGACGGCGCGGCCGTGGCCACCGCTTCCCGCGGGCGGACGCTCACCTGGGGGCAGGCAGAGTGTTGCGAGCAGGAGGCAGAGCAGGGGCGGCAGCGGGCGGCGGCGGCAGGAGGTGCAGGCGGCGGCGGCGGGGGGCTCCATCATCCCGCCTGCCCGCGGCGGGACCGGGAGGCGGCGGCGGAGCGGGGCGGCGCGCCCGCGGGGCTCTTCCCTCTCGCAGCGGAGAGCGGCTGCGACTTCTCCCTCGTCGAGGCCGGGAAGCAGCAGCGGCGGCTTTCCC
>VWZV01002112.1:1223062-1368341 GCA_013397155.1 Irena cyanogastra | reverse complement strand
GCGGTAACTTCCCGGGCGCGGGCGGCGGGGCGGCTGCTCTCCCTCTCGGCGTGCAGCGAGGAACGACTCCGCACCGGAGCAGGTGGCGGCTCCCTTCTGGCAGCCGAGCGGCGCTCCAGGACTGAGCGCTGCGGNTGGCCCGGCCCCCGAGCCCCCGCCCCTCCCGGAACACGGCGCGCAGGCGGGGGGAGCCCCGCGGGCAGCCCCGCCGCCGCCCCGCCCGGCGCAGCCTGCCCTGCTGCCCGGGATGTGCCGCTGCCTCCGGGGCGGCGCTGTGAAGGCGAGAGGGCTGGGGCCGACGGACATGCGGGACAAGCCGATCCCCCCTTTACCTACTCCTGCTTTGCCTCTGCTCGGTGCATGGGGTGTTTTCTGGTGCTGTGTTCAGGATGCGTGTTGGTTACGAATACTGCAAACCCAAAGCTAAAAAATAATGAAATAATAATGACAACGCCCGTTCTGTTATGTGTATAGAAACGTGATGGTGCCTCTTCTGAGCTAAAATGAAAAAGCGGGGGGAAAAAAAAGCGAAGATAGTAACGGTCAGCTTAATCTGATTTAATTGATATAGCAGATGATTGGATAAAAGGAAGGGAGCTCACAACACTCTAGTTGCATGAAGAAATGCGCTGCGGGGTGAAGAGGGGTCTTTCGTCACTTGTGGAAGTCGGCTGCCCTAAAGGTCAAAAAGATTCCTCATCAAAGTAATGTAATCCAGAAGCAGCGCTTTCATGCACAGAGCTCTATTCTCATCTTGTTTCGGTCTGAGTAAGCAGTGCTGTTTCACTGAGAGGGAAATAAGCGCTCTGAAGCGGCACAGCAAGTTTCTCAGCTAAGAGTTCTGCGTGATCAACACGCAGCCCACGCAGCCATGTGAAGTAAACCTGATGTCCAAAATCTGAAATACAAATAATGCACGTAGTTTGGTCTCTCTAGAGGGACTTTCTAGTAGTGAAATCCGAAGTGTCAAGTGCTCTATCTCACTTCACCATGTGATGATTTGAATTCTTGGACGGGAACTTCCCCAAAACCCCAGAAAATTAAAAACAACCTTAGCCAGTCTGATGTGCTGTTCTCAAAATAATTTTCTTGATGGCTAACAGCTAAAAATACTTAAACATTACAGTGATATAGAGTAGGTTTAGAAAAACACAGCCTGTGTACTTTTTTTGTGCATCATGCTTCTTTTCTGTAAAGTGGGGTAAGGATATTTGGCTTTTAGAACTTTAAGTCTAAAGCATTGTCTTCACTTCAAAAAGTCCTTCTGTTTTTCCACATCATTAGTATTATCTCTCATATTGTGTAAGGCATGCCATGCAATCAGTTTGAAAAATACTTTACTTTCTAGCCTTACTGCTCAGCAGAGCTCTGTCATCCTTTGTTTTCTCAGCAGATTTCTCTTTATGGGCGTATTACTAAACAGATTAAAAAAATACTACTTTTAAGATCAATAATCTTCTTGTTTTCCTGTTGAAAGAAGTTAGTGTTTCCCATTCAGTGTTTTGTTGTTTTTTGGGTTTTTTTTGTTGTTGTTGGGTTTTTTTTTTCTTGTATGTTTAGAAGTTGTAGGGTAATCATTAGTAGAGATATTTAATATTTCTCTTGCTGTTAGACCTGGAGACCTCCTCAAAATCTTGAGAGAGGCTCTTGATTGAATTTCACTGAGATGTCCATTTAATGGAGTTCAAACTTTTATTCCTACCTTTTTTTTTTTTTTTTAAATTTCTAAAGCTCTTAATAGTATGTGCTGATTTTGCAATAACTTGGGCTCCATTACAAATTAAGGGCCTAAACCTATCTCCTTCATTGATATGGGCAAGCTTGTAGAAGTGAGTAAAATTGTGACTGGGAAAAAAAAGACAGAAAAGACCAACTGTAAAAATGATCTGAGTGCAAACAAACATAAGAAAAGGCTTATAGGCCGGAATTCACTCTGCATTTAGTACCTGTTTGCTTTTTTTTTTCAACACGGCAATAGCAAGATCAATTTGTATAAATGCAAACACATGGTTTGCTGGTTTAGGGAATTAAATAATGCCCAAGTACCTTGTTTTCAAAGCAGATGATTAACTGCTGCCTCATTTGCATCAAGATAATGAATAGTATATGTTCTCTCACATTTGGAGAAGGGATGAGGAAGTCTTTCTGAATATTGTAAATAATTTCCAGTGGCATAGTGCAGAGACTAAAAGGCGAGCTATAGAACTATACATTTCAGGTAGGCAAAACATACAGGGTAATTTTGCAATTTATGCTCAAGATAGTATTGTGAAAAATTATTTGAGGACTATTTTGCTCTGAATGTGTTGCTTAAAGTCTGTAAGGAATATGAGAAATGTGGGAGTTTACATTAAGGACATAATACTTTAATCAGAAGTGTGATTTGTTTAGGGTTTCCCTCACTCCTTTGTCATTTATCTTCAAAGCTGTTTCTACCTTTCACATGAAAGGAGCTCTTTGAATTCTGAGCAAATAGAAAACGTCTCAAGCTCAGATTGCTTAATTGTTTTGATAACTTTACAGGATTTTAAATGTGATTAGAAATTGTTAAGATAATTGTTAAAGATATCTTTATATACTATGTCATTTTGACTATCCTCAGTTCCGAGACTTCTAATTAATTCTTTTAATGTCTGTTAGGTTGATAGAACATAGATTTGTTTTTCTACAGATTATTTTCTTGGGCCATGCTCGTCTTCCTATTGAAGTTAATTGGAACATGAGTGAGGCACTGATCTGTTGGGAAAGCAGCAACTGCCTGGCTTTAAAGTCCAAAATAAACATGTATTTTGAAGAAGTTAAAACACTTACTAGTACAAAAAATCTGTAGAAAATAACTGGTTTTGAAAAGCAATAATAATAATAATACTTCGTTAAATGCTTAATCCTATCAAACCATAGATTTTCTATGTATGTGATAAAATGGATTGAAAGTGTAATCCATTAATAATGGTTGTGCATAATAACAAAGAGCTTGTGTTAAGCTGAAACGTCATTTCCCTTTTACAACAGGTACATAAAACACTTTGAAAGCCAATTTCTAGCAAGAATAGTAGAGAATAGTGTTTAATAGAGCACAATGCTCCTGATAATTTAATCTGTTGTTAATAGTGAGTAGATGACTGTTAATATTGTTTCAAGGAAACTTTAAGGGCTGGCTTGGCTCAGCACTCAAAATACACTCTGCAAGGTGGAGACTTGTTGTTGAAACTGCTCTTGAATTGTAAGACAAGCATTGAATGCAATGTCCACCCTTGCATTTCTGCAGATCTGATTCTGTTAGTTTGGCTGGGCACTGCTGGGGTAAAGGTGTCAATTCAGAAGAGACTTGCGTGGGTCTAGATTACTGTCATTTGTGTTAAAATGTTATTCAACATTATCTGACACCAAGGGTTAAGCATATACATAATCCATACTGCTGGTTACAACACAGACACAGGAATTTTTTGGTGAATCAGCTGGGACTTGGCTCATGTTTTATGACTCTTGAGAAATCCACAAAGTGCTTCCAGCTCCCTTAGGTGCCTTGAGTACATTTAAACACCAGGCTCTACAAATCTGAGCCAAAGCATGTTGAAGTCAAGCAGAGTCTTTCACTGATTCTGCTTGGTTGCACTAGAAGCTGTGGTAGATGAATACTCATGTCTGTCAGGAATTGTTTTGCATTGCTCGGTATCTGCATGTGAGGATAACTGGCAGCAAAGCCTTCCTGAAGTGGATCAGCTGTACATGGTCAAGTACAACTCTAGGTTGTAAAGTACTTCAAACAGAACGTGCAGGACACATAGAAAATGGTCAAAAACCAGAGCTGGCACAAAAGTGAACTGTGACCAACAGCAGCAAAGAAGAAAGCCTACTTAACTGGGGTTTCTGCAGGTATCTGCAAATTTGGCTGTCTTTGACCTAAGTAAAAAAGACCCATATATTTGAAAAAAATAAAAAATCCTTGACAAATTGCAGTAAGAATACCTGGAATCAACTTTTTCAGTATTTCTTCACTGCAAAAATCGTACTATTCAAGAGCATTAGCAAATGCCTGCCAGTGTTGTTATTACAGTCATCAGCGTAGCAATTAGGCTCCTGAAACAAACTTATTTTCTTATTACCCATGTCCAGTGCACCTGTTTTTTACATAATTTAACTAAAGCACCAGCACTGTACAAACATTCATTAAAATAACATTACTTTTGTATTATATACAAAATACCCAGAATGCTTTCAGCTGAGATGAAATTTTCATAAAGAACAAGTGGAACATGAGAATAAGGAGTTTGTAGAATATCTGGTTGTCTTTAAAAGTTTGTGATCTGCCTTAAAAAAAAAATGAAGAAAAAAGTTTTAGACTCTAAACAGGCTTTATGCACAAAATAGACAAGAGTCGCGTTAGATGATGATGATTGAGAAGTGCATAAAGAGAAAAAGCAATCCAGTTCTTTAGGCTAGGCCAGTATGTATCAACTTTCCTGACCACCTACTCACCTTTTGTGAAGGCTCAATTACCTTTTCCTCTGCCTTTTTCATAAAGGTATGAGGTAGGTAAAAGTAAGCAAGCAAGTTTTCAGATCTCAAGTCTCTTTTTGTTTCATTACAAAAGCCACTCACGCGGGCAAAGAATTCTTTTTCTGTGGATATCTAGTGGGAAACACAATTGCAAAGAGTAGCACTGAATATACTGGAGAAGTAAAATAGCTATAATACAAAGAATGAGATTATTAGCATCGCTAAAATGGTTTCCCCTTTTCTCAGTGTCCATGAACCAAATTCTTTGACTTTCTAGTCCTTGACAGTCCCTGACTGTAACAGGAAAATACCTTAATAATATAGAATCTGATGGGCCTCCTGTACTAAGGAGCATCCCTGACAAGGTATGTTGCATTCTGCCAGAAGTATCCTGCAAGCAGTTCTGCAACATCTGGTTTGCAATGTTGATGTGCTGTTAAGGAGCAAGAAAGAGCAGAGTGTCGTGTGATTTATTAGGATGTCACTGAGCTTCTCTGCCCTGCTGGATGGATCCAGACAACTCCTTACACTTACCCACAGCTGGTCTGCCTGTGTGTAGGATGGACTTTCCTGAGTCTCAAGTGGTGCAGAACATAGTTCTCAGGAGGCCTCAGCCAAATCCTGGCTTGGGAAGTTGCTTCTTGGGCTGAGGAGCCTTTCCACAGGGCTGTTCACGAGGGAGTGGAGTGCATTGGTGGTGGTGCCAGCCTCACCTGGAAGCGGTTCCCCATCTGTTCTCTTGATGTCACTTGTGGTTGAGACTTGGACTCGCTTGATTCTTGCAAGGTCAGCTCTGTCATAATCTGCCCCAGCTTCCGAATCTGGGTCTGTGTTACCCAGTTCTACTCACACTGCCAAAGCAAGTGCAGACAGCATCCTGGCAGAGCAACAGAGGAGAATGGAGGCCTGCTCTGTCCAGCAGCCTCCTTTTATCCCTGCTGCATGCTGCCAGTCATTATTGCAACATTAAATCATGGCATTTTATAAGGTAGGCACTCGAATAGCTTTCACCTTTGTCCTGCCTTTCGTTTGAAGATTTTGGATTCTGTGCAAGCATTAAGTGCTTGGCAGCCCGTGATGTTGGACAAGATACTGAACCCTAGAGATATGAACGGATTTCCTAATCGGCTTGAAAACCCAATGGCATTTAAAAGAAAGGATTCAGAGTTCCTGAGATTTCATCCTCAATCTCCCAAACTGAAACTACTCTGTTTATATTTCTGTTGATTAGAGAAAGGTAATAAAAAACAAATGTAAAGATCAGAAGCATGGCTGGTAGTCAATTCTGTGAAATGCTCCTGCCTGTACTAGTTAGTGTGCTCATGTTTAATTTTCAAACTTAGCCAAGGGGAGAAAAGTGGAGGTAACTCATTCAGAGCCTATTGAGGATTTTCTCCTTTGCATTATGAAAACGGCAGTGAAAGCAAGGATGGAAAGAAATGAGGCATGTTTTACAGAAAGTTTGAGTGCAAGATATGGAACAGAGTTTGCACTTAATCCACCTGGAGACCACCTGGTTTTAGGTCTGCTTGTGGCTGAAGAAAATCAATGAAAATTAAGCAAACTTGTAGGTCTCTGTGGAAGATGGAGGGGGCAAAGGCAGCTCAGAGCCTTTCATGCCTGCTCAGAACTTACTTGGACCAAAGGAAATTTGTTACCTCTTCTGCAAAAGTAATTTTCTTCCCTTTTTGTCTTGAGTGAACCAAAGAACCTTGATCAAGTATTGAAGAATGATGAGTTAGTGTTGAGTAGAGCAAGTGCACCATACTGCAGAGTTCAGTTCCTTCAAAGTACTGCTTCTTTGAGAGATGCAAATAATGAATGAGAAGTGGAAGATGAGAGATGGCAATAAAATGAGAATTGGAAAGGAAGGATTAAAATAGATAGTACCAGGTCCACACTGGTTTTCAACGCTAGGACACTGGATTCTGCACATCCCAAAGCTGGGCAGTTTCCTTGTGTGACAGGTGTTGCCTCAGACCCTAGTAATCAGCTTTTCTTTACAGTCTTGATGGTAGTAGCGGACTTTCTCATGCTGCATGACTTTTAACATATGCAGCTTTCATTCATTAACTTGGAGGAGAGGCTCAGCAGGAAATCAATTATGCTTTTTTTTTTTTTAATGTAGCCATATGCAGAACCATTAAAATGAATCCACTGTCTGTGTTCCAGCATTGCAATTTCTTCCTTGCAACCTTTATTGCAGTGTGTCTGCCCCCAGTTGTGCTACATCAGCACTTGTAGATTAGGAAGAGCAATTCCTAAGTAAATGAAAGGAATTGCTTCTTCCCAGTCTGCCAGTTACCCAAGGCAGGAATAGGGCTGCCTCAAGGGATGAAAAAGCCATTGGTTGTTCAGAGCCATGTGTTGTCATATCCCTGGAAAAAATGTATTTGGCCATCTCTCATTTAACTGGATGCCTGTGTCAAGGCTAGATTTGTAAATTGTATTTTTAAATGCTTGAGGATTGAAAGATTTTCAAGACCAGACTCTTTGGATTGCAACATGACTTAGGTGAATAGTATTGGAATATTTCCCTTACGTATGTAATCCTGGCTCCTCAGAAGGTGATATTAGCCCTTGAAAAGGATGCAGTGATTGGGACTGTTGAAAACAGAGAGTTTAATTAAATCAGCAGAAAATTGCCATCATACTTGAAGATGTGGAGGGTTAGCACATGGATTCTGAGAATTAGCCATGTACAAATTGTGATTATGATGTGTTGCATTAGAGTAAAGTCTTTGAAGTGCTTGAACTCTCTTTAAATAGCTTTGCTGTTCTGGAACAAGAAAGAACTCCTGCTACAGGTAGTTTACAGATGAACTAGATAGGATGAGTAAAGTGTGCTTTGAAGGAAAAGAAAATTGTTATTCTTGTACATAATCCTGGCTCAGTTGAATACATTACACTGTTGAATGCATTCCTTTTTTTATGTTAAAGCAAAAAAAAATTGTAGAAAAAATATCAAACTTGAAAAAACTTTTGATTTGTAGAAATTATAGTAGGAGATGCATTTTCATAAAAATGAACTTGTAATTACCTTCAACAAACTGTAGAAATGTCTTTGGGAAGGAGATTTTTGGAATTTTATGTTGGCAGAAGATGTAACCACAGGTTGTTGGATTAGACACCAGTGCTGAGTCACAGCTTAGAAGGTAATACCAGTTACTGATGCATCCTTGTGAGAGAGGCTCATGTAGTAGCTGCCCCATGTGTTTCCACTGGCTAAAATAATCAGTGCAATTATAGAAGCAGTGCTGCAAGGGCTTTTTCTTTTTCATACAGAGTGCTGAGAATTTCTGATAAGGATGGATAGCTAATATTTTGGCAATCTATTTAGCAGCAGTCTTCAACTCAAAGTCTGGAAGACAAATGTTATCAACTGTCTCAGGATCACACTCTGCAAGAGGTGGATTCACAAGCACATTGTAGATATCAAGGTCAGATTCTCATTCTTAGGAATGGCAGGGAAAAGGGTTCAAACTTTCCTGGCATTAATGTTCTGAAAGTTTGCAGTTAGTAACAAGAAGGAGAGTCTACCTGTTTTGCTTAGGGCAGACTTATCAAGATCTCTCTATTTTTCTGGCTTTCATCTGACCTAACTTTTTGAGTCTGTGACATTTTTCAGAGGGCAATTTATTCCCTTGACTCTGCTACCCAGAGTTCTAACTTATTTGCAGACTTTCTGTTCACCCTATTCTCTCACTGTCAAACAGTCTCCCATGTCTCACAGACAAGATGTTTCTGCTTCATCCCATGTTTGGAATGATAGTGTTTGTATTTCCAAATCACCATTACAAATGATGGGTCCCTGATTTCCTGGGGATGGCTGAACACCTGCCTGTCCATGGGGTGTAATGAATTAATTCCTTGTTTTGCTTGCTTACATGCATGGGTTTTACTTTCCCTGTTAAACTTTTCCCTGCTTACTTTCCCTGTTACTGTCTTTATCTCAGCCTACAAGTTTTTCATTTTTACTCTTCTGATTCTCTCACACATCCCGTTGTAGGGAGTGTGCCAGTGGCTGGGTGGCTCTGAGCTGCCTTTCAGGGTTAACCTAAAACAGGTCTTGTTCCTTACAGAATTGCTTCTGACCCATTGTTTGAATTTATCTTCTCTTTTGTACTTTTTAAAATTCACCCTATGCTAAAGATGTTACACAGTCACTACAAGTGAGTGGGCTTTGTATCACTTTATTAATAGATAATGACATATACAAAATAGTGGTCATGCCACTTGTTCACCAACAAAATTGTATATTCAATATGTAGTTCAAGATAAGAAGATGCATCTGTATAAGGATGTTTGTTAAGTGTAAGATGTATGCTTGGTAAGAACCATTTTATCTTCAAACTAAACTTTTCCCCACTTTCTTCTGTAAGACAGTTGTAAAATCTATTTAAACAAACGAAATGGATTCATTAATCACAGTTCTCTGCAGCTTGCTCACATCTACTCACTCATTCTTTAAGTATTAATCTTTCAGCGTTGTTGCTTTCTCACATAGATGAAAGGTCAAAACAAAAGAAAGAGAAGCTGGAAATGGGAAGAGAGTGTAGATATTTTGTAAGTCCTTTTTGTGGGTGAGATAGGGAAGGAAATTAAAATTTGCTTCAATGAAACAGTGCAGCAGTGTATGAAATTTCAGTTTTCTGAGAATGGAGGTGAGGTTTTAGAGAGGCATAAATGCAGATTACTGAAGTGAAAGCTGCTGTTAGGCAGACAGGTTTCCACTTTCTTTTGAACCACTGCAACTAATTTTGCATGCATTGTGAGGTTTTTTTTCTGCAAATCATATCTCTTTTGAGAGAGATGAACCCATTGAAAAGCAGAACGCTCTAAAAGGCAACCAGGAGGATTTGAGCCTATAATTGAGCTCCTACTAAATTAAAGTTGCATTGTCAAATGCTACTTGATGACATGGAGGATGGCACAGCCATGTAATTCTTATATTGTATGAACCAAATTCTGAGGTCTTAAGAGGTTCTTAGAGATGGCATCTATCTCACTTATCGCTAAGTGGCTCTTAAATTAAAAAAAAAAAAAAAAGAAGAGAATAATAGTACTTAGAGGCAGCTTCTGTGAAGTGCTCGTCATGCACAGTTCCAACAGCACTTTAAGAGAGAATGTCAGTATCATTATTTATATTGTGTTTGATTGAGAAACTGAGGCAGGGCATGAAGGGGATTGAATTCCTGAATCAACAAGTAGTAATCAACAAGTAAAAAACTCAGAAACAGCTACAATGTCCCATGAATGCTAGTAATGCCCTGTAATCTATAGTGTCTTGTTTTTTTCCTCTGAATGTTGCTTGAGAATAAGATGTCCTTGAGGGAAACTCTTCAAGTGAGCCACTTCTCTTCTTTGAGAAATGTTAAGAAGTCTGAATTTGAAAATTTTTTTAATCTGATGCCTCTTGGTATTGAATCCTTCATGTCCTTCCCAAAGTATACGTGGAGCCTTTGCGGAAGCCATGGATGGTCTGGAAATGGTATTATTAGGAGGCAGGCTGCATGTTGATTTACCTCCTTTGCATTCAAGTCGTATAGTGTGGTCTCTTTGTTATTGCAATAGCTGACAACCACAAGGACCAGAATGAAGAGCAGGGAGAAGGCTGAGCCAGAGATGACAGAAGGAGGGCTGATATATTGGCACAGGGGCTTTGCAATGGGTGCATTATCCTCCTGTGACAGCAGATTGCCCTCTCAAGGTATTTGTTCAAAGACATTACTGAAGCTAAGTCTTGCTGAAACATGGAGTTTTAGATAATGTTGGTTAAATGTGATTTGCATCTGTGTGCAATTAAATAAATTATGATTAGGTCTTTTTTTTTTATGAAAACATCCTTGGGATCTTACACATGACATCCACAAGACGTGTTATTTATCTGTAAATAAACTGAATATAGACAAAGCTATGTGGAAACCATGGGGGGCAGAGGTACTTCTCTTGTACAGATACTCAGGTGACTACCAAGTTAATGTAATAGGCATTATAATTACTTGTTTTTATGAACTTTTTATCATCAGGCCCTGAGTTCTGATCAGAAGATGGGCAGTACCATCATTGCTATGGAACATTCATGGGAAAAGATGGATGGAATTATGTGACTCAGTGTGATTCAGAGTGCTGAGGGTGTTCATGGCTGTAGGAATTGGGTCTTGATTTTTCAGAACACTGCTGTTACTGGACTCCTGCTGTTTGAACACATGGGACACAGCAGCAATATATATACATATACAACATGATTGTATGTATATGTGTATAGGGGAATTAGTAGGTTGCAGATAAGTTTGGAAATACCTTTGCCTTCTGAACAACAGTACATTAGCTTCAGAACTAATCCACTCTTTAACAAGTTGGAAAAATGATTCAGTTACAGCTGGTAGGAGGCTGAAGAGTAGTGAGAGACAGTTGCAAAGACATATTGTATACTTGCTAACTCACATTCTTGTTTTTGGTCCTTTTAATTCCTATCTTTACAACTATTTTATTTTAGGATGGTAGGTTTGAGGAAAAAAATCGTTAAACATAATACTTTGCTTACTAAGCTAATCTTTGCATAATTTCTGTCCAGAGCTAATTTATTTTTGTTATTCAAATTTACTCCAATGGCATGCTTAGAGGGGTCTTAACACTCTTGTGGAACATATGCAAGCTGGTCTTAATAAACAGCCTATTGTAGAGTTTATACTCTATATCTCAATATGAAATTGATATTTTTACTTGTCATTTATTTACATTAAAACATTCCTGTATTGTCAAGAGAAACCAGTATTTTTGCATTAATTACTGCTGACCTGAGAAATTGTTTATGCACTTACTTAAGTCCATCCCGTTTGTCTTCAAAGTGAAAGAACAGTCTTGGCTGATTCAGGACAATAGCTCTTTTGAAGAATGTGTGGTATATCTTCATTGCCTTTTAGCCCAGATGCAGCTACCACAGGCTGCAGATGTTCTCCATGAAATCCTGTAAGGTGGGGCAAGTTAACCTGCTCTGAGTTCCTGTTGTTATGCTTCTCTCAGTATCCCAGCTAGTACCACCCATTGCTGTGGCAGACACACACAGCATACCAGAACTGGTTTCCTTCAACCATGTTCCTCTTGGTGGCAAGATACTGTTCCTAGCAGTCCAAGTGGAATTCACTTCCTTTCAGGAGAGGTCCTTTAGGCAGTGCTGTTGGCAGGTTGCAAGCAACTTCAGCGGAATTTTTTGTTGCACAGGTTACTCAGATAATGGCTGTATTTTGTTTGGTTTTAACCAAGTAAATTTCCTGTAAAACAAGATTATGGCTTAATTAAGATGCAAAGAATTTGATCCAGTATTCATTTTGTTAACATTTTTAGTTTAATTTTCCTCCCAATTTTCCTATGCTATTAACTTATGTTTGGGAAAAAACAGTTTGAGGCTGTAAACAAAGCAAAGGATTTAGATGAGTCTGTGCCCTAGCACCCAGCTAAAAACTATTTTCACTGAGATTGAAACTGTGTTTGAACTCTCCACTAATGCTAAATCCATGGTTATCAAACTGTTCCACAATACTGTGGGAGTGAATAAGGCAACGATTTTTTTTGAGACATTGCTTGCGATTGCTGGAAAAGAGAGGCATATTAGTAACAACATTCAGAAGATTTATGGCTTGTTTGCTGGTGCATAGGAGAGTAAGTGCAGGATACTGAGGGTTCTCAGTTATGAGGGCTATGAATTAAAGTTGTTATCCATAATTTATGATTCTCCATGTGCTTCCAGTCTACACTCAGTTAGAGTGAAAACATAGGCAGAGTAGGGAGGAGTAACCTTGAAAGAGTAAGACTTGCTTCATATAATCACCATCTTCATCCTGTCCTTGAAAACAAATACGGAATCTTATAGTTATTTAAATACTTGATTGTTATCTTGCTTTAAGAATTGGAGACCCATTCATTAAAACAGGAAAACTCCAGCAGCCCTCTTGCACAATTTCTCTGCATTAACCATGGGCTCCTGTGGAAAATTTGGAAGACTCGGAAAAGCAACAATGAGCCTTGGAAAGACTACCAGCATAGTAGAATCAATTTCTTCTATTCTTGCAAGTATTTGTATACATTTTCCATAACTGGTGCTCCTTGGATTTAGTGCACGGGTCAGACCTACTGCACTTCCAAGTGCTTTTCCTGAAGTAGGCTAAGAAGAAAAACCACAAGTTTGATAGATATGCTTTTGCTTGTTACGTCCTAGTACATTTTTCACACTGATACAGATGTATGTATTTAGAGAAGGAGAAAATTGTACAGCCCTTCTTAAAAGAGGAGAAAGAAAATGTCTGTAATTTCGTTTAAATTCAGTTCAGGTGAACTTTATTATCAGAATACATTGTTTAATGGTCTAGCTTTTAGCCCTTACAGTAGCAGCACATCTGCTTCTCTACAGCATGTCTTTTATTCCCCAAATTTTAAACAAGAAGTAGTTTAATAATTTAAGGAAATTGTTTCCTGCGCATCTTCTTTTTTTCAGTGTTTTCAAATTAGCTTCTCAACTTCTGCCCATGTAATGCATGGTGGAAGTTCTGCAGAAAATGGGTAACTTCATCCACATATAGATGTGTAGGGTGGCTGAATTTGTAGATAATCATGATGTAATTAGGTAACAGAATTGTTATGTTAGAGTCTGCCTAGGCAGATTGAACCTCACCATTTTTAAAATTGTCATTAATGTTCATAAAATGAGGATATAATATTTTATTACCTGGAAATAATTTGCATTTATTTCCTAGTTATTAATTCTTAAATTTATAGCTCAAAATTAACAGCTCAAAATTAACAGCTCAAAATTAACCTGTCTGAACATTCTAGATTCTTCTGACACATATCTGAGAATGGAATAAATCCCCACCAAAAGCAGCATCCTTGTAAAATGAGAGGAAATCATTGGGTAGATCAAAAAATAAACCAAAAAGCTTATTTTTTATTTGAAGAAGATTTCCAATGCTGCTATAGCAACTGTTCTAATAATTTGGACCTTGTGATGCACAAAGGAGTGGATTTCAACAGTAATGAGGAACTCATTGAAAAGAGAACCTTAGAGCCATTGCTAATGTATTGCCAAAGGATAGAATTCATGTCCTGAACTCCAGACAAGCAGAAGAACTGAGATTCAGTTCTCATGGATGGATTAAGACTCTTCCAGAGCAATTTACCTTGTATATTTTTTTAGCACAGTGCAGCCACAGCAGTGTTGACATTGTTCCTTGATTTTGTTGAAATTTTGAAACGAGGTTTCTCACCACCACAGTAGTGAGATTTGTTTGGCAACTTGTTAACACATTAAAAAAGAAAATAGCTGGGTTTATTATAAAAATGTACTCCTGAACATCACATACACATCCTTTATCCTCGTATTTGTTGCCTTCCCATTTTTTTTCTTGCACTATCTTTCTTTAGCTAATAATCTGAAAATATTTATGCATATACTCATCGTAGGTTTGAAAGTATTCCAGATGTGGCTGCTCAAATGCTTGTAGTAAGTTCCTGTGTTTGCTGAACCTTTAAGGGCTGACTTACAGGTCAGTTGTGGTGACCATAAAGTGTTTTTTATATGGCTGAATATCTGAAGCTATCTATATATTTGGCTTTCCCCAAATCTAATAGAAATCAGCTTCCTTAAATACCTTTGAAAATCTGCACTTTGAGTCATTTGGGGCAGAAACATTCTTTTCCCTATTTAACAAAGGAACAGTATGCCAACTTTTGGTTGAGTTTTAGCAGCAGTAATGACAGTACATGCACTCACTGCTGCTGTTTTCATACGTATATATGAAACCTTTTTGTTTTTACATTATTACTCAAGGGCTTGTTCCGTCTGGGGAAGAGAGCATCTGGGAAAACATAATAGCAGCTTTATATGGAGAAGCGAGGAGGTGATCAAGAAGTTGGAGCCAGGTTCTTAGTGGTGGAGCACTGAGGGAGGGCAAGAGGTGGAGGACAGAAGTCTAAACAAGAGAGGTTCAAACTGGACACAAGAAAAAAAAGTTTTCCCCAAGAGGACAGTAAGGCAGTGGAACAGGTTGCTAAACAAGGATGTTCTGTCTTTGTCTTTGAATGATTTCAAGACCTGGCTGGACTAAGTTGGGAATAACCTGGTCTGCCCTCAACAGAGATCCTGTGTTTGACTTCCTGAGGTCACTTACAACTAAGCCTTGTTATAATCCTATGAGCATACTATTTTAATTACAGAAGTTTTAAAATAACATTACTGAAACAGATAGAAATGGCTACTGCACTCAGATTGTGAATGAATTAGTCTAATCAAGCAGTTCTACCTTAACTACAGGGCCAAACTCTTCCTTGATATCAAAAATATGTTTCTTTATAGCTTCTGAATCATTGTAGTGATTCCACATCTAACGGCATGCAGGTGCTTGAATATATTTACTAGAAAGACAGGTTGATTTTGTTTTTGCTGTCTAGGTGTTGAGATAAAGAGGTTGACAATGCCTTCATAAACCATAAGAGAAGCAAGCTTAGGTTTGCCAGGATTTTAGCTGTTGATAAATTCTTCCGTTTATGACAACCAGCAATTTTTTTTTTTAAAAGCAGAACTTAGTCAATGTCATTTTCAAATGAGAATTCTAATGCCTTAGATGTATTATACTACAACTTTTTTTTTTCACATGAGATTTTCTCTAAATCAGCTATCATGGTTAAAGACAGATGTAACTATATTCCGTACTCTAAACCAGCGTATTTTTATATTATACCTTGAAAAAAATCTGTTTCTATCTTTTAATTCAGAAAGCCCCATCAAGATATGCTTGTTTTTGCCTTAGATAAAAATAAAGAAAGAGAGAGAGAGAGGGAGAGAAGCTACAGATTTTTAATTCCTTTTTTTAGAGATTCTGATTTCAACAGCTGCAGAGAGTAATTATTATAAAGACTGTAGTCCCAATTGTTTTGAGTTGATGTTGTAGCCCTACCATAGCAGATACTCAGCAGATGCAGACTGAAGCACACAACTTGAAACATATGGCAAAATAAAATCTGAAAGCTATGCTAGCTAGCTACCATAAAGATTTTGTGAGGGAAAAGAACTTTAAATCAATATACACTTTTAAGGGAGGACAGCAAAAACGTTTTAGGACAGAAATGATTATACCTCTCTATCACTTCTTCATCTGTAGCTGAAATCTCTGGACGAAGAAGTTACCATGTTTTATTCTAATTGAGAGAAGTTAACAATTTTTTCAAGACTTCCAAGTAACACTTATACTCTCAAAGTTCAATTATTGCACATTCTGTTATTACAAAGTCTTCATTACTATATGGGTATTCCAAAGAAGGTAGAATAAAATTTCAGATTATCAACAAGAAAACAGATATAACTCAAATAGATATTGTTAGTGAGTAAATCATTGAGAAAATTTCTGACTTTTGGAAATAGTTTAGGTGATTTCCACTTGAGGCATGATGTAAATAATGTAGCACCTGCCTTTTCCCCTGATAGGCAAGTTTTAATTTCTCTGGTAGAATACATTACTGAAAAGCAATTGCCATTCGTTTATTTTTAAGCATTCCAGGGTAGAAACAATTACATGCATATTAGAAGCCTTATAGAAGCCTTATAAATGTGAATATCTTTATCTATATCTTTATCTATCTACATAAATATAGTAAAGAACATATATTTTAGCATTAATTCTTATGATGCCTTAAATCTGAGACTATCCCCTTTGCCTGTAGATATATACATGGACATTAGATATATGCACACAGAGTAAGAGTTTGCTATCTGTACTGGTCTGCCTACTGTCCTGGTTTTCCATTGTCAGCTGCTTTGTCCTCTGCCCTGCTAGCCACCTGATTTTTCATATTTCGCCTAATCACCCTGATTTTCCACCTTTCATCCTTCTACCACCCATCTTATGTAAAAAACTTCCCTGAGGTGCCTAGTCATATTGAAGCAGGTCTGACAAGCAGCAGCAGGCATCTCAGAACCACCTTATCACGTGGATGACATTTTATTGTAAACTATGTGTTTATGGTTTTTTCCATATATTTTGATATAAGTATTTCTTGTTTTTATAAAATATTTACATGAATAACATCCTGAAGAAACAGATACTCCTGAATACAGTACAATATTTTTTCCTATTTCAATGCTGTTTGTGTATCACACTGATGCTTCTAGAACTGTGTGGGTGTCTAGTGTGTGGTCTGCAGCAACTCCTTTCTTTTGCATATAAGCCTTTAATATCTTATGTTTCTGGTATATGTTAATGGCACATGAGTGGGAAAGATCTCATAATACAATGTACTGTTCCTATCTGTGTGTATTAAGTGCCTGAATACATCTTCTCTTTACTATAACAGTTTTTTTCCTTATGAGAAAAAAATAATTTTGCTCTCCATTGACTTGTTATCCATTGCACTTTTCAGAAACTTACCCTTAAGAGATAGCAGGGTATGGCTGTGTACGTCTGAAACACACATTCACATCTTCAGAGATAAGAAACAGCATGCATCATGACCAGCAGATATTTCATATTGGCAAAGAATGATTTTATGTCAGATTGGAAGCTGCTAGATGCTATGAATGACAATGATGGCTCCAGCTATCCCTGTGAAAAAAAGAGAAAGAAAAAAGGAAATGCACACACACCGTGTCAGAAACGCTTACAGCACTCTGACTATGCCTGTAAATTCATGTGGAAGGTACCTCACACCTGCTGTTCAGTTGAAAGGTGTACCACAGAATAACTGTGACAGAATGGGATAGTATGGGGAACGTCTTTACTAAAAGTGCTGTATTCCATTGCTGCTTCCTCGGTAGACCCTAGATAGACAGGGACTGTGATTGGACTGAGGCATTATGTAATCTTTGACTTAGGCGAAATGTCTGGCTTTTGAGGAATATACAGTCAAGGATTTGGATTAATCCCTCAGATGTTCTACTAAAACTTATTTTTTTTTAACCTGAGCAGGAAAAAAAGTGCTTCCAAAAATTCCATGATGAAGTACAATGGAAAGGTCTTTGCAAATATAGGTAGGAGAAGAGATGAAGATTCTGCTCTGTGCTTGACTGAGTCCAGAGCTGCCAGTTTGGGTCAAAAATATATATATACATTGTCACTATTAATATTATTTTTGTAACTATTAGCACATTAATTATAATAATCTTTAAGGTTCCTGGTATGTATATTACTCTACTATATTTACCAAGACAACGTGTTTGTTAGGAATTTAAATACTCTACAAGTATGAGGGGACTAAATCTTGTAAAACAGATGAAATAGTAGCAGAGGAAAAGAAAAATGAATATAGTTTTTGTCCTTCATAGTTTGACCCAGATTACCTCATCCACAGAATTTACAGAGTCTGCAGATATCACATCTGACTAAGAGCTCAGTTCAAACTATTGCAGAAGGCTGGAGCAAGCCTTTCATGAAACCACAGTCCTACGTGTTACACTTGCTGTGGTTGGGAGTTTACTCCATGGTGTTCCAGGGCAGAAAGCTGAATGCAGCACTTCCTATTTTTCACTGCTTGTAATTTGCATCTGCCTTTGAATTTGAGAAGAGAGTCCATGTGTTTCTGAATTGTGCTTTTCTGTGCTCTCTTGCAATTCTACTTTTGATGTCGCTGCAGTATGAAAGAAAGGCCTTTGGAATAAGGGCTAGCTCCCCATCCTGCACAATTAACATAATGCACGTATCTGCCCGGGCTCTTGTTCTGTGGAAGTGGGGCCGTAGAGTCCCGATCACTTCCGTGGATGTTTGACTCAGGCTTAGGGAAGTAATGGTAACTCTGTTTGCTGGATTGAAAGCAATGTGCCACAGTCAGTGAACGCCTGTCACTTAATATATGTACACAGAAAACGTACAAGAGCAGTTTTCCCTTTCTGAAAGTCTTGCTTTCCTGGTATCTTGGAGGGAAAAAATTAAAAATTAAATTAGAAGTCTTACCGGAGAGGTAATTTTAAGCAATCAATGCATTTTACCCATATTTTTAAGTAGGCAAGATTTTTTTTTTATTTACATAAATGGGTAATATCTGTACTATTTATGTCCTTGTTTTTGCTCATGGTGAGGACAATATAGCCTTGTAGCTCAGACCTAATTTTCAGAAAGAAGTTCAAGCATAGTCTCATCCAATCTAGTCATGTAATCAGCATGCTCTGCAATATTGCTAGTTTAGGGACAGTGAAGTTTATAAATCAGCAAAACTTAGTAGTATAAAGCAATGTATTTTTAAAAGGAAAACACTGTTTAGACGAATAATGATTAGGTGAGATGAAAATGATGTTACTCTTAACAAAACAATTTACTGAAACATTTTGAAAATGGAATTGCCAGGAGGCAATTTATTTTGCTTTCATAAAAGCCTCAAAATTGCCTTCTGCCATTGTGATGGCAGGATGAGGGAAGCATGTGTACAAACCCAGAAATATATATAGATAAATATATGTACACACACTTACATCTCAACACATATCCCTATTTGTGCATACATTTGTGCATAGAGATAATGCTGATATATATAACACTGATATTCAGCTCTTTAAATCTGATACCTGTTGTAGTAACAACTCTGTCTTGCAATCTCATGGCAATTGCACAAGGAAAGCAAGGCTGTTTTTACAAAAATAATGAAAAGTTCTAAAACATTATATTAACGCAGTTTAAGTAGTACTGAAGTCAGATCGACAGAGGCTCTTCCGAGCTCTATTTCTACATATGGAGCATTTCATGCGTATGAAGAAAAGCAAAGAAACCCTTTTTGGTTTGCAAGTTGTACTGGAGGGCCTATTCCAGACTGTAGTCAAGAAATTTGATAAATTTATTATTGAAGTGAGAAGAGCAAAGATGTAGAATGGAGAGTAGAGTACAGAGACCACAGAATTGTGAGCATTTCAGAGGAACACTGCTAAGAGTCAGGTTTTCCAGCCTAGGACTCAATCTCCTATACACTCACCATTGTGTGCTGTTCCCTTTCTTATTTTGGCTACATGAACTTCTTGCACAATTAGTAGTAAATATTGAAATCCTTTAATATCAATTGCCCAGTCTCCTATGTTATGTCCATGGTCTCCAGACATGCTGAATTTGGCACAGACCCGTGACTTGAAAGAATTTCTGAGTATTTTTGAAAGAAACTAAAACACATATGAAACTGCATGTACATGCAAAATCAGGCATAAAGGTTCCCTGAGTGCACTGAGGATGGGTGAGGAGGCCCCTGGCAGAGGAACTTGGGCAATGGGCTTGGCTGGGGACGGCAGAGGCATTTGGCAGCCAACCTCTCTAGCTGTTGTCGAAGCCATTATTCCTGCTTTTCCTCACAAAGCTGAGATTTAGGTGCTCTGTGATCATCTCTCAGTGCTAGCATTTTTGAGTTTGTGTGAGGAGTCACGGAGTTTTGTTATGACCATCTGACCTAACACTTCAGGGGCTTATCCCCACATGTTGATATCTGAAAATAATATTGCAGAAGCGCACAAGCTAGATGGAATCAGGTTGGCTAAATGTACATTATAGGGAAAAAATAAACATTTTTTCTTGTTTGCATGCATGTGTGCATCATCCCCAGCAGAGAATGTTGGTTCAGAAAGGCTTCACTGCCTCAGGTATTCAGGAGAATCATTGCAGTTTTAAGTGATGTTATTCAAATCTCCTAAAAACTGTATCTCCTTCTTATTGCTTAAGGTACAGTAGTACACTAGTGAGGTAAAGGTAGAGGTGATGGTCCAAGAGCAGAGTTGTTGGAATCAGAGGTACCAAAGTGGTGGGACCAGTACAAGGAGGAAGACCACTCTGCCTATCTAGAAGAATATTTGTCTTGGCTTATAATCTAGTGGATACAGAAGTACCCAAAATATTCCCACCACGTTTCTTCCTCCAACACTCAGTTATACAAGATAATCTACACCTTGCTATGAAAAACTACATTAAGATGAGGCAATAGATCATCTTGCAGAACATCTTTGATAATCATGCTGCCTTTGTGGAATATAAACAACTTATCAAGAAATACTTGATTTCAGTGTCAATCTCTACATTTTTAAAGAACTGGGAAAGCATTAAATCTAATGACTCAACTGAGAGCAGAAAGGACATATATTATCCTTATCTCTTGCTTTTATGAGTGAAAATGTTAAAGCAGGTTGCAACCCTTCTATGCTTGCGGAATAAGGACCTCTGTGGCATGAATCCAGGTGGTGTAACTTGGTACTGCTAATTGTCTTGCCAAGAACACAAAGGGAATCAATGTCAGAACCAAAATGGGAATGCAGACATTCCAGGTGACACTTGCAGAAGTATTGATGTTGAATGCTTATTTATCCCTTCCAGAGGTTTTAAATAAGTCAATTCACAGAGAGATATTCAGAAATCTTTGGGTCTCAACCCACGCACCTTGCCTGTTCCTCTCTGAACTCTTCACCTTGGTACCCCACTCCATTTAATGCCAAGCATTCATATTTGTGGTTCAAATGCTGCCTACTGAGTCTACAGAGTCTGTAATTCCTGTCAGCACTGGTGGTCCTGTTTCTGTGATGTGCCATGGCTACATCTCATCCTTTGTCAGCAGCAGCTCAAAGGAGCAGTCCTCCCTATTTTCAGCAGTTAGTGCCATCAAAGATTAGAAGATTAGGTACAAAATCAGGACACCAAGAAAGGATCCCTCTGACACTAACTCCTCCGGAGTTTTCCTACATAACACACACAATCATGCTGGTTGCTTGGATTGATCTACACTTTCTGCAGCTCAAGCACTCTTCTGGGTTAGAAGCTTCCAGAGCCACACTGTGGGGAAGTGGCTCCTTATGGCCTAGTTCTCCTGAAATTAGGACATAAATTTTGGTTAGGATGCCCAGGCTGCTCCCTGACAAGTCTGCACAGAGCATCTGTGCCAGCTGAGGATTCTGCCTGCAGCATTTTAGTGATAGAAACAAATGTACCTCACCAAGAAACAACCCTTAGGACAACAGGAATCTGTCAGAACCTCCTAACACAGCTGTTTCTGATGCAGACATCACTTTCTGCCTCAGAAAGTGAAGTTCTTTGTCAGTTCTTAGGCAGCCTACAAGAGCTTTATGAACTTACTAGAAAAATCAGGAAGTTCTTTGAAGACATGAGCAATACTGATACTGCACTCAAGGCAATAATTGGGCTCTGTACCAACTCTCTCTTTTATATTGTATTGGAACAGTGAAACACCCTATATGCTAGACTTTGGAGATATTTCTTGATTTATTTTTCTCCTATTGTTTTATCAATACTTTTAGCATGGCTTTTTGTCAAAATTCTTTCTGTAGGTCTCTGACTTAAAGTAGAAATAATGGTAGGCTGAGAGACATTTTTAGTAAATTCTATCGCTTAAAAAAAAAACCTCTGGTTATCTGCTGCCAGCACAGAACAGATAGTAAGAAGAGGTGGAGCAGATTTGTAGTAAACCTGTACAAGAAGTCTTTCTTATAACATCCAATTAGAAGTCTTTGTTGTAACATAAGATTATGTTTACATTATAATTAAGCTTACAAATCATAAAAGGGGTTTAATTTAATTATTTTTTGTCGGTGAAGAAATGGCTTCACTGCATACTGTACAAAGCACATGGAAATCTGAGCTACTTTTAAACTCTCTCGACTGGGTAGATGCCTGTACTACCATAGCTAGATTGCTTCTATACTAGTTCACATATCTGTACAGTGTATAGCATTGTTCTGTAATGCCCCTGAGTTATATACTGCATGCATGGACATCCCATACAAGATATATTTCCTGTAGTGTAATAGTTTCCCCATCTGGTCACAGAGATTGTTGTTCAGATTTTGATTTTTTCCCCCAAATAATGACTAAAATTGTAGTGTCACTCAGGAAATTAATACCAGATGAGTTTCATCAAAATACTTGGGAATTTTTGCCATTAGTGTCAGCAGAGCTGGAATTCCATTCACTGTGCTTTTTAGTAAAGACACCCTTGGATAAACTGCAAGGGCAAGCATGTGTGTGTCCAGTGGGGATGCTGAACAAATCATGCTGCTCAGAAATGAAAGAAAAAGTCTTTTTAGTCCCCTCAGGGAGCACACATCTTGCTTCTTTCTAGGAGGCTAGTGGAAAGATCTTTGGCCCCAAGTTACGAACAGATCCTAAAAACCTGGGAAACCCGCTTGGAAGTCTTATCCTCGGCTAGCCACAGAGACTGTCCTCATTATTAAATTGCCTCCCTTGAAGTAATTTTGAGGATGAATAGAACAAGTTTCATATTTTTCATGGATAAAATGATATCAAGTATCAAATCACTGTCAGTGTTGAATGTTTTATTCAAAATTGCAGCCACTCTAGGTACATGTTTGAGTATCAACCTTCATTCTAAATAAAAGCTTGCATTTTGCATGGTTTTCATGTTTTTCTTTCCAAATATCATCTGATGACCTTTTTAAATGGCAAGGACAAAGCATGAAACACTTCTCTTGTAGGGAAGCCCTTGTAGGACTCTTAAGGCTTACAGAACCTTTTTTAGTGGTGTTTCAGCAGCTCTGCACATTTTCTGGTGCTTAACTCACTTTTTGAAATCTGAAGAGATAATAAGTAACATAAAAGGAGAAAGAGAACAGGCTGGAGGAATTCTTCAAAGCACAACTCTAAACAAAAGAAATATGGGACCCTTGTCCTGTCTGCTACACATTCCTGTTGTAACGATTTCAGTTCCTTCTGGTTTCCTTATCTCAGAAAAGAGATAGCGTTGCTTGCTTACTGCACACAAGGGCTGCAGGAAGTAATTGATTTAGACATACAGGCTGCTTTTGAAAGCCTGGAACGTTATTAATATGAACCACTGCCTGCCAAAGACATGACCATCTAACCACTGTACCCCCTGTGATTGAGCTTTATGGAATCACCGCAATTACTCCCAACCTGCAAGGATTAAGGAAGCCAGGCACGGCTTTCTATTCAGCAAATTCATTTTCTGCTTTATCCTCAAACTATATCCCTCCTGGTTTTGCTCATCAACATTCAGCTTCTAGCCAAGGAGCCTGTGGGATCTGCCTGGCTGCCCCAGGGTGAGACTTTAAGGGGCTTCCCAGGTTTTTAGTATCCGTTTGTACCTTACTTGGAGCCAAGGACCTTTTTGCTAGCTGCATTGTCAGAGCAGGAATTCACACTGCTATTTTTACTGTCTGTAGAGCAGTTGCATGTCCCTGGGGCTCCTGCAGACATTTATCCCTCTTAGGCTTCCTTCCACAAGCCACTGGTGGAGCAGCCTTTGGAAATGGCAGCTGGCTGTGGCAGGCGCCGATTCACTGTGCTTTAGTCGTGACTGTTGCTTCACATTTGTAAGTAGCACTGAGAGGTTGTTTCTCCCTAATTGCTTCCAGCTCACCCCTGCACCACAAGAAAATATTTCTGTGCCTTGTTGATCCTCTGGATTGTGCAGATATTGTGCCATTGGCTTTTGTACCATATTTTCTGTGCCTTCGAGCTATTTTAGTATTTTTCACTCCTCTCTTTCCTTCTGCTTCAAAGCTCTGCTGTTATGCTTTGCTGGACAAGTCACATTCCAGAAAGAGTTCGAGTAAGAAATAAGTTGCTGGCAAAGATGCTTTCTTTTATATAAAATAAGTATAGTAAGCCAGCATGTTGCTTTAGCTTTCAAATGTACATTTGCTCTTAGCAGTAGTTAAAATAGTTTGAGATGGACTATTTCAAGTATTTATGGGAATGAATAAAAATATTTTGTCAGGGAAAGCAGTTTAATCAATGTTCTGAATGAAAATCACATTTAGTGTTTTTCCTTTGGGAATATTTTTGCTGTATTTTCTCTTAATATTAACATTCTGATTCTGCATTGTTTTGTGCTCACTTCTATATTATTGTATGTGTGTATTTAATAAAGACTTGAATACATGAAGTATTTTGATAAGCCATAAATGTATTATTATCTTTTACTTTTTGTTTTGTTTTGTTTTGTTTTGTTTTGTTTTGTTTTGTTGGGGAAAAAGTCCAAATTGTTATTCTTCAGTCTGATGATACAACAGGAGAAGGAACCATGGTGCTGTTTCTCATGGACTGGAAGTGTGTACACACACTTACATACACAGGATACTGACACACAAATACTCTTGGAGAGTATTTTAGATTTACCTCATTCCATTGAAATCTCCATAAAATTCCTGCCCTTTTCTCCACAAACCAAAACTTTACAATTGCAAAACAGTGCAATGTTCTAGAAAGGTATAGCAATATAAAAACGTGACAATATTTTATCTAATAGTAAAGTGCCTGGGAGATAGATGTATCTTGGCCATCTCTAGTCTAGTGCTTCCATACTCTGTGATGTTTCAGCTCTGATAATTTATATTTTTTCCCATAGTCCAAACAGAGAGGTGTTTTAGGGATTCAGTCACACCCTGTTGTAGTCCACAGTTTTATATTTTTACCTGAAATTCTTTATTTTCACCCAGTAAAGGCTGGAAAATGGACTTTGAAATAATGAAACACAGTCTGAGCTTTTCTGGGGAAAATATTTCCACCTATTTTTTTCATTGTTGTATATATAATATTAAAGCTCACACAAAAATCAGAAGGAATAGGAAGCAGGAAACAATCTTCCAGCAAATTCTTGCTTTTGTGATTGCCAGCACAGGTTTTGGTATGTGAAATGTTGTTACAAACTTCAGTTTTGCTTTATCCCCCAAAAGGCCATCTTAGGCTAGCCCCTTATATAAATCTGGATGAGTTTAATCAGAGCTGAATTTTGCAATGTGTTAACTCAACAGGCACACTTCTATTCTGTCACTCTAAACATGAACTGCCTTAATTTAAATTTCCATGCATAAAAATCAATTATCTTCAATTTTGTCTGCAATTCCACATAACGATTCAATCCTTTTCAGAAGATTTTCTGGGATTTTATTCAAAATCAAATTATCTGGGTGGATTTTTAATAGGAAAGAAGGGATGAAAGTATGAGTTTTTGACTCTCCACAGAGCTGTGGGAAGAACTCAGACATTTTGCAATCAAGGTATTATGTTGAAATATTGCAGAGTATTACACTATTTTGGCGACACCTTTATTAAAATGTGCAGTGGCTTTTACACTCTGCTTAGATATTTGACTGGATTTCAATCTATCAATTCACTTGGAGCTTTTAATAAAATGTTAGGAAAGTTATTTTACTATTTTCTATATGTTCAGGAATTTTTAATTAAAGATTTCTTCAAATTACTTCTTTGACATTGTTAACACAGCTCTTGTTCTGTGAATGATACAGGTAAGTAAAAGGTAGCATTATTATATTTATTGGTTACATTTTATTGCAACTAAATGCTCTGTAGGTTTTTATTTCAATCCTTAGGGCTTAACAGTAACTTCTAGTTAAGCCTGATATCGACATTCAGTAAATTTTTTTGGGTGTCTGCTATATTGAATTACAGCATGTAGCCTTTGAAAATGAAGATGCAATTTTTTAGGCATTTTGCATAGGACTTCAGGATCTGATAATTGTTTATAATTGTAATTGTTTGCATATTTTGTCATAAGAAATTAAATATAGCAGCTTTCACTTGGAAATATAGAAATGCTTCAGGAATTCTTAGTTCTACTCACATTATTTGCTGAAAGTTAATATTATGTCTTTTTTAACAGAAGGACTGCAAGTAGCAGAATGAAATGTAGTGGTATGTGCTGCTTCCACACTTTTTTTTTTTTTTTTGGGTGCTACCATCTCTAAATATTCCTTCTCCGTCCGGCTGCAGTGTTCAGTTCAGACAACAAAAGCCTTTGGCACACGACTTTGGTGACCGCGGCTGCGCCCAGTTGTGAAGGCAGCAGGAGCCACTCGAGTGGCTGATTTCATTGCTGCTGCAGTGGAGTGACTCAAACTGGGGCACTGCAGGCCAGGGGCCAGGCTCTGTGCCCAAGGTGTTGGGGGCTCGGCTGCCCATTGTGCATGAGGGCTTTGTTGGGCTCATTCTGTAAATTGCAGGCATCTCTCTCTGCACTTTGCTCTCCTCCTGGATCTGTGGTCTGAACAGAGGTCAGGTGTTCTTAAACTGATAAAGGAACTCTTGAGAGAGAAATTACTTGACCATCCATATGATGAATGAGTGAAGAGAAATCAAGAAAAGCTGAGCTTCAGCTTGGCATCCAGTACAAACACAAATGTACATTTTGTGCCAGACATCTGTGTTTGTTCCAAGAAAAGCCCTAGGAAAGAGGCTCTGGCCTTTTTCCACCTGGAAAGTATGAAAAAGGCATGCGAGCTCAGTTTGCTTTTCCCTTAGTGTGTACTGTGTTATGTCCTAGGATATTGGAAGCTCTTAAAATTGGAGCAGTGTATTTCCACTCAGACGCTGAGCTTTACTGATCACCAGGTGCACCATGTGGTTTCCAAACCACTGTCCTAAAGGGTGCCCTGGCCAGTATTTCTCACCTTCTGGCTGGACATACAGAGGGAATGCCCTCATGGCAATGCACTTCAGAACACTTACATATGCAATTACAGTGTTCTCAAGAAATGTGTAATGCTCTTGGTATATGCAATTAAAAGCTCTCAATGAATTCTGTAATTCCTTTAAAATTCCACAGGCTTTTGATGTGTCACATGTTCGCTGTTCATTGGAATATGGGTAAATATTTGTTTCCAATGCCTTTGTCCTTCGTTCTTTGCTTAAATATGAACATCACCTTCTTCTCCTTGTATAAAGAACTGTGGGTTCAGTGCTTTGTTTGTTTGCTTGCTTGTTTTACATTTAAAAAAATCCACATCTTGCCTAATCTGAAGGACATTTCAATTGAATGAGAACACAATAAAACTCTCATCACAGGTCATAGGATGTTCATTTTAAAGCATACTTGAGTTTGTTTTTGCCAGCCTCTTATAAAGAAGGAGAAGAAAAATTGCCTTTGATAAAACATTCCTTTCTTCAATTATCTCTTGTAGGAATTCCCAGTTCACATCTCTTTATCATCCAAATGATTGTTCTACTAGAAAGGTTTCAAGCTCATCTTTTTACCTTTGTTAAATCCCATTTTATTTCTCATTGATATGAATAAAACCTTGAGACCTGGCTCGTGTTTTGGCAGTCTGAGATGTTACAATGCCTCAGGACGAATCATGAAAATATTGTAAAAATTATTTATTTAACCATTTTTAGAGCATCTGTAACAGTTTGCCTAATCTTGAACACAAAGAACCTAAAGTAAAAGTGTGCTTACATTAATCAGGTTGCTAGGAGAGCAGCAAGATTATAATCAAACAGTAACTGCCCCCATGAAAAAGAATGAAGCATCCTGGTATATTAAAAAAGGTGTCAGGACAGAGGCAGGAGGAAACAAAGCAGGTTGTTTCCTGTCCTATCCACCCTAGGTTTTGGTGGCTTGGAAGTTTTTTTGGTTTTGTGTTGGTTTGTTGTTGACGGCGATGTGCTGGTTGGTTGGTTGATTGGTTGGTTGGTGGGTGGGTTGGTGTTGATATGGTACCTCAGTAGTTTCTGCTTACCTCTAGTGAAAATGATAAATTTGAATAGTGAGGATTCCCAAGATTCTGGCTGAGCTCTTGCAGCCCCCCAAAGGAGCTCCAAATCAGATTCTGGCTGAAGAGAGGACAGCTTAGCAATAGAAACAATGCTGTAGTTGAGTGAGCCTTATTTTCTGGTTTTTATGTATCCTGTGTAAAACTACCAGGCTATTTCCCCAAACATTCTTAATAAAGTGAAAAGTGGATTTTTTCAGAAATCATTACACTAGCCCAGATCCTGCTGAGTATATGTGTTTGGTTTGTCACATAAGAAATCAATAGCAATAGTGCAATCATGGGACTGCACAATGTATAAATGTCTGCATTTGTTTTCCAAAATGAAATATTAAAAATAGGAGATGGAGACTGGGATGAAACATGCCAGTGAGTAATGGGACTGCACTGGAGTTTCATAAAATTGTAACATGTTTTGATGGACGTTTCAAGTGTTAATTTGAGGGGAAGTTAGATGTGCAGGTTCAAATGAGCTTGTAATATTGAAGAAAAATCATGCACTATACCCAGTGTGGAATTACACAACTGCCACCAGGAAGCCACTGCAGGATGAGTCTTTGGTATGCAAAAAATTCTTTGATGGAGAATTCTGAATGCCAGACTCGGATGGGCATAACCATGCTAATGGGTGTTTGTTGGCTTCTGTATGTCTCCATGTAAAGCAGTGTCCAAGGCTTCAGTTGCCTCAGAGTAAGCGTGTAACACTTCTCTACTACATTCATTAGCAAATGGAAGGCAATGCAAAACAAGTGGATGCAGCTTCAGAGTGTTTTATTCAAATGTAAGATAACATTTCTTAGGAAAAAAATAAGGTCTAATCTTAAAATTATTATTAGAAATAGTAATGTCAGAAATGTTACCTTTTCCTGCACAGGGGCTATATATTTTAGTAATAAGTTGAAATTTTGTCAGAAAGCATATTTTTGTAATGGTTAGTAGGCAGTTACATGACAGTAGTTATTTCATTTTTTATCTTCAATATTAACAATTTATTAAACTGTAATAAAGGTACTCAGCTTCGTCCATTGAAGACGGCAAGTTAGGTCCTTGAAATGCTATCTTTAATGCCTATTAAATGTGCAGTTAGAAGAACATAAAAAAAGAAAACAAGCTTAGGATGATATTTCTGAGAATCTAATAATAACAAAAGAAGACTATTCATTAGACAGTATTTAATTTTATCTTCCTTCTGATTTGTGAAAAGTACCTAAGTGGTCTTTATATTATACTTCATTTTTTGGTAAAATGAATGCATGTGTGTGTGTTGGAGAGGAATTGGTCTTTCCATATATTGTTAGAACAAAAATGTTTACTCCATTTTTTTCAATGTGGTTAATGGGACCTAATTTCTCTGTAGCAATTTGGAGGGTAATTTCATTCCTTCACAAAGGAATTTTTTAGCTCTACTTGAATTTTGCAGATGGTGACCACAGCATCTGCAAAATTCAGGTAGAGCTAAAAAAAGTGGTACACCTCAAGGATCACATTAAAATGGGGAAAATAGGGCAAAAATCACCTGGGTCCCAGCCCATTGCACTGCCCTTTAGACCAGAAAAGAGACATGATTGAGGGTCAGTCTTCTATCAAAAACACTGTGAACTGAAAAAATTGAGTTATTTGTCATGCTGAAAATCTCCAAAGCTGTCTTTAAAACAAAGGCTAAAAATATGCCATGTTATAAAGTCTCTTTTAGAGCAAGTAGCCAAAAATTAGTGGTTGCTTGTGCTTGTTTTTAGGTTTTGATATTGTATAACAATTCACAAACTGAACTTAATTAATATTTATTTCTGGAATTAGTATTACAATTACCTCACAAAGGCATAGACTAAGGAAGGGAGAAGTCAGGAAGGCTAACAGTGCTCAACGTCAAAACTTAGTTGTGCTTGTGCCCAGGATCTTGCCACGACCTATAGGACATCTGCTTCTCAGTAGGAAAAGGGAGGAAAAACACCTCTGCTGATTCCGAAAGTACCGTGGCTAGGAAAATCAGACACACTTCATTTCCATCTCTATTAAGCTATGTTGACAAACCAGACTATTAGCCATATTTGAAGAGGATTAGTAATTAACTAGGTAGCCTAATTATCAGAACTCCTTTGTCCTCTCAGAAGAAAACAATTATAAATCTATTTCCACATATTATTTAAAATAAAAATATTTCACAACGACAGATTTTATTGCTTGGTGGTTTGCAAATGAGTCATGGAATACATTGCACTGCTGTTTGAAGTTTCATTTGGTGGCTTTTAATAAAATCCCACTGTTTATGCATCAGATGGAGCATAATCTGTTTATTTCCTTTTTCCTGTGCAAAGCGTCACTTTAATGCCAGTCTGCTGAGACTGGCAGAGACTGACAGACACAGTTGCATCATTAGAGCAAAGGTGCCAAAAGGGATGTTTGGCTCTTTCAGAACTCCAGCTCTTCAATCCCTTTTATGCCAGCGGGCAATATTTATTAAATACTCTGAGAACCAATTCAGCTCATTTAAATAACCCTGGCAGCAGAAACTTGCATGTGATTAGCAGAGAGAGCTGCTGGTGTGGGAACAGGATGGGGTACAGGAGTCCTTAAGGCTGATTCCCAAGCTGGCTGTGGGTCAGCGCATTTCTTTAGCCGTGCCTGCATGAATGGACACAGGCAGATCAGAGCTTGTGTCCCTTTGCATTGTCTGGATGAATGCCAGCTCTGGTTCAGAACTTTTGGAGATTTCCTGCCTGAAAGGAGGCTGAAGGGCAGAGCTGCTCACTTTATTGTGGGGGTGCTCCAGGGTAGCTGTAGGGTTCTCCTGTAAGTCTCTGCTCAGGTTCTGGATAGCACCTTTACTACCATGGTGCAGAGATTATGTTCCTGCCCCTCCTGTGGTGGAGCTGATGGCACTTTTTACCTCCTGGAGTTCTGGCTGCCATGCAGTGCTTTTGTATTGATGGGCAGAATCATGCTGGAAATATTTCTTAAGGCCTTGGAAGAGAAATGGCCTTCTGTGTTGCTTCATGTCCTTTAAAACTGTTGCTTTTCACCATTAAGGATGAAAATGCAGCTTGGTGCTGCTCATGAGGTCATCATTAATCAGGTCTGACTGAATGCTCATCAGTTTAGTAGATTTATGTGTATTTATTGTCATTGTAACATTTCATGTGCAGTTACATCCATTACATGGAGTCTGTGCAAACCTAGGTAGATGCAGATGCAAGCCTTGTCAGGTGTATTTTTTCTTTGCTGAGTCAGGGGCAGATTTTACACAGCCAAGTCAGAGAGTCTGGGCTGGTTTTACAAATTCAGATATATTTAATATTGATAGTGTTTGGAATAACAGGTGAGGGCACAAACTGAGCTAAGAATCTGTTTCTGCTCAGCATTGTGTGACTACATAGTAAGAGGAGTTTTACAGTCTAAACAGGTATGTAGAGGTGAGGGTTTGTTTTGGAAAATGCTCAGAATTACAAAGTGATGTGTGCAAGATAGCACAGCAGATTGGACACAGATCTTGGCTTGAACACGTAACTCCTGCTTTCTGGGACTGTTCTCTTGTTTCTCTCCAGCTCTCCCTGCCAATATAGAGATATTATCCATACATGGACACACAAATGCCACAGCAGACTGCAAAGCCAGATCTTCAGCTCATTAAAAAATCAATGCTTCTTCATTATGCCAATAGGGCTATGCTGATTTACCATATATGAGGACTTGATAGCATGTTTATGTTAAATGTTTCTTGTGTTTTTAAGATTGAGAACTCAAGACTTCCAAAATTTTCTTCCTAATTTAGGCATTAATTCTATATGTAGGCTGAGAAGTGTATGACCTGATTTTTGATGAGTGATTCTAGTGTAAGCAGTGGTTGCCTGAATCCTTCATAGTTCAAATCACTCACATCACTGCTTGTATATGAATGTGGGTGCTTAACTTCAGGCACCTAATTTTAAAAATTTGTCCCAAGTATTGCTTTTGGCTGCTGAAGATTTCAGTGCCCTATTGTCATTGTTCAGTTCAGCCATCTGTTCTTCTGGATCTTCTTTGTTATGGTGTGTATAGCTTTTGCATTAGTTTGATCTTGTGCAAACAGATAATGTTTGCAAAATTCTGCATAGTATTTTCATAGGTTCAGAATAATAATGGATTAGTTTTTACATGTGGGTACTGTTCCTAACTTAAATGGTACAGGACAAATCACCTATAAAAGTAAAATGGCAAAAATGCCATCATTGGATTAAACATCATGTCCTCAGGTTGGTTCTAATCAAGTTGGCTTTCTTCTAAAATGGGTTGTTTCTGAGGGTGCTTACTTTCAGCTTGGGTGCCAACATCCTTTAATTTTCCACAGTGCTTTGAAATGACCTTGCAAGGTTATATAAGAACTTCTTACAAGGTGATCTGGAGACTGGAGGAACATGTCAGGCTGGTATTTCACTTACATCTAGATGTTCTGTGTGACACATTAATGCTGCAGACACGTCTGCTATCCCTAAGGGGCTGGGGAAACTTCAGTCTCAGGCAGAGGCAATGTGCGGGGTTGACAGAGCAGAAAAAGAATCACTGCACGTTACTGTAGCAGGTGAGAGATGGACACAGGGGAATTGAGTGGAATTGAGCAGGGCTTAGTATGATTACATAAAGCATGTGGCTGTGTTTTGTGACTTAGAAATAAGGCATAGACAGTGATTCACTAAATACATATTCTGAATATAAAGGAGTGACTCTTTATGGCTTAACTTCTGTCACTCTCCCAATAGCTTGAAATCCGGTTCACAACAACTGTACCTTTATAAGTACTTCCATAATTCTACTGAGCTTGATCTCATCCACGAGACCAAAAGGGTAATTAAAAATATGAACAGTTCCTAGACAAGTCATAGTTTTATCTAGAAGTTCTGAAATGCTAAATCCACATAATTTGTAGCATTCCATGGGGTTTTCTATTTGCTTAATTTTAAAACTCCTAAACAGTTGTTACATGCAGCTGAAAGATATGGCAAGGTTTCGAACTCTGTAAACAACTTTGGATGCCCATCTTTTATAGTCATGCAAGTATTTAGTGTCACCTGCATTATTTTTTGAATAAAGAACCTGGTTCTCCTTTTTGAAAACCTCTTTAGGGTTTTCAATTCAGTTTGAAATATGTGTTATCTGAGGTGTAGACTATTCTCTCTGTCCTCTGCCTGTGTCATGGTTTTGGGTACCCTTAATAACCAATACAATAAGAATCTTTACTCCCTTGTTCTCCTTTTTCTTGGTCGTATGTAAAACTCCTATTTTGTACCCTATGATTGCAATTTGATTTGACTATTTACTTACTTTATGCTGATAATTTTCTTCCTACTATGTTCTGTCTTCATTTCTATTTTGTTTCAAAGCTGCCTAGATTTGAATTAAAAAAATAAGACAAGTTAAGAACAGCATTATCACATACAGCAAACACAGTTGTTCATTCCAGTGGTTTTGTTGGCCACCAGTTTGGCATTTCTGTATTTGGAATGGAAACCATTCTCACTAACACATGAATTCTGGAGTGTCTGTAGGTATAGGCAAAAACAGTTGCCTGAAATAGCAGATTGCTCTGAGCAGTCCTGTGGTGATGACCTTCTGATAGCTTTGCCTGTACCAGAGCACTGCAAAATCAGGCCAGCTGCAATTTTAAATGAACTGAAGATTGGTGGTTGATAGGCTGGGGCAGCACCTGTTGTTGGAGGTGAGCACAAGGCTTCTTCTCCCTGTTCCCTGGATACCAAAAAGAGCACCAGAAGCAAATCTGCTGACCTAGTTCTGTCTTCATCTCTTTTCCTTCCAATAGCTTGGGAATTATGGCTTTGTCTTGACCCAGACACTCATTCTTTTGATGTGGTTTTCCTTATACTGCATAGAAGCCCCAAGTTATAGGAGAAAACTTTTTAAATCTCCTCAAAACTCAAGAACATAAAAATTGCAGCTATTTTCAGTGTAATGAGGCTGTAAATCTTTTGGTCGTTTGAAATCTCCTCTCTCATATTTAAATTCAGTTGAACTGCAGTAGAGCAGCCTTGTGGCTTTGACAGTTTGCTTCTAAAGTTCACCTGCCCCCGAAAATGTTCTTACGGGAGCAGTCCAAGCCATGACTGTGTCAGCAGGGCTGCATGGGAGAAAGCACTCTAAGAGCTTTCTTTGGGTCCTGTCACATCTGCTATGACTTACTGTACCAGAAATCCCTTCTATGCTGGCATTCTCCAGGGGTATTATCCTTTCTTCAGAGGTGAAAGCCTCAAAGGCTTCATTCTTACTAATGGTCCAGGGCCTGTTTTCGGTCCCCTAGTCCGTATGACATAGCAGATGAAATAATTCTGTCCCTCTGGACTCAATAAATGAGACAATGTTGACAGGGCTGCAGCTGTGCTGATTCTTCATGGACCTTATCTGCAATTAATGATGGATTAATTTTTATTTTTTGTATGTGCCAATCTGGCTGTATTTGAATAAACACAAGAAAGAATAAGAACACACCAACAAAGAGCTGTTGCTCTGCATTTGTTGCATTTGTGGGTATATGCCCAGTATAGTGTCATGGTATATTAGCTACGAGACACTGGCAAAATATGGGTGGTTTCTCAGTCATGCAAAGTAAAAAAAAAATTGGTAGAAAAGGAGGGGAACCAAGGAGTTGGGGCTGGTTTTAAGATCAGCTGTCTGAAGGCAACAGGATAACATTTCATTTCCTAAATTATATTGATATGGTTTCCTGAAAATAAGTCAAAGAATGGATAATTTTCACATTTCGTTTAAATTATAGGAAGACCTTGCAAATTAATTTATTGGTATCCAGGTAAAGTTTAATTACACCATGAAAAGAGAAGGTGGCATCTTTCTCAGTACAGCTTCTCTGCGTGTAACTTTCAGAAAGAGGTTCAGAACATCATTAAATTGTAGACTCTGGAGACTGAACTGGCTCTGTGACCGTTTATAATCCAATTAAGAAGAAATAAATAAACACACAAACAAATCCCAAGACCCATCTGAATTGTCAACATAGACAAAAAATTCATTTAAGTTTAACTCTCATAAATTTTTCTTTAATGAAAAGGGTGCACTAAAGTAAATGCCACAGAATTGCTGCTTTTAACAAATTGTAGGTATTACCATATTTAGGATTTGTAACTTTTTTCTGAAGCCCCTGATAGTCCCCAATCTTTCCAATCAACTCCCTGTTATAGTTCTTCTGGGTTTTTTTTTTGCAGAACACAAACAAGAAAATGAAAAACATTGAAACATTTCATCATATGCAGCAGGATTTAAAGCTGCTTTGGAGAAATTGCACCTCATTATCTGGAAATACAGTTACCCAGACTGAAAACAGCCCAAGATGATAGAATGCAGCAACTTGTCTATTTAGAAACATAGGAAACTCATTTCCCTAGTGCTCTGTTCTCCACTGGTTCCCCACCGAATACAGAATGAACTTAAAGATTTCTGCCTTATGTTCAAAAGCCTACTGAGGATTTGCCTTTTTTTTTTCTTCTTAGCTGTAATAAGGACCACTATATTAGGTAGTTTGCAAATTCATGTGTGGACAGTCCAAACCCTGGCACCACTGAGGAAACAAAACAAGAGGACTCGATTGAGTGATAATTTTTGGGCAAATTCACAAAAGACCTGGGAATGGAGCCAAATCTGTGACATTCACACTAGTTTCACAGCAGCCAAATCACACTGGCTGCCAAAGCTACTCAAGTAAGCACATCTTTCTCTACGAACATCATCTTTTATAAGAATTTCTGTCACAATAGTGAAGTTTCTAATCTCAGGATGTGAAATGGGATACTCTTTTATGTCACTTGCAAAACTTACTTTAGCAAGCAATTAGAATATCAGCCCAGAGAGATCTGTTGGATACGTTTGTTCCTTTGATTAAGCTTTCCAACAACATCACATCTTTCCAAATCTCAAAACCAAGAAGCAGAAGAAAGAAGAAGAAAAGATGCAGGGGAAATCATTATTTCCTTAAAGTCATCCAGCATCTGGACAGCACAGGGCTGAAGATAATATGCACAACTAGGTTAATGGAAAGGGACGTTCAGTATTGTTAAATATTAGTTCTTGTTCCTTCCTACAACATCTCATTTGGTCATCTTGGAACTCTTTCACATTCCACCTCCTCCATACGGAAACTTCAGCCTGAAAAGATTGCTGTGCACCTCTTGGTGTCTATATTTTGCGTTTTTACTTGCTGGATGCCTCCACATCTGCACCCACATGCCCATGTAGGCTGATGGCTGCACAGAGGCCTCCGTTTGCACAAAGATTCCCAGCTAAATGGGTACATACACCAACTTGTTTTGCAGCTGTGCTTCCAGAAGACCTGGGAGATCAGCCTTTTAGTTGCCATAAATTTGGACATCAAAGCTTTACTGAACAGGCACTGAGTATACTTCCCTTGTGCCATGGACTGCATGCCCAAACCTTGAGATGCAGCCTCCACCATTGATGTAGAGACCGCCTCTATCTCAGTGAGTGCAGAAAAGCATATATATTTGTCTTCTGTAAACTGCATTAAGGAGGTAAAAGCTTGCCTTAATTATGAATGAAGTGCAGCATCTGCACAACTAGACAGAGTTACTTTTAAGGGGGTATACATTTAAACATGTCTTTCTTTGAAATGTCAAGCTCATTGCTACTTATCTTTTCTAATTAAGCAGCTACCTGTGTTGGCTAGGTATGTTGATGAGCTCGTACTTCAAAAGAACTGTGATTATAGTCCATATTATGAATAAAAACCACATTTGACTGAGGCAAAGCTTGGATCACATGAATATGTAACTGTATTATAACAGATCTGCAAAGAGGTTTGGAGGATTGTAGACAGAAGATGAATTAATTAAATAAGGAATTACATCCATAAGGTGAAAAGTCCCTAAAGATAAGTATGCTGAGAGCTATTTTAGGGAAAGGATCTAGGGTTTCTATGCCTGAATAATTTTATGCAAATCTTCAATGGCAGTGCTTGTGTCTGTGGCTATATTTTCCCTCTTACACAAGTGCTCTCAGTTCTAGAGTCTCAAACTTTTTGTAGCTTCATGCACATCAGTAGACCAGCAATCAATGTGCCTAAAGGTCACAGGAGAGGATCTCCCAGGTGGAGAAGATCAGGGTGAATATTTGCTCAGGAAAAAGGAAACTCATTTCTTTCCTGAGCTCTGCTTAAAGGCCCCTGTAAGTCACTAAATCAGTATACGTAGAAAATCTAACCCAAGGTCACAGAGAGTACCAGACTGTGGCTTTCCGGAGTCATGAAATAACCAGTTACCATAATTTAATGTCAATTTGGCACAGGTTGCTCCCATTCTGTGTAATGCTTTCCATTCTTCAGTAGTGAGAAAAAGAGATTCAAAAGTGTTCCTTTAGTATGTAGGTGTCCTCTCTTCCTGGATGTTATTTTGAAATATGTTGTTTGTACTTTCACATGATTAAATGCTTGGTTTACCTGAAATATCTTGTAATCTGCACACACACAGAGATTGTAATCTCATGTAATACATATAGAAATGTTCACGTTATTGTTTCTATCTATTTTTAATGTCTTCCATTGTGTTACTAGGAAAGATCCAGATTTTTACTAACACTTGTGTGTTTATTGTATTTATTTTTTAAATGTGTAGGTTTGTTTATTTTGATTTTTAGGTGAAAAAAGAAGATTATTTTAGTTTGGTGATCTCCCTATTATATTCAAAGTGTCTTTCCACTCTTTTTACACAGTAGATAATACCTTTTAGCCACCAAATTAGAATAATTCAACACACTCCTCTATTTTAAATTATATTAAGAGTGACTGTGGTTTGTTTTAGACAATAAGCATGTTGACAGGATGATTTTTAGAGAATTTTTTGCCATTTGTAAAACAAGCAGGTAAACAAATAAATAAAAAGAAAAAAAAGATAAACAGGATCAATTTCCTGTTTTCCTTTCAGTAATTTCTGGTGAGCTATTTTATGCTCTTTTGTGTATTTCAGTAAGGGCTTCTGCTTGTTTGGGAAATAGGTTTCTCCTGATTCTGAGGTGGAAGAAGTAAGATAAGAGGGGCAGTGTATCTTGCTTAAATGAAAGAACAAACAGTAGTAACCAAGCATTGCAATACTAGAAAGCAGAAAAAAAATTGCAATTCTAAAAATGATATTTTTTGAAGACTGGGGACATTGAAACATTTGCCTGTCTTGAACACCACTTGTATCAGATGTGTTTGGAACATTGCTGCTGTTGAAAGTTTTTTATGTTTGGATGTTTGCAGTACTTCCAGGTCTGAACAAGGAAGTACTGCTGGGTAATGAGTCCCATACCATCAGGGAAACTCTGCTGTGGTGCATCCTCAGTGATCCCATACCTGTGACCAAACCCGAGCAAAACGGTGCTACTAGCAGAAATTTACTATTGATTATGATCTTTATTTTCTCACATAATGCAAGTTCCTGCTATCATCCAGGATACTTTTTTCACCTGAAATAATAAAATTCCAGGAGTGGGCTGTGAATGTGTCATCTCCCTGTATCAAAACCTGCCAAGTTCCCTGCAGACCTTTGCTGCAGGTGTACCCAATTCCTTCACTAAGTTCTGGCACTTTTACCGCTTGTGAGGGTGAAACAATCCACGCTTAAATCTCATCAGCGCAGTTTAGATAGCAAAAGGTGAATATTCATATTGACAGCCACAGTCTGGAATTTTAAGCTGTGTTTTACAAACGAAATGCATGGGTACAAAACTACTCAAGCAGGTCTTTTTCAAAAATTCAAGTAGCCACCCTTGGATTTTCAACAAGCCACCACTTTTTCAACAAGCCAAGTAGCCAATGAGAGCATGAATTCCTGCAGACAAGTGGCTCAGGCATGCTTTGTACATCAGAGTGTCCTACCTAAACTGTGTGTGCTCCAAACACAAACCGAGCTGTGCTACCTCCTAAGACTAATTGTAAATAGAGCTATTACAGAGCCAGGGAAGTCATTATGATGGCTCTTTGTCTAAGGCATCTGGCAGCCTGTAAAACATGATGCTTATGATGGTATTAGATGGCTCTAAGAGCTATATATCATGCCTGTCACTCTGGAAAGGCACCTGCTGACTTTTCATATGCCAGCTTGTAAATAGAGGTGTGCAGACAACTTGGCTACAAAATCTCCCATCTGTGTTTAATGAAGCTGATTTGAACTTTGGTCTGTGACCCTAAAAAGAATAGTTAAAGAATTCTTTTAAGGATGTACGGAAGAAAAAGAAAACCTTTGCTCAATGCATAATTGGTCCAAGGATAGAAATTTTTTGGCAAATATTCTTGAAAAGGTCATTCTGTGTTTATATGCAAACTGCCTTTTGGTGCTTTGACCCCAAAAATCCCTGCTGAACAGAAATACTTCTCCAAGTGTGCATCTAGTGAGAACAGGTGATGCAGAAAGCCAAAGATATGCATTCCCTGGCATATCACCATAGGTGGCTGTTCCCAGCCCCCTGTACAACATTCTTGCCTTTTGGCTCTAAGGTGAATTAGTGCATGGGCTACAGCCTGGCTGCTCTGTTCTGTACCCCCACCCCTTGCCTGTTACTGTCTGGCAAAGAGAAAGGTTTGCTTTGCCTTTGCTCTCTGCAAGTGTGCTGCTGGTCTTCTCCCTGTTCTTGCTCACTTGGCTTCTGGGATCACGGCAGGATTCAGACCCAAGAGGGCCAACACTTTCTATGCAACAGAAGTATTTTAGGAAATGTAGTAAGTGTCCTTGCTCCTGCATTTTGTGCAGAGGTGCTTGAGGACATGTATAAATATCTGCAAGGAGTGTTTATGGGATGCATACAGCTCTGTCCCTGGCTTTCATGCTCATTCATCCTTAACCCCTCTAGAATTAGGAGATATACATAATAAATGATTTATTTTGAGATTATCTCTTGAGATTTTTAAAATCTTCTCAAAGCATAGACTATGTCAATTGTATGCAAACTCTCAAATGGAATTATTACTCATAATCAACACTCTTAAGTTTGTATCTCATTCTCACTGTGTCATTTTAAAAGGAGATCTGATTCTCTGTGCCTGTTTTTCAAATTGAAAGAAAGAAATGATGTATTTTTGAATCCATATTCAGGACTCAGAGACATCAGCTGAATGGCCTCTGGAGTCTCAGGATTTCCAATAAACTTTCATCAACAGAAAATCATTCACTTCAGGGAAAGATATATGTATCCCAGTAGTTGCATGCAAACACAAGAGTGGCAATGTGTTAAATTAGATGCCTTATCAAGTGGCACAGTAAGAATAGTGCTAATCTACATAATCCATTGCAACAATAGATGTGACATAGCAAAGTGCACGGTTAAGCTTAATAAATAATATTTTTGAATGTACAACGTATTACCAGATTACTTTTGAGAAAAAGTAAGTAAAAAGAAAGAAAAAAATCAAACTTTTAAGTCTAATAATGGAAAAGACTTCCAGTAATTATCAAGGTTCATAGAATCTGAACTGAAAGTTTTAATTTAATTTCTAATATGTATGTGGGGACCCTATTGTTGAAAAATTAATGAAAGGTAGACAAAAAGGATTTTCTAAAACAACATAAGGGACGAGTATGCAGCCTGGAGTCTCCACAGAATGAAAACATTTTTCTTCTGCAGAACTCAGATATCCTTGTGGTTTAATATATATTTCTATTCAACCTAAAACCTTTATCATGATTGAAAAGACTGCTACTGATTTGGTAGGATTTTGAACCAAATGTGTTGAAGACTTTATTCCTATGTAAAACTTTATTTATTCAGTGAATATTTAAAGACTACTGTTTACAGCCAGGTCCCACATACATCAAGACCTTCATTCACAAAAACACACAAGGAAGACACTTGTAATTTTTCTACCTTTATGTCTTCCTGATGCCAGAACTCATAAAATGGTACACCTTTTTTTTTTTTTAATAAGCCATAGAAGTTCATTTTCTCTTTGTGCCCACTCTCCCTGTAGCAAAGCAATGCTGCAACAGTCCTGTTTGTGTTGTCAAAAAATAAAATAGAAAATCAAAATGAGCATAAAAAGGCCACCGAATCTAAAAAAACCCTCAGTTCAAAACATGCTGCCTTGGAAATTTATGTGTGCATGAATGCACATATAAATGGCACTTTAAATAATTAAATCACCAAATAAAGGAACTGAGGTGGGTGTGATTTTTACCAATATTTTAAAAAAGTTATTTCTTTTATATTGCATGAGTATGCCAATGAGCAGTGAGGTAAGCAGAGCTCAGCCTGCTCTCAGCGCAGACTCAGTTCATACATGCAATGAGAGCAGCACTGAGCTCTGCATCTCTTCAGCAGACGTGGCCTGGAGCCAAGATCCTGGGCAATGCAGGTGCGACTGGAGTATCCCATCATGATTTAGCTCCGTGTGTGCAAATTGCCAGAACCTAATATTGGCAAGAGGAGAGGAAAGGTCCCACCTGCATTTTGTGTGCCACAAGTGTGGCTGAGTCTCTTGACTCACAGTAGGAAGAGTAGCACCATTATAAACCCTGCCAAGACCTTTGTAAAGCCTGCTCTCATGCTCTGCTGCAAGGGAGGGTGCAGTGCACAGGCTGCTGCCACTTGCCTTTGTGCTAAACACCTTCGATTCTCTCCCAGCAAAGGCAGAATGCAAAAGGGTGGGAGGAGAGAGAGCCCAAAAAGGCATTAGATCACAAAGTCCTGCATCTGGATACGTGTTCTGAAGTCGTGGAATGACACATAAGACCACTTCCAGGGATCACAGCCTGGAAATTTTAGGAATTAGTTTCAGGGGATTTTAGGATTCCTTTGAAAGGACAGGGTATAACCAACTGCAGGTGTTAGATGATGGCTGCAGCACAAAGCATTAATGAAAGGGAATGATATTACAAAGACACTATCTTGATAACTGTTGTTCATTAAAGGTCAGACTGTGTGGGGTAGCCTCTAATTTATGGGTCATATAGAAGTGATTCACAAGAGTGAAGTGAGACAGCTCCTTACAAGTCCTTCTTCTCGTATGATAGAGAAGAGGCATCCCAGAGCCTGGTCGCTTTTCCACTTTCTCCAGAAGCACTGGCAAGATATGGAGAAAAAGAAAGACTCATTTCAAAGAAAGTAAAGTACTTTCCAGAACCTGCTAAGTTCCACATAATTCTCCACAGACACCATTCCCTCAGACATATATGTTAACTTGCTGTGTTTTGGTTATGTTATTATTATTATTACTAATCTTGAAACACTGGTCTCATCTCTGGTAGATGATTATGTTTTGACCTGTGATTCACTTATTCACTTCTAGTTTTCTGTGTGATAAAGATGTTGAACAGTTGCCAAATTTCATACCAGAGGTGTCTGAACAGTGTGGTAGATTAAATAATCTCTGCAAACCACATTTCTATAAAGGCTTTTAAAACACATTAGGATTTTTTGGGGTGAAAAGCAACTGTAAACTGCAGTTATGATTGTCATTCAGCACTTAGGTGTTATTGGAACAGAATGAAGGGGAAAGAAAAGCTATATAATGACTGTTGACATGAATATGTGATGTGTTGACCTTTGCTAACTACCACAGTTTCTATCTGAAGTGTGAAGGTATAGAAATAATATCTGACTTGAAATTTAGAAGATTTCATTTCCATGCTCTAGAGGTACTAGCTTGTATTTCTTATTTACATTTATCGTTAATAAGGACCCAGAAGCACAGCAGGTAAGAAAGTAGTGTCCCACAGGATATTCTGGAGTTTCAAAGAATGTTTTTTTTCTCAATTACAATGAAAATCTCAGTTAGACTAGAAATGCTAATCTATTTTATTCTGGAATGCTGAACAATTTTATTTTAATAATGCACAAGCAAAGTATTATATTGAATCAAATGTCTGAAGAATACTATGTAAATAATATGAAACCTTATAAATTAAAGGTAATAACAAAATTGATACATTAAAAAATGATACAAAATGCTTCCAACTTTTCAAAACATAAGGTTTTAATATGACATAATCAAAGCAAAAGATGAAACAAGATTCAATTTTATACTTTTCTCTCAAGATGAGTATGAAAACTGGCACTGTCTTATTTTAATTCAACATTTCTGAATGTGAAACCTTCACCTGAATGTGAAGCTTTTGACCATGTATGAATTCTTAAGACAACAGGTACATCATATTAAGTCTTTGCTTGGTTCCCTCACTCCAAGTAACAGTGGATGAGTGCCTGCAAAGCATTTCTGTTGGCAGGTCTTAATTGCAGCAGAGGAGACGTCTCTCCATCAAATTCCTGCAGGCTATGTGCCAGGATCAGAAACTCTGCTTGGCTTAGATGCAGGTCTAAAGGGATGTAGCAATTAAGCTGTTATCCTTAGGTCTTCAGTTTATATAGAGTTACTGCTTTGCAAACTTAGAGTATGAAACTACATTTGTGTGGTGCTGTACAAAACTCTGCACTAAGGAAGAAAGGAAATGTTTGTGGGGCCTTGTCTGGTCATGTGTTTTGAAAACACAAGTACCACACAGAATGCTGTTAGTAGCATGAGAGTGTGAAATAATGAGTAAGAGCACAGATACTTTTTCTTGTCAGTCAATCCAGCCTTAAGCTGGGTATTCCAAACTACTTCCTTGTGGAGTCATTTTTATGAGCAATGAGAGAGGCAGCTTACTTAGAAATGTGCTTTCTAAGCTGTTTGGCTCTCAAAGCTGTTCTGAAAGCTTAATGTCTTTGAAGATAGGTTGAAGTGCTTCATTCATATTTGTGGCATTAATAAAATTCTCACAGAGAGTGATTGTGGAATGGCATGTGTACAAACCAATAATAACTTCCTAACTTGTGCAGCCTTCTCTTTGGCCCTAATTCCCTCACCTCAGGGTTGACACAGGGCCTCTGGAAAAATTATCTTGTGGTTAACGTGCCATCCCTCTGCCAGTCTCAAGACAGACTAGCATCAGGCAGCTGCCACCAGCAGCTATGGACATTCAGCACCTCTGAAAATTAGCTGTAGGGTATCTTAAGTCTGATATTCCAAAAGTGGTGAATCATAAATTAAAAGCTGCAGTTGCAAACATAACTCTAGTTCTTGAATTTTTCATAAGAATTACTAGAATTAAAGCCTTACAGAGGACAAAAATAAGTGAGAAAAATCAAAAGACTTGCTGTACCCACTTGAAAAGGAGAATCTACATGAATGGTACTCACTCTGATTGTTTCAAGTAACATCTTAAAAGCAATGTTGATAATTTTGAAATAATAAAAAAGATTAGTAAATAATCTCTTAAAGTGAAGCCACACTGCAAGGTCAACAGTTAGTGTAGTGCCATACTAAACAGCAAAATGAACAAATTTGTTGGTTAAATCAATGAGCAGTTGGTTGATAAACCTGCTGGGGACTTGGCAAGAAAAGCTGAACATCAGTAGAAGTTAAATTGGGATGGAAAAGAATGCAGAAATCTAAGAGTTGAAATGTGTCATTTACCATATTTCATTTTAGTTTCCTACCCAAGATCCTACAAGCCTATCACATTTTACAGGGAAGATACGTGATTCTACTCAATAAAACAGTTTAAACAAAGAGTGAAACATAGCCCCAGTTCTAAATTTATATAGGTTCTTAATTTGGTGTCAGATATCACAAATAGGATTGCTAGAATCATATTACATATCACAAACTGTCGTACAAATGTAAAACAACATGTCCAGGTCTAGGAAACCCTCTTTCCTCTAATCAAGCTTGATAAATAGGAAATCCTTAAGCTGCTGGAGTCAGTGAGATAATACCCAAATCAGTTCATGTCACAGAGCTGTCTGAAAGATCTCTGACTCTTCTGCAAAAGGCTCCATGGATGGAGCCACATTTGTGGTTTACTTTGGGCTGGTTTTGGGTTTAATCTACCCATTCTCCACACCTAGCAAACTTTCACACCATGACAAGCCTGAGAGTATTCAAAGTGGATTTCTTTTGGATGAAACTAATCCTGGACACATACTCCAGTCATGCTTCAGATGCAATGGGCTCAGTGCATGGGCCAGACCAGAAGAAATTTGAAGCTCTCTGAAATGCAGCTCATCCAGATACAAGTTCCTGAGCACCAGCTGTTCATGTCTAAAAATCTTCTCTTGCTGGCCTGCATTACTTGGTAAAGCAGACATGGTTTGTCTGTCCATCTGCATTGCTGCCTGGATGTTTCTGTGGGCCAGGCTGCCTGCAATTCCTGTGCTCTGGCTGCAGCATCAAAACTTTTCTAAAATTTGTTTGCTTCTATGGATTTTGCAGAGAATAAAATGAGTTTACAACAGCCTTCCCCTGAGCAGGGCAATCTGGGGTCCAAAAAGGAGGTAGACTTGAGAAGAAGAATCTTTGATCTGGCTCCATGTGGTCCTGCACTGAGTTTTTAGGACCCACAAGTTCACTGGAGCAAGAGAGTAATAGTGATCACTGGTTGGCTGGTGCATATCCTAAAAGACATAAAAAACATAACATGGTGTTCATCACTTGCGTTTTTTACAGGATGCACAACAAACAACATGGACTTTGGGGTGGGAGGACTTTTTGGAATGAGTCATTTGGGTTAAAATAAGCCTTCCCAGAATTATCATCTCATTTTCTTTTTCTGACTTGTTTGCAGAAAAAGAGTTTTCCATTGACGCATGAAGCGTTGTTGTCTCAAAAAGGCTAGAGCACTATATTTGCTTTTAATAAAAACTTTAATTTATTTGTCAAAGCTCAACAGTGCTAATACATATCCATATGGTGTCTTAAAAAAATCCATATGGTATTCCTATATCAGAATCAGTGTGTGTAATCCACAGAAAACATCCATCCAGTCCTTAAAAATGCATAAAGTTCTCCATAAACAAACAAATAATATACAAATAATATACAAATAATATAATTGGCTGCATGGTCCTATGGAGGAAAATACTGGTGATTCCTCCTCTCTAGGTTCTGTCTGAAGGCAGAGGAAGGTACTTCTCATGCTGACACAAGGGAGAAGGAGCTTCACACTCCATACTCCAGTGTTAGGAATGTGCAGAGCTTCTACAGGTACCTGTCCAGTGGAGACGATGATTGTGGCCATTGTGTGCCAACAGTGCTTCTGCTGAGCTGCCCTGAATATGCCCTATTCATTTTGTGATTCCTGCTAGCAAAGAGATTTCCCTAGAGGTTTTTCTTATGTGCTGCTATTGCATCTTTCTGGGATCTACTGTATCTACGAGCCATTGCTGACCAGTGCAGAAGTTGTGTGGGCTTGATGAGAAAAATGCATTTTAAAAATTGACTGTTGAACTATCTGTGTTCTTACAGCCCATGCAGCAGCAGTGCATATTTAAAACACAGTGGTGGTCTCTTCCAGGTGCCTGTGAATGCTGAGGGATGTGAATTACTGATCTGTTTTTTTTGCCTTTTGTAAGATTAACAGATTCCACTTTCTCCTTAGCAGGCCATTAATATTGATATTTTCATGTTTATTCTCATCTCTCATTTGACTGTCAAAAAAGTAGTATTTAGCAGTACACTTCATTTAGTGCAATGTATGAAACTAGTACTATCTCAGAATAAATACATTATGTCTCTCATGCATGAGATAACATTTAGAAAGGAATCAAACACTAGAAAGAAATTAAAGAAAGGAAAGGAGAAAAAAAAATGCCATGGACACCCAGAAGCCAGATTGATACAAATTGTTGTAAGCTTCATTGGAAAAACAGAGGAAAAAAACAAATCAGTTTTCATAAATAATACTCATTGTCCTTTCATGTTGATATTGTTTAGATGAGTGTTTATATGACTATATGACTGGATACTGGTATCTTTCATTGCTTTGGAAAGGGAAGTTTGTACACACACTGAAGATGATAAAAAAATACAGCAGCCTTACAGGAATATGAGGGCTTCTGCTAGTACTCTCTCAGCCCAAGGAAAATGTAAGCAAATGCGTGAGAAAAAATGCCCAGTGTTTGCAGACTTTTTTTCTCCATTTCCCATAGAATTAGAGAAGAGCGGGTTAGGAAAGATCTAAAAAGGTCAGACTGTGAAATTTGCAGGCAAAACATTTGGTGCACCATTCAAAAGGAAACTAAAAATATTTATTAAAAATAATTTGGTTTTAATAGATTAAAAACAAAACTACTCATGGATGATTTGGAAAAAATGAAATGTTCCTCACAGTTGTGAGTGTTCTTTGTGCTGTGCTCTGGTCCCCCAGGACAGGATGTACCAGAGCCCTGACCACTGCAAATCAGTCTTACACCACTGCTTGTCCCTTTCTTTTTTTTGCAGAGGGAGGTAGATCAGTAAAGCAAGAAGGTGGTATGGACAGCCTATTTCAGTGTGTTTAACTGACTTAGTTATTTCCAAGACAGCATAGTGCAGTACTTTCTGATACAGGGCATGCAGAAATTCCTTTCACTTTCAGCCATCATAAAATTAAATTTTCTTTTTTTGCTTTTTGATGTCGTAACAGAAAATGACATGATACGTATATTATTCTCCTGTAATCAGTTTATTCTACATTGAGTATGCACAAACAAGTAGAGCAAGCTGTAAATCCTCTTCAATCTAAAAAGATGTTTTTCAAATTTCGTATAAGGAATTTCTACTTATAACATTTTTTCTCCGAACACTGATAGCAAAACCATCACCTGATACATAAATGTTTGATACTGCTTTGTTTTGGAATTTGCAATAACTGGGACTCTCAAAAGCAATCTGGGATGATCTCATTCAAATCTTACTGGCATTGTATGTCTGCAAGGACCTGACACTTTGGAAAAAATCCACCTCAGAATCACTTAAGCTGTATTTCCACACGACAGTAAATCTAATTTTAAGGAGCACTGTAGAGAAACAAAACACCACAGCCACATGACATAAAGCCCTGAAGCTGTACAATGTCTCCCTGTCAGTCCAAGTTGTTAAAAAATACTAAAGGAGAACCTTTGTTTTAGCAGGATTTAGGTCAGAAAGGCATCATTTGTTTGTTTATAGCTGGGATAAGGCTGAAACGCAGCTCAAGATGTAAGCCCCTTGTTGTTGGGGCTGATGTTGGTGGTTCTGTTTGGCAATAGGAACACGTCAGAGTCCTTGCATTGAGTCCTGTGAGAATACAGGCTTGTAGCTGGGTGGGCATGTGCTGGAGGGGTCTGTAAGAGCAATGGAGAGATTTACCCATCTGCAGCAAGAACAAAGACATCTTGTATCCAAAGCAGTGTATCAGGTTCACCTACTATTTCACCTATCAAAAAAAAGGAGCTCTTGGTAGCTTTATGGTAGCGTGACGTGGGTGAAGGCGTGCCTTTTTTCTGATTTTATTTTGAGTCAAACCAAAAGAATCACACTGTGACTCCAGCGCTGTGTTACTGTAGATGCTCAGTGCATCTTTAGAATTTAATCTACTTTACCGACTACAAAAAGATCACCTAATGCAGTAGAATCATGCCAACTATCAAACAATAATCTGAGCAGTCAGTGAGCTGGAGTATGATCTGCTCCGTTTGTCATATTTGTGGAGTTAGGGCACTTTCTTGCTTTCCATCTGCCTAGATCCATTGTAATAAATTTGGATTGCGTGTCAATTATTGCAATTTATGACTACCCATCTCTCCATTCTGAATATGTATGTGATTTTAATTTAAGGCTTCCTTGCTGTACAATATTTATTATCAGTTCTCTATTTTAGCCAGCATTGAGATAACTGCTATTTTACACTCTTCTAATGTCTTCTCTTTTCAAGGTCATCAGTTTTGCGACATCGCTGAAAATGAAGTAGGACGTATGGTTCAGTTTAATCAAATTTCATGCTCTGTTGCCTCCTTCTTATGGCCTCGGTGCTAATTGATCAAGTTTTCAATTAAAGTCCTCCATCTTTGTTTTAATTCTTTGCTAAGGTTTTTATTCCATTACATGGTTTCATGAGATCTAACTTGTTACAAGTGCAAAATGTCTTTTGCTTTTCCAGCTGTCTAGTTACAATAATTTAGCTATATATATAGAATTTAGCTATATGGCTCATCTCATTTCCCCTTTCTTATTATCAAAACCCTCAGTGGATTAGCTTCATCTGTTGGATTTAGACTTGAGATCCAAAAATTTTATTCATTTGTCAAGATGAGATTAGTTTACCTCATGAATTGCCATGGCTAAAAATCTCTCTGTATCTCAGCAGTTTCAGCCATCTTGCTTAGCCACAATTAAGCAAATTGCTGTTCCTAAAGAAATATTGAAATTACTCTCACTAATAAATGGGGCCATGTCAGGCATGTGCAGAAAATTCTGGCTTATAGAGAGGTTTCTCTAACAAGCAGTGGTTCTGTTTTCATTCCATTATAGTTTTTGTATAGATCAAGAAAATGTTAATATGGTAAATGTATATTGCTACACGAGGTTGTTTACTCATTGTCTAGTTCATAACACTATGTTTCATCCCCTGAGTAATACTGTATCGAGTGTTTTTTGAAATCCACTAACATGTACATTTTTAAAAATCAAATAATCTTTTGATTCAAATTTTTTTTCAAAAGGCCAAAGAAAATGTGCTGGCAGAACCCATATAACTACAATTTTTTTAAGGGTGGCTTTGTTCAATTATGGACAGTTCATTCTGACTTGTTGACTTCTGACTTAAGTTCTGATGCTTTCCATTTCGATGAAATGAATTTTGAATGACCAGATCATTCTCTGAAAAAAAACTGTGATAACTGTCAGCAGTCTTAAAGGGTTTATGGTTTACACTCTTTGTGGTATGAAAAAATCTCACTTTATGATAATCTTCAAATAAAGTGTGAAAGCCTATAAAACATTTTACATGCTTCTCTTTAAGATGCAAAATCAGGCTTGCTTTCAAACTCAGCTATCTGAATGTTAAAACAGATCTAATGTGTTGATGGGACTGGCCGTAGCAGACCAATTCCAGAGTTACGGTGCTCATACATTTTTGTATGCTGTTTTAGTACAAAGCCCTGTAGTTCTCAAATACTTCCTCTCACATTGTGTTGAAGAGATGTGTTGGGTTTAAGCCCAGCCAAGCCACTGAGTACCACACAACCACTATCTCACTGCCCCACTCACAGGGTCAGGAGAGAACTGGAAGAGGAAAGGTGAGAAAACCCATGGGCTGGGATAAAGACAGGTTCATAGCAAAAGCAAAAGCTGTGCATGAGCAAAGCAAAGCAAGGCATTCATTCACCACTTCCTGTGGGCAGGCAGGCATGCAGCCATCCCCAGGAGAGCTGGGCTCCATCTCGTGTAATGGTGACTTGCAAACAAACACTCCAAACGTCCCCCTTCCTCTCTTTCCCCAGCTTTCCATGCTCATCATGATGCCGTGTGGTGTGGAACATCTCTTGGGTCATTGGGATCAGCTGTCCTGGCTGTGTGCCTCTTGTGCAGCCCCAGCCCACTCACTGGTGAGGTGGTACAAGCAGCAGAAGAGGCCTTCACTCTGTGCAAGCAGCAATAACAGCACCTCTGCATTATCAACACTGTTTTCAGCACAAATCCAAAACACAGCCCCATACCAGTTACTGTGGAGAAAATTTAACCCTATCCCAGCCAAAAGCAGCACAGCATGCTGCAAAGTTCTCTACTTTGAAAATCTTCTTGTCCTTTTGTGTTGACTATTCGGGCAGTCACCAGGAGAAGACCTGGTATATCAGGAGGACTTGAGTCTTGGGAGTCAGGTAGAATGAGGTAAGATCCTGCTTCTACTGCAGGGCTTGCCAAAATTCCTGCTGATTTCAACATAGCCAATATTTCATCCTTCTACCCAAGAGGAAATCATTCATAGACATTGGTATCATCTGTGACACCAAATTCTCTTTGGGGTCCAATGGGTTTCTTTGGGCAAGCCCACTGACCACAATAAACAACAGAATATCAGCAAAACCAGTTCTATTTGTGGATGCCCTCTTCAGACCACTGAGGCATTTTTAAAGGGGTGGTAAGATTCATCTAACCTGTAGCTGGTTTTCAACAGTAGTCAAGTACTGAATGGTTGAGAAAGTCACAATAACAGGGCAAGTAGAGAGCGATGCTTCCCTGGCATATTCTCCGTGCTTCCAGAAATCCGTAGTTATAAGCATTGTTTTTGGTTTTACCATCCTTGGTGGAATAATTCCTATGAATTGACCCTGTTGGTTTTTGAACTGGTAAGAATAAACATTATTTAGAATAATCTTGGGCAAGAAATTTCTCAGTTTAATTGTGCTGCTTATAAAAATATCTTCTTTTGTTTGTTTGTTTTCAGCCTGTCACCTGATAATGTCATTTTTTGCCCCTATTTCTTGAGCTGTGAAAAATCAAATAATTTTATTATGATCTTCTCAATGTTATTGACATTTCTATTAATTTGTGTCACATCTACCCTTAGTTGTCTCTTTTCTCTGCAAAAGAGCCTTAGTCTAGTTATTTCTACTTTGGACATTATTCTTGTCTATGTGATACCTTATCAGAATGTTTTCTCACCCTTGTACAGCTTTTCTGACCAGAAAGTCAGAACTGCAGGCAGTGTTGAGGTATGGGCACACCATGGGTTTATAAAAAGAAATAATTACATTTGCAGCCTTATTCTCTATTTGTTTCCTGGTTTTTCCAAGCATCCCCAGTGTTTTTCTTGGGCCAGCTGATATTTTTATGGAATCAGCTGCTGTGACTGGGAGTTCTCATACTGGACGCAGGGCAGATAGTTCAGAACCTGTCCTTGCACATATCAGGTTAAATTGTGTCTCTTGGTGCATCACTGCATATTTACTGACAATGAATTCTGGCTTTCATATTATTCTCCACTGTGGTGCCATATTTCTGTGTGCTTTTACAGCATCCTTTCCTTTCCACTCCTCTGAATAATTGAGCATTAACAAATTTATCCTCTCACTCTCCCCCCCTTTTCTTTTTTGAGAATTTTTGGAAATATTTATTAAAAGCCCTTTAAGAAGAAGCTTGTTGAAAGCTTTTTGAAAGTCCTTTCGCTATGTGGTGAAATGCCTTTTAAAAGGCTGCATAGTCCCCATGCACAATTCCTACAAGTGGAATTACCTCAAATAGGCAAATGCTTTTGCCTGAATGTCTCCACCCTTCACTTATCCTCCTCAGAACAACAGGTCAATAATGCCTCTTTTTTGCAAGTTATTTTAGGGTTTTGGGGAGTAAAGATCATACACGTGCTAGCCATTAGTATTTTCTAATCTAGCTATTTCAGTAATGACTTACATGGTGAATGCTTGAAGGGAGCCATAGGAAGAGCACAAGCTGTTCTTTAATTGCATCTGGCAGCCATAATAATTAATAATTGTAAAGCAAACATTGTCTACATTTGAAATATGCAACTACTGCAGTGAAAGAAGATTATAATGTCTCTTTGCTTTTAAAAATCCCTCAAAGCCATTATGTTTTTAATAAGCATATTCTGAAGTGTATTTTCCTATGCAAGTGGGCAATTCAAGAACTGCAGAGATGAATACACTGCATTATACATTTAAATCAAGATTAAAATAAATTCAAAGACAATTGAAATTATTATTAAACTTAATAAAGCAAATCCCTGTATCCTTCCCATGGTTATTCAACACTGCTTAGCTTGCAAGAAGAAGAGTAAAATAGTCCATTCCCCATCCTAACAAGTAAAGATGGCAGCAATAAACCTCTTTTATTGAATGTTTGATTGTTTTAAGAAAACCTGCTTGTTTTTTAAAATGCATGTTCTGTTCTCTCTCGACAGGGTGAGCCACAACACATAATAAATTTTAAATCAATTTTGTCTGTGAATGCACACAATCGATTTAAATAGCATTTACTTGCATTGGATTGTTTTAAGAGGACAGTAGCTCAGTAAGTAGGAACCTTTGTGAGCCTCCACTTGGTATCTGCTGAATGCTAGGTCAAACCGAGCTGAAGCTGATCTGGTTTTCATTCCAGCCTGAGTAAAACAGAATATTCAGCTATTTCAGAAACAGTTAGAACCAGTCTGACGTGTGAGTCATAACCTGGAGGGTGCTCCCCAGCACCCCTTATATACCAGACGTAGTAGGGCCAGCGTGGGTTGTTTACAGCCCTACCTTATTTCTTCACCCAGTCACATATGAGCTGGAAAGTGCTCTGTGAGACCATCCACCCTACAAATCATAAACAAAGCTCTCGAGTCTTCTTTGGCAACCATTAGCATCAATATCACCTCTTCTGCAGACAGAGCTTGGACAAAGTCCTATTTCTTTCTTACTTTCACTCTGCTATCAGTCTGCATTCTGTGTATTCTAGATCGTGTAGGCACTGTTCTCTGATCTTGATAAATCCAACATGAACAGATGGATTTCCCTTTTGCTAGAAAACTATAATTTATTTATTCCTTCCCCTTTTCATTGTGCATGCTTCTCTTACCCCTGGGAGTCCTACCTTCCTTGCAAAATTATAACAGTGAGATAATGATTAACCTTTCAGTGCCCTTGTGATCTCTAAGGGTTTGATTGACCATGGCCAGAGTGCAGTGCCTGGAAGTCTCAGATGACACAGAATGCAGAGTCATAACAGCAAGTAGCATTCACATCAGTGACTTTGGATGTGGACAGGAAATCCCATTGCATTTAAGGTTAATACTCTCATTTAACCTAATAGACACATTTGGCACTAGCTACCCTATGTTATCTATTTATGGTGACTCTTTTAAGCCAATTTGCCACTAGTAAACTAGCAGAAGAAACCATGATTCGTCTTAACAGCTGAACAATACACTTGTAATCTCTGTTTCAGAGGCTGCTGTGGGAAACAGCCTCATAGCTGTTTCTTCTTCAATCCAGCTGGCTTCTGCTAAGCTGCTGGTTGCTATATTAAAAGACAAAAATTGCTATTCTTAAATTTAGGTTTTATTGAATTTAATCACTCTATTTTTAAAGCTTCACTTCAGTTAATGGTCCAAACAGATCAATATTTATAACCGGAGTTGTGCAAATGAAATACATTAATAAGTAAAACATATACACTTGTACTTTCACATAAAACTTAATTAATATGATGTGATTTGTAGACTTTTTAATTGGAATTATCAGCTAAGGAAAATAAAGTCTTTTCCTCTCCCTGAAAACAGGGAGAAATTCTGGTTATTTCCAAAGAATAGATACCAGATTCTGATTTAGTAGCGCTTAACTTATGATAATAAGTTAATTAAGCTCAATTTCTTCAAGCAATGCCTTCAATTTAAAGAAGTGAAAGGCATCAGTACGGTGCCTTTAGGAATCAGTATCAGTAAAGCTGGTCCTTCTGGTAAGGGTTGTCAAAGAGTCAGCTGAAGGTACAGTAACTTCCTTTCAAATGTGTTTCTTGTGCTGTACATGAGAAGATAAGCCTAACCACCAAAAGACTGAATTAAACTTGGTTCTGTAGCTAGTTAGGTCAACCCTGACTCTGCATCCTTTGCATGATACTCTTGCAAGATATGTGAAAACCAGTCTTGAACATCTTGATATATTTGTGTAGTCACTCTCTCCATTAAGATATGTCAAGGTCTTCCACAGACATGATAGAAGTGTCAGTAGACTTTGCAGTCTAAAATAAATGCATATTTGCTATATACATTTATTTTTTCATATGTTTGTAGAGAGTGTTCTTACTGTTTTGGTTAGGTAGACAAGAGTAAATTTCTGTCACCTTTCTATTCCTTCTTTATTTTGACTCCTGGGACAAATTTGTCTAATCCATGGGCTGCTTTATTTAGGCCAGAGACAGCTGGATCCCAGATGCATCAATTCTGGCTTTATACAGTCAAAAAATCTCCTATGAAGTGTAAAGTGTGCTAGGGATGAGGATCTGGTCCCATAAATAGGATAATAATAAAATATCTCTAGTCTATATAATCAGAATTATGTAAGACCACAGCTCATTTGCTTTTGCATCTAGGAAAACAAACATGTCCTGTTTTTTTCTCCACTTGAGTTGTTAGGTCAAGAATGTGACACTAATAGTTGCCATATTGTACCTGTCTTTATATACTAGGTGGTCAAAATGGGTATTTTTCTAAATCACAAGTACAGGCCTCCTCATGGAGAGATTTTATTTGTTCCTAACTGTTTCAGATGCTGTTTGGTCCATGTTAAGTTGGTTCCACACATACACACAAATTAAAATTAATTTTCAACAATAGTTGTCAGCAAGAGAATCCCTCCCTTTTCATCTGCCCTCAAAATCTTTTATTAAAAACGGTTGAACTGCTAATGAAGATGAAACAAATCTCTGAGACCACTTTTGAGAATATGTTTGTCAAGTAGAATTTTAGACAAGCTGTTTCATGAAGAAGTGTCCAGGGACTTGCAGCTGTAACAAAAAATCAAAAGTACCCATGCTTGTCTTGTGTCTGTAGACTATCAGTTCCCCCATGCAAAAAAGAATATGGACAGCACCACTTCCCTGCTTGTTTTCCTTTAGCAATAAAGCACTGGCATCTTATTAACAAATTAAATTTTAGATTTCCCATGTAGGAAAAATCCATTCTGAAATTCACTCTCAACTCAAATTCATTTCTGAAAAAGCCATGTCTGCAATGCTAGGAGAAAGCTGGACACTGTAAGGCTTTTTGCAGTTTTGAATGGTGCAGCTGGTGTTGTCAATTCAGTTTAGACAAATTTAAAATACCTGAGAATCCCTGGGGGAAGTTGTTTTGTGGTTCAGTAGGCTTGGCAGGGGTGGCAGTCCTGTCCAGGTTGCCAAATTCCTTTTCCTTACTCATGGGGAAAGAGATTCCCATGTGTGAAGTGTAGCACTTGATTTAAACTGAAAGACAGCAGGTGTATACTAGATATTCAGAAGAAATTCTTTACAGTGAGGCACTGGCACAGGTTGCCCAGGGAAGCCCTGGATGCCCTATCCCTGGGAATGGCTGGCATTTTGAGCAACCTGCTCTGGTGAAACTTGTCCCTGCTCATTGCAGGGGAGTTGGAACTAGGTAATCTTTAAAGCCTCTTTCAACTTAAATCATTCTATGATTTTTCCCATCAATGGATAGATGAATAGTAGTTATGGACCAAACTCTGCAAAGAACTTCTCCCCATGCCAAGATTTGCCTCTAGGACCACCAGCCCAATGCATCCTTCTCTCTGCTTTGTCTCCATTTCTCAGTCAAACGTGGAAACCAATCTTGCAGTTTTCAAGATTTCATTTTCAGGCCTTATGTCCACTTCAGGAAAGCTTGACTCTGCTGTCTTCTTTCTTTCCATTGTGTTTAAATCCAGAGAGAAACTGGTGGCACCTGTAGATTTCTGTGTGACTCTTAGATGACAAATGAAGAAGGGAGGAATAGCATCTGTGTGATCTGTTGGTCCTTCATGACTGTAACTGCTTGTTCCTAGAAATGAGGAACAGGTGCGAGAAATCAAGAGGCATGCAAGGGCCAAAGTCTCCATGTTCAGTGCAGATTTCTGTGGGAAGTTTGCAGAGACCTGCAACGAACTGTTCTGTGCCTGGCTGTCTGTCTGTCTTCTGGGATTCTTCAGCTACCCAGCAACACAGGAATCTGACCCTGTGGCAAAATTTAGCTTCAGAAATTGAGCTTTTGTAGTTTTGCTTAAGTTTCCACCTTTTCTGTTTGCACAGTACCTGATCTTAATGCAACCCAGTGCTGTATTATCTTTCCCAGCCTACACACTGACAGCTTTCAAAAGAGGCGTGAATTTTCTCTGTTATCTCTGTGGGATGTGTAATGCCCTACACCTAAAATTCAGCTTACTAACTATTTTGCTCCTGCTCATTTCAGCTAATGGAGATAGCTAATAAGGTTCTTTTACTGTATGTTCCCAGAATATGTTGCATAGCCTGTGTTAGAGTCTCTGCATAATTGTTTGATGCCGGTACTGGAAGAGTGGGAGTGAAAGAACAGGTTAGAAATTCCAGCTTATTTAATGAGCTGTTTTTCCCTTTGCCTGACAAAGGAGGTAGAAGGAGAGCCTATATCACAACTCTTTCATGAAGATCAAGCCACCTACCTTATTGTGGTTTGATTAGTCGGATCCAACATTTCCATTTCTAGCTTCCAAAATTGTTTTACCTATTTTTTTTCATGGGATTTTGCACCACGATGGTGACAGAAAATAAATTGTGCTCAAATCCTGAAGTTTACTCCATTTCGAGGTAAAATAAAGATAAGAAAAGGTGACTAATTAGCGACACTTTCTAAGAATGTTTGTTGAAAATACCACAGATGTCACTGTTGCACAGGATCATCTCACAGAATCGAAGTCCAAAGGCTCGGAGACAGCACCCACATTTCCCATCCTGTAAGAACCTGAAGGTTTGTGTTGCCATGTTAGACACTGGTCTTCACTTGCACTTCCTCAGATGTGGCAATAAATAATACCATGAAACAATAAAATAATGAAATCATAGTTAGTGCTGCCAAGGAGTCCTGTGCATGTGTAAACTCTTATTGCTACAACCAAAACAAATGACAGCTAACTTTGTGACTCTCTAATCTAGTTATGCTTGGTGTTAACACTGGGAAAAAGTCAGGACCCCACCGACTTTTTACCAATGCAGGAAGGCACAGTTTTCTATTTTCATCTCTTTTTTCTTCCTAAACATATCCAACCCAATAAACAATGGGGTATTAGCTGATATAGTTTCCAATGTCATCACATACGTTGCGGTATAGTTTACTGAGACATGAAGATGTGTTCTTTCTTTTTATTTCAAACAGTCTTCCCTTTTATGCAAGGAATTCTCAGACATCCAAGATGAGAAAAAGGGTTGGAGTACTGTCTACACCTATCAGGAATTTGTTACTTCCAGTCAGTGTTAAGAACTGAAAAATTAAGTTTTCAGAGCTCACCTGACTCAGGTCCAGCTGACTGGTAGCCTAAGTAAACAAATTTCAAGAGATCTTAGAAGATTTGATTTCATCACCAATGTAAGGTTTTCTGAGGGCATGCAGAACTCATATTCTTTTCACACTACCTCTGGTCATAATTGTTTCCCAGGAGAATGAGATTTTGTATTTTACTGTGTTACTTATATCACAGTTTGGATGATTCAGGATGCAGAGCATGCTTTTGCTTTTGCCTTTTCTTGCTCAGAAATTCTCTTTGTAATCAGCTGCTTACTCTCATTGACTGAAATGGAAGGAAAACAATCCTTGACACAGAAAGGAGTAATGGGAAAGGTCAGATGAATGAACAGATCTCTGGAGCAGAAGATGGGTTTGAGGAACAGGATAAAGCAAAATACAAAGCCAGGACAAGGTGAGCATCCCAAGTGGGATCTGGCATCAGCCTGTAGGCTGAGGCTGCCCTGTTTCGATTTCCAGACAAGGCACGGTTATTTGGGCAAAGGAAAGAAATCCCACCAAATCCTGCTGTTGTTAGAGAGGCCTTTTGAGTCAAAGGTCTGAGAGATGGTTCTCTCATCTTAAAGTGAGGGAACTGAAAACTGGAGCAATGTGCCTTCTTTTCATTCCTATAGTTCTTTCCCAATCCTAAAAAGGCAAGTGAACATTTTCTACCCAGGCTGAACATCCTCAGGGTAACGAACTGACTGACTCAGCCATGTATCAACTTGCAATGTGTATATCCTTGCAATACGAGTCAACAGGCATTTGTTTCCTGTATCATAAAAGACCATGGAAACATATCATTATTATTGCTATTATTTTTATTGTCATGTGTTTTAGGCTTGTATAGGGGCACTGTGATTTTTTTTTTTGATGAAGGAACTGGCAAAGAAGATTAAGTGATCTAATAATTTGTAGTAATGAGTACTGCATTTGTGGTACTGCAGGGTGTTATATTATGGCTTTTGGGACCAGGCATGTATTTTATAGGGGAATAAATAAATAATCATTTGTGACTTCAAAATGTAACAGTCTTCATCAGGGAAGGACAGAGAAATGAAGGTTGATTCAGAAGGGAACTGCTGCTCCAATTTGCCATAATTTTAACAAGAAGAGATCTGTTGAGTGCTTACAGGAGAACAATGTGTAGTTAATACTTCAAGTTAAGTACTGGCTTGACTTTTTTCCTCTTTATTCTTGGATCCAATTACGAGCAATCTGCAGAAATAATGAGAAATTATTGTAAGTTTTCCAAATTTCAGACCTTTTTTAAAGTGATAAGAAGAAGCCCTACGTTTTAATACCCTTATATCTTTTTTCACTTTTCAAATCTGCATGAACTTCGCTATATAATTCACCTCTGAACTTACACAGTAAAATCTGATTTATTACTACAAATTATGGCCCAGTGGATATTGATTTACTCACACCAGATGATAATATATGCTAAGAGCAGTCCCATAGGGCACACTTGTACAGTAAAATGCAACTTAGATTTTCAAAGCCTGGACTTATAGCAATAAAATGGGTTAATTTGAAAGCCTTTATAGAATTAAAGAATTATTAATATCCTCTATTTTGAGGAAAACTAGGTTGAATTATTCATAATGAAAATATTGTTGTAACTTCTATTGGATATGAGAGCTTGCTATTTACTTTGGATGTTAAAAAAGATTGTAAGTATTCTACCTCCCTTTCTGAGAAGCAGTAATTCACAAGAATAGTCAGTGATACTGCTCACAAAAGGGAGCAGAATCCTCTTCTGGCCTTTAATAATGATAGGTCATATTGTGCCCCTGGCTGTAAAACAGATCTTCTCACTTCAGGAGGTACACTGCTGACCACGGGTGTGAAATTCAGCTTCCAGCTGGCATACTTAGCTGTGTAAGAAGTGAGTGCAATTATAAAATTCTTTCGAGGGATTTTTGTGGCCTTTTCTAGTCGTGGAAGGCCCAACTCGTTATACAGTGAATTTCTGGAGTGCTAATCTAGATGCTTTGGTCTCAAAATCGCTCCTAAGACAGGCAGAAAATCATAGCTTAATCTATGAAAATTATATTGTCATGTTTCTAGTTCACACTAACAAGATATTTGTACTTCAGTGAAGTAAATAACACGGGTTGAGTAGCAAACCAGTACTCAGCTGCAGCAAGATTTCTTCTCAGGAAAGAACCAAATTATATTCAGGTGTGGTTGAGAAGAAATTGTGCTGGTGTGTGAACATCACTTCCCAGTATGGCAGCTACACTTCATCACCTATGCAGCAGCCAGGGGAGTTCTTGGGGGCTGCATCCTGATTACCCAGGGAGTGTTTTGCAGGACAGTGTCTGGCACTGCACCAGTGCCAACATCCCTCAACCACATCCTACCTTTCAGGGTAAAAACTCACAGTTGTAGAATGGTTTGGCTTGGAAGGGATCATCCAGTTTCAACTCCCCTGCCATGGGCAGGGACACCTCTCACTAGACCAGGTTGCTCCAAGCCCTGTCCAATCCGGCCTTGAACACTTCCAGGGATGAGGCATCCACAGCTTCTCCGGGCACCCTGTGCCAGTGCCCCACCACCTTAATGGTAAAAATTTCTTCTGGATACATGAGCTGATGGAAAAACAGCACTGCAAAGAAAAAGGACCCTCTCATGCCAAAGCCACAACTGGGGAAGGTGAGGTGCTCTCAGAATATTCCTGTCCTGCATTTGAGACCTGCAGAAAACTGCTGTAGCAGACATTGTCTTACTTGCAGACATTGCATTACTTGGCTGGGGATGCACTGCTGTCTGAGGAGGGTACCGTTAGCAGTGTGCGTGCAGGTTTTGATACTTCCCCTGATGCTAGATTTCAAGTGTATGGAAGGTGTGCTAGCAAAAGTTCTCATTAGCACCATGGAAAACCGCTCTAGTTTGGAGAAAACCTATTAACAGTTGAGCAGATACGAGGAGTGTCTGCCACCAGTGGCTTTGTGTGATTTATATTTGGTTGCTTAACTGGCGCCTCATTGCAGCGTTTATCGGTATTTTCAATAGTACATGGGCATTTTGTTGTTAAAGATTAGTTCACTGCATGGTTGCACTTGCACATGTCCTTCTCTCTTGAGAATTCCTTGTGGGATGTTAATTTTCCATTTCTAAAATGTTATGTCACATTTTAAGAGAGAAGTATTATACTGGAACTGGTGGATACAGCCTCCAGGTGACACATTTATCATTTTAAAGTGTAGAGAGCAAGGGCAATATTTGTTGAAAGTGCCAGACACAAGCCATTGAACAAGAAAACAGCAGTGGCACTTCCAGAGGGGTAGACACACCAGAGATAAAAAGATTTTGTGGCATCTCATACAAAGACCTAAGGGTCCTGGCCATTAGATAATGCCAGAGTCCATGGCTTTTTCCAGGTGTTGAAGGCACACGAGAGTCAGTGGAAACAGATATCACAAAGCAAGAGACAAATGGCCAAACTCATCTCTTCTGTATACTCTGACTCATAATAATTTCATTTACACCAGGGGAAATATTCCTGTCAGTATTATTAGTAGCAAAATTTGACTCAAACTTTAGACAGCAATGTTAGTCTTTGACATACTAAACATTCATCTCTCTGTTTACCTTCTCCATGTTAATGTTTTAAAGTTCATACTGTAGTAAATAATACAATAGTACATTTTTATTAGATTGAGGAGACACTTTTACATTCAGTTATTAGCTATTTAGACATTGGTAAATGGGCTGTTCTCAGACATGCTGATCTTTGGATATCCTTTTTCTTTCCAAATGCACATTTCAAACCACATACCATTTCCCTTCTTTAAATCTTGCTATTTCAGCCTTTTTCACCCCCTAGTTTTTGGTTTTTTCTTGGTGTTTTTTTAACAGACGATTTTATTTGCATCTGCAGTTTTTCAGTGTGTTTTTGTCGGACATGGTATGCATGGGTATTTTATTAATGTTCAGAAGCAGTGTTTTTTATGATTCCTTACAATTCTTTCTCCCTTCCCTCAGAACACAAAGCTGAATTAGTGGAAAGTTGTATATAGGTGATTTTTTTGGTGGTTTATGTGATCAGTAGAGAGCTAGCACAGAGCCTTCCAGAAACTCTTGGCAGGACCCTGAGATGATCATCACAGATGAGTGGCTGATTGCAGAGCTGAATAAATCTGTGATTACATTACAATATAAGGGCCAGTTTCTGCAACCCCTTATTCATGCAGGCAATCCTAATGGAGGCAAAGTCAAGAAGGATAAGAAAGCTGAAATCATCAAATTCCTTTCAAGCAGAAAAAATATCCTGTGGAGTGAAGGGGTTAATGCCTTGAAGGCTGCCTTTTCCCCACATTTCCCATCAGCTGTATACAACGTGAAATGAAGAGAATAAATTTAATAGTAGCTAATGGCTTAAGCAAAAGCAACCTCTGTAAAATAGGCCCCAAAAATACTGAAGGTGTTGCAGACTCATTCTGCAATTCAGAGGACGTTTCTTCCAGTAATCTATTTAACTTTGGAAGACAAGTGAAAAGTTCCTTAACCAGGACTCGCTGTTACAGATGGATATTTTAAGGCATACTGATCTGAAGCATTTATCTGAAAAAAAAAGTATTCTTTTATATGTTAAAATATGTTATATTTTTGATGCCATAGAAAGTATAACTGCAATTAACACATTTCTATCATTACCTCTATCCCAGCTTAAAACTATGGAGATGTGACATGATGAGTTCAAAAGGTGGAGGAATACATGATTAAAATGTAGGCACAAGAAAATATAGTGGATTGGGTAACATTCCTCCAACATTTACTATTTCATTATTGAGAAAAGCATTTAAAAATCCACACTTAAACTGTGTTTTTAATGAAGCTTGTCCCTATGCAAAGCATTTAAGCTTATGCTTATCTTGAAAATTCTGGTCAAGTTGCACTGATATGAATAGAAAAGGTGTATCCAAACCCATCAGAATGAAAGCAAATATAGGCTGATGCAAAGCCCACTGATACCTGAAAAAATGTATTTAGGGCATTTGCCAAAAGGAGATCATTCATTTGCTCATTCCACAGCTGTCTAATATATTCCTAAAAAGGGCAAGGCAGTATTCAGGTGAAAAAAAAATACGGGGGATGCAATCTATGCCCTACTCGACCTTAGATTTCTCACAATGATTGGAAAAAGTTTTTGAAGCCCTTCTATCATGAGAAGTATCTGTCATTTCTCTCCAGTTTCTTGGTCCTATATTATGGACAGTCTTGTTTCCAGGTTCTCTGCACTTCTGGAGACTCTCTCCAGGCAGCCCTAATGGCTACCACCGGCAAGCCCCAGATGTGGGCTTAAGGGAGAAATTTCAGGATCATCCTTGGGCCTCATGACAGGTACTGAATAATCAGGAGATGGAAGGAGGGTGTAGGAAGAGCAAGTTAGTTTAAAATTTCTACTTTTTTAAATGGATGTAATCTGCATATACAAGTATGGAAAGGTTTAATTTCAGCTGTTAATGATGTTTTTTTCCCTTATCCAGCACATAATAGAGTTGCCCTGAAGGCACTGAAGAGTATGGCTCTCCAGTGCCCTTTCATTTGAGAAGCAGGTGAGAATCAATTCCCACTGGACATTGGTCCAAGGGTTCAAGAGGGATGTGTGTATTCAGGGATTTGTGCAATATATGTACCCAGGCCTGCATGTGTTCTCAGTACTGGTCCTGCAAACTCTTATTGAAAACAATATAAAGCTTCCAGTCTGCTTTTTCTCTAAAGCAGACTTTTGAACATGCTCACACTGAAGCAACTAAACAACACGAAATTCAGGGGTTCAGGGCTATGGCATAGATAAAGGGTTTTTTGGACCACAGTACAAGGAGTTAAACAGCAGTGGCACACTTAAAGTAGTTTCACACTGGAATGTTGCAAATCCTGTTGTTTGTCTCAAGGTCTTGCACACAGAGAAGTTATGAGAGGCAGTCTGATTCAAAGCTATGTGAGTTACACACGGTCTGGCAGCCTCAGGACTGTGTTTACACACTACTTTGCATTTCTGTTCACATAAGTTCTCCTGAGGTTTAGGCATTCCTGCAAACCTACAGCAAAAGTGATGATACGTTTTCCATAGGCTTCATGGATCTATGGGAGAACCAGCTACGCAGCCCGTCTAGTGTGAAGGGAATTCTGTCATGAATTGGAAAGGAAGAATGGCAAAATATCACAGAAATAGTCTGTTCTTTGGGCTGGTTTAATTTTCTGTCGCTGGCCAGTAATTGGGGGACTTTCAAGCAAAGATGACTTAGTGCTGTGCTTGATAAAATGTACTAATCTTGACCAAGGAAATTCACTCAAATATTAATAAAAATGGAAATCTGTGAAATCAAGGCATTTACAGATGACTAGAGACGCTTCGTTTTCCTTCCCACAATTTACCATCCATCATTGTTGAGGCCCAAATGACCATAAATGGATACATGGATACACGGATAAATTACTATTATCACAGCACCTGGCTTTATTTTTCCTGAGAAATGGTAGGAGGAAAATTAATACAGAAAGAGCAACCAGGTGAAAGCCACTGTAGCAACAGACATTCTTTGTGGCATGCTGCATCTTAAGCTGATTTTGCTAAATGTTTCCACTTTTGTATCACTTGTGTATCACTGAGAGGCATTCATGTCTACTGTATGATTTCGTCAGCTCCTGCAGCCTGAAGCACCACAAGGCACTCTGAACTCTGCCAGCAAAAGCTGATGTATTCTCTGTGTAGGGGCATTGCACAAGACCCCTTCCATCTCCCAAAAGACACCTACCCTGAAAGCTCTCAGGGCTTCTGGAGTTCCTGATGTTTCTTCTTTTTTCATCTTTGAGGAGAAAAAAAAGGATGTACAGTTGAATACTGCACTGGAAAGGGACAGTTGTGTGGGGAAAATATGCTTCTAAATGTTTGGAAGCATAAAAATTACCTCCTTTTTTGTAAGCTCCATGCAACAAATTCAGTCCAGGAATTAGTTATCCAAATTACCTCTTCCTTTTATCTAATGCAAAAACCCTGTCACACTCTTAACTAATGTTTCATTTTTGTTTGTAAACGCGGTATCGGATACTTAATTAGGCCAATAATTATTCACACATTAATGTGAACTTTTTGAAGTATAATGGTAACTTGTTAAATGTGTAATTATTACTGCTGATAATTAGTAACCTTTTTTTATGTGCATCACTGGTCCTGCAGAAAATATAATGTTTGCAGTACTGAATGGTGAAATTCAGGGGAATTTACATCTCACCAAACCTTGACCTTCCTCAGCTAGAATGTTCCATGTCTTGGATATTCAGTTATACTCTACATTTCTAAGAAGTTGCAATTTTGAATTTCGTGCTATCTCAATAACTTTTCTGTTGTTTTTGAAACAGGAAAATTGCATCTTTTGTGTCATTACTATAAAAATATTTAACTTTCCTTTGATGTAACTAGTTATGTGTGAAATTCTTCCTTTTCTTTTCCTTGGAAGTTCAAATAGCAGGCACTTGATTCCACAGCTGAAATTCTCTATGAGGAGATTTATTTTTCAAGACACAAATTTGATGTGTATTTTCCATTTTGCTCCAGAAATTTGAATGACAAAATACTAAAGAAAACTTGACGATTAAATATTAATTCCTGCTGAACACTTCAGAACTACTTCCATAGCCTGACCTATTCGTTTCATTACCGTACAAGACTGTGTTACACATAAATTTTTATGGGTGTGTGTCCATATATATAGGAAGGTACCCACCTACATATGCTCCCTATATATACAATTTATATGCCCATTAAGTACAGAACCGTATGTTTTAGAATACTATGGCTTCGCTATTATTCAGTCAGAAGTTAAACACTTCAGAAGCTGAGGCACATCATGTAATCACAGCTATGGTCTTTTGTCCACAGCAGTCTTCAACAGGGTGATCATTCATTACTTCTCAAACAACGCATCCATGTGCAGCTTCATATTTTTAAAGATGCAGTATTTTAAACCTAGAAAATTCTCCAGACTCTCCCCCAGGAGCTTATCTTACAGGATTTGAAGTCAATGAAAACATTCTTACTGATAGCATGCAGAACTCCACTCCTTAAGCCAGTCCACCCTTTGTACAAAGGAAACTTTAATTTGGTACTTCAAACCCTGAATTGTCAAACTTTCCTTCATTATTTCACAGGTGTAGTAGTATTTACCTGAGTTTTATTTTGAACAACTTATTAATTTTTTAATAAAAATTATTTATGAAAAACATTTACTGGGACTGCTGATAAGTTTCTTTCAAATGATACAGAAGACTCCTATATTTACTCATTGTTACTCATAGTAAGGGGTCATAGTAAAAAAATTACTATCCAATTTATAGAGGAAGATAAGGTTTTTAATTTTTTTTTACATACATTTTCTAAGGACAATTTTGATTTTAAGTTTTAAAAAAGCACAAATTTTAATTTTTAAAAAAGCTACAAAATTGTTCTAAATACAAATACTTATATTGGGTTGATTTACCTTAGTCCCTAGTAGAAATTGCTATTGAACCTTTTTATATACACAATTCTCTTTTCTGGGATTATCTTCACAGATGTAATCTTATTCATATTGTATTTTCATATTGTCTTCCACTTCACCTAAAGGGAACCTCTTGTGTGCCAAAATTTCAGTATCCAGCTAGAGAGGTCCCAGTATTTGAAGCTACCTAGATTCAAGAAATAGTATAGACCCTTAGAAAAACACTAATTACAAATTTTGGATAAAGCTTCAAATTTGGATTGCTTATTTGAATGAAATGTAAAGGACCTTAGAGGTGTCATCTAGATACAATTGTTCCTTAACCAAATTGCAAAGAAGATGAAAGGAAATAAAACCAAGCGAATGATCAAGAAGTGCAATGAAGAGCTAAATAGTTCCCTGTTGTATTAGAGTGGCAATAACTTTTGTCTCTTTGATTTGCAGCTTTGTAAATTGGGAATATCATGGCTGCTTCTGATGTTTACGCAGCACTTAACAGATAATTAAAATTGTCTACATGCTAAGTATTTCAGACATACGTGGTATTTTAATGGCAATACCCAGACATGCATATCAAAGCAGCATAAGACTACAATTTTTCATGCTTCATCTGGGCAAAGAAAGGATGTTTTCTTCAGTTTTCCATAACCCAGCCTCTTTCCTCTGCTTTGAATGTATGAACTTGGAAGAGCTGTACCTGGAGCCATAATGGGATATTAAATACTGTATTGGGCTGTATTTTTAGAGTGTTTTTTTTTGCTTTGTTTCTTTTTTTTATTTTTCATAAGGGTGATACATCAGCAAAGGAGTAGTAGACCTTCTTAACTCTTTCAGCCTTGCCTGTCCTTTGGCTGGCTCACTCCTCTGGATGGCATTGTGCTTTAGGAGATTACTGCCTGTGCAAACTTGGCTGGAAGCAGGGCGCTCTATCACCATGCTGAGCTCAAGTTAATATATGCTGCCTCTTAGTAAACCTTGCTAATTTGAGTTCAGCACTGTGCTAACTTTAATTAAATGGCTTCTAATTCAGAGCTGGTTCATACCTTGGCTTCTATTCCCATTCATGGGAAGAGTCAGATTTGTCTGCCCATGGTGATATGACAAATCCCCACAGTTATTACTGAATTCTTTTCTGAGTTGGTTCAACTTGGCACTCTGACCATAGTGGCCTGGCTTACTAGGATCAGCATGAATGTTTATTTTCCATCAGATATTTAGGAAGTCAGGGAAATGTACATTAAAATAGCTCATCCTTTGTTCAGAAACATAAAGAAAAATATTGTATCTGTTCCACTTTTTACCTCCGGAACTTAGCAAAACAGCAAGACAAACTTTCTGATTAAATAATATAAACATAGGAGAAGAGCAGCCAACAGTGTCATAAAGTTAATATGATTTTTTTTTTTATTTGGGCTGGAAATAAGGTAATTTTCCTCTTTTTTTCCTTTCAATTATAATTTCTGTTTTGAAATAATGACAAGAGCAATCGACATCTGCCAAAAGCAAATGATGTGCCAGTTTACCATAAACTGCTTGTCAAGTCTAGGCAAGTGTAAAAATGCTAAATGTAACATTAATTGATCATTTTGACATACCAGAAATGCTAAATTTCTCCATATGATAAAAAAAAAAATCTAATTTTTTGCCATGTTTAGAGTATCCTTTTCTAGGGCAACCACTTTACCACTGTTCAATGACCATGCAATGGAAATTAATTTCATATTTCTCCATCATTGCAAATTATTTTAATTACTTCTGCAAAAGGTAATTGGCACAATCATCAGAGGTTAACAGATCATTTGGGAGTGTTTATTTTGCCAATTTATCTGTTCTTGAAATATCAATATGAAATTATTTTATTTTTTTGTAACAAATATATATAAAAGAGTTGTAGTTTATGTGAGTGTTTTCTAGGAGAACCTGTGACCTCAGGGTTCATGAGTTAATACATTTGTTCTGGCTACTAAACCTTAACTGAATGTTAATACAACATTTCAAATACTATAATCTGAAGGCTTTTGTAAAAACAATATTTTTGTATCGTACCACAGGACTGTAGTTCTAAAATGAGAAAGCACAATGTGCTCAAAATATTGAAGTTCTTGACCTCCTGCTGAGCATTTGATATTGAAATATACTTAGTTATAGACTTTGAAATTGATGCCCGTTTTCATTCTGGGTTGAATTTACACTTTGCTACAGTAATTTCACTTTGCATCTCTGCACATAATTATTGTGAGACTGATTCAACAGGGGAACAATAAAGACAGAGTTCTGCCTGAACATCAGACAGTATTATTTTAATGAAACTTGGAAGTTTGAAGGACTAAAACAATAAGCACTGCAAAATGCCCAAACCAAGACTTTAGACAGTCATTTTTTTGGTCCTTTGTTACCCTTGCAGTATTGGAGCTGTATTTCTGTAAAGTGAGGTATAAGTGCAAAAGACATCAAACATTTGGCCTCTATGATCACTCCTGCAGCAGGGTAAGGAATCCTGTATCAAGCATCCATCACCTGTAGCCTCTAAGCACTTAACTGCTGATATGGACACCTGAATAAGGAAGTGCAGCAAGGGTGTAAGAAAGACTTATATCTTCCTAATCCTAAACTCAGTATCAATTTCTCCCTATGTTTTCGCTCTGCTGAGGATTCCTAATTAACTCCCAAGGCAAATGGGCTCAGGAAGGTGATTGGCTCTTTTCACTCTGCGCCGAATCACCACTGTCATAATCAGCTACAACCTTTTGCTCTGTGAATGTGAGTATATTTTTATTGTTCATGTCAGTGCTGAAATGCCCTCAAAACATTATATTGCATTGAGATAATAAGCATCTCAAGGAGACATTCACAAACTGAGCAGATCCTTAGCTACTTGGAAAGTGTTGCAATATGAGCGCTTTGAAGACATGCCATTTTAGCAACACTCTGAAATTTGGGAGGGTGGTGGTGGTCTCCCAGAGGACATTTCATTTTGGTGGCTCTCTCAGAGAGCAGTTTGCATAGACTGTGCCCACAGGACAGTCCGACCCCAGGCACAGTCCAGCTGAGAGGTTTGTTGGCATCAGGCAAGCTCTTTCCATCAAGTTAAGAGGTGTGCATTTGTCATTCATGAATTTTTGGCCCCTTTTAGCCAATAGGTGTCCTGCTGTCATCTTGCAGTGTGAAAGGTGTTTAAGCTCTGAATCTGCAATAAACAAAGTGGTTGAATCAGAAAGAAACCTGTCAAATTACTATTCCACAGAAATTGGTGGTCATATGGGATTAGTCTGGAGGTTTTTTGGGAGGTTTTCCAAGATACTTACGAAGTTACCCCCATTTCAGCTGAATCTAGCTACTGAATTAGTTTTTTGTATAACAGCAGATCTCTCACAATGTCCTTATAGTGGTTCTTTTAATACAAGAACAAGAAAAGTGTGCACAGAGGTCCAGGTCCAGCTACTCAGGCGCTGTCAATCCACTGACATCAAGATCTGCTGAAAAATCAAACCATGCAGAGACGTCTTCAAACTTGCTGTACAATTAGCTTTAAAAATTAAAAAAAAAAAGTCTGCCAGTTCAAATCCTCATGCTGGAAACTGACATCCGTAAACTGACATGCCAGCACTGATGTTGCCAGACTTTCATCAGTCACCAACCTGATTATCTCATGCATTGGCCTACTGATGCCAGAGACATAAAATGAAATTCCAGATAGTGAATTTTTTCAGTGTAGTGAAACCAGAGCCTTTCCAGTTCTCATCAGATCACTTTCTTAGGACACATCACCTTCTAAAATTTAACTTTGATTTTATGACTTGGCTCACTAAGGGGGCAGAGTGGCCAACATGATGATGGATTTTTATACAAAGTCAGTATCACTTACGGCTATTGTTAACTCTCTCTCTCCCATCACTTCAGACATTCAGGTTTCCTAAAAATATTTCTCTGCGATATGGCTTCTTTAAATATTAACTGTTCCAATGATATTTCACAAAACATGCTTCCAATTTCTTTTTCCTTAGCTTCAGAAATGTTGTAATCAACTTTCTATGGAAAAATACTAGGGCCTACATTAGTTTCAGGTATATCCAAGCAACAACAGCTGTGACATGTTGTGAAGGAGAGACTGGGTTGTTTGGGTCACTGTTGGCCTTCCTTTGGCCCTCTGACTCATAAGGAGCTTTTGATATAGTTGTTTTCAAATTGCAGTCCCCTTCTTTTCCTTCTTTTCCCAATGCAATTTCTGTACACTTGCCTATTGATTTGCTTCTCTTCAATACTTTTCCTTCTGCATGAATCTAGGGGTTTATATTACTGTCGTATTTTCCCTGACTTTGGATTGCTGTCTTCACTGCCCTTCACTTTGTTGAACCCATTTACATCTCCGTAAGGAGTGAGAGAGAAATAGCACCCTTCAGTGCCCCATTGACTCATCTCATTGCACAGGTGTAAAAGACGAGATATGAGATAGTCAGGAATTAGGTCTGGCTCAAGCTACTCAGGCATTGAGTTATGCTTGCAATTTGAGGTTTAGAAAACATGGAAACCATCAATTTTCATTTTACACAGTTGTGCAGTGGTATGGAATAGCATAAAATCTTACTTTGATCCACAGACGCTACTTAGTTCTGTGCTGTAGCAAACTCTGAGCAAACGTGAAATAAAATGCAAGTTTGTAAGCCCTGAATTGGTCAGTATATGGTCTTTGAGACACCAGGTTTTGCTGCAAACAATCCATGCTACTCTGTAAAGCAATTCAGTCTTCTATAGGTTCCCAGGCATAGGTTAGTACTGTTGGTATGAAAAAGTTTTCACCTCAGCTGGCCATTTTTCCCTTGTTACAAGGGCATTCACTTGCTCTCCTAACAATTTCTGAGTGATGCAAATAACAACTTGATAGAAAAGTGGAAGTCTGTTCACTGTGATGGTTTAGAAACTGGGGTCACCCAGAAACTGTCTTGAGAGCACCTGAGGTTTGTGTGGACATGGAGGATCGGAACCTGAGAGAGAAGAAAATGGGCAGCTGAGGAAGGCACTCACCACAACTCTTAGCTGGTAAAACATCTTGCCTGTGCTATCTGATCCTCACATGTGTGTATATTTTGATACCACTCATTATTTTGACTTCATGAGTTATTCTGTCCATTTGTCCAAGCTTCTCTTCACAAATCCAGTGCCTTTCAAAGTCTTAGTTTGGTGCTGGTTTATTAGTAAAGTTATTACACTGAATCACTTAAAAAGCTTTGAGAACTTTGCACTCAGACTAAGCTTACATAGTGACCAGAATGACATGCATATGTTTTGTCCTGGTTTGAAATTTATCTGCATTCTGTCTTTGGAGACACACTCAGACCTGTGTCCTGTGGAGTTCATGACAGCACAAGGGTTTTGGTTGGAAGGCGTCCCTGGAGCTCCCCTGCTTCAACCTCCGTGCTCAAGCAAAGTCATCCAGAGGCTGCTGCCCAGGATTGTGTTTCCCTTTCAAGGAGGGAGACTACACCACTCTGCTGTGTGACCTGCACCAGTGCTTAGTCATCCTCACAGGAATAAAGTATTCTCTGATGTTCAGAGAGAACCCCATGTGTCTCCATTTGTGCCCATCACATCCTGTCCTGTCTCTGGGCACCACAGAGACAGTTCTTTCCTTTTTGCACCCTCCCTTCAGGTATTTGTAGACATTGATGAGATTTTCCCGAACCCTCTTTTTTCAGGGCTTGACAGTTGCAGTTCTCTCAACCTTTCCTGATAGCAGAGGTCCTCCAGCCCCTTAGTCCTCTTTATGGCATTCACTGGACTGTCTCCAGCAGCTCCTAATTTGCAGTCACCTATACATTTTTAGAATAAAATTTAGCCCTGTGGCTTTTTTTGGTCATTTGTTTTAATAATTCTGGCTATTTCAGGAACACTTAAAGTGGAAAAGTAATGAGAAAATAAGAATAACTAATTTAACCTTCAATTTCTTTTTTCCTGCTAGATCTGCTTAAGAGGCTGTGGTCTTATTCTCAGTCATTTAAGAAATGAACGAAGGAACAACTTATATGGGAGATTAATGAGTGTAAGGGACTTTGGTAATATGGCGGTAAGCACAATAGAAATGTTATAAATACCTAAGAAAGCAGCACAGAGAAGCATGGGCAAAGCTCCAAATGGTTGTCACTGTTGTAAGATGGAAAATAAAACCCTTAATGGGCAAAACCTCTGCCTGTTATTGGTAAGAAGCACTAAAAGTAGCCATTCTTAGGAGCACTTGTGGTTGACTAGCACTTGTTATGCTACAGGAGAGGAGTAGTAGTCCTAAGGAAGAGGTTTTTCTTTGTCATATCAGCAGTTTTAAGTAGAGCACATATACTTTATGCTTCCAGGCTTGGTTACATTAGAAGATGTACTGAGCACAATGCAGAGGACTTTTTTTAAATAAGAAGTGTGCTAGGAATGAATAGCATGACTAGTGAAATTTTGCTTCTTTCATTTGTAAAAAAGTACAGCCACTTTTCACTGTTGCATATTTCCAATCAAGATAGGTGCAAAGTCACCTTTTTTCCCAGAAGTCAAACAGGCCAGAGTGTACAATAGCAATTAAGTATTGAGTATGCATATGACTAATTAATTAGTACCATGGGGAAACATATGTTTTGGCTTCTTCCTGGAGCCAATTACCACATGCCTGTGTTCTAAGGCAGAATGAGAAGCAGCCCCATGCTGAAATAGGAGTGTGTTGCAAAACAACATGACAAAGAAGAAGTATGTGCTGACCAAGCCAATGGGTACAGCTACAGCAAAGGAAAAAAGTATCTAAGAAACTTCTGCACTGAAAAAAAAGCTCAAGCTGCCTTCAAGGGACAGCTTCAGGTTATAGGTGCATAATTTTTAATTAATGTACAATGCTTAAACATATTCAGCCCATGGTGGAAACAATATATAGTTGGAATGGAGATAAGTTTTGATACTTCCATTTTTTGCTTTGTTTGAGTTCATATTCCTGTATTTATAATGTCGCTTTAATTCACTCCATGCTCAGTCCTGAAATGTCCTTTACATTGTTGCCTTTGTAGCCTCAACACATCTTCTTTCTGCTGAGAAGGAATCTGAGGAAAACTGAGCAAATGTTTTATTCAGCATCAGTATTATGATATGCAATGACCTTTTGGCCAGGATGCTTTTAAAGGGTCAGTGAGGATGCAAGTCTAGGCTTACCAGCTGACCCAGGGGCTGGAGTTTACTCCTTCCCAAAGACAGCAAATATTTCCCAATTCTGCTTCACTTTTAGAGGATGCAGAGGTGGTCCCTTTGCCAGTCTTCATTCTCCTGGTGTTTTATTATCCTTAGAATCTTGTCTCCTTGAAAGATGCTCCTTAAAAAAGAAGCAGAGTTGCAGAAGTCAGGTACAGTTATATGTCTTGGTCACGTCTGCCATGTAAATTATTTTTCAAGCAGGATTAAATATATGTTCTGACATGCTCTCAGTCATTGATAATGTGGACAGAGTTCAGCTGAAGCTTGGTAACTGAATTCTGGCAGAAACTTTGTGCCATATTCATTGAATATTTGCACAAGCTGGGATTATGTCAGTAACAATGGCACAAATTTGTAAGTCAAATACAGGAATGCCTCCTAGCAAATGACAGAGTGACTGGTAATGCCTTCTAACTCTGTGATTTGCTTCAAATTATTTTACCCAACTCCTGACATGAAGTTGTGGCAAGCGCAAATATGTTTAAAATAAATAAATCCCTTCAGAATTCTTTATGCTTCCATTTCCACTTGCATGAAGACGTCTCACCAAAGACATTGCTACTCTATGATACTTCTTTCAGACCTAACTGAACAGGATTTAAAAAAAGCTTAGCATGGCTTTATGGCAAGAATATTCATGAATACAAATCTATAGTTTGCTCACACCTAGCATAATCCAGGTACACGTTTTTCTTGTGCATTCATTCATGGAAAATGTAACAAAGATGAAAATCCCATATAGAACCATGGTTTTTATATTTGACCATCTGTGCTTCTTGCTGCCAAGAAAATGTCCTTTGCCTTTGCTCCTATCATTTTATTGACACTCTTGGCAGGTGAGGCTTTTACGACCATTTTATTTTTTACCTACTTTTAGTCCTTGTCTTCCCTCTTTGGGCCCTGTTAGATGGAAGTGTTTAAAGAATATGCTCCCCTATTTCCTGCTGCTTTCTTGCAACAGAGCATTCTGTTCAGTCATTTTGTTTCTCATCGTGACAGATGCTGTCCCCTCTGGCTTTTCTGCTTCCACCTTGTGGCTTGTTACGATTGCTGCTTTAAACGTGAGCACTCCTCATTCCTCTCCCACCTCCTGTGCATTAACTTTGGGAATCTATTTATCCAGCAGCCAACCTGCTGAAGCTGTGGATCTCCAGGGATCACCCCGCTGCATTAGCAGTCATCTTCACGTTTGCACATGGCAACTGCCCTGGTTTCAGCCGGAATGTGGCTCTGCCTCGATCTTCCTGCCAAAAAGGGCAGCAACATAGTCACAGCTGAAAAAGCAAACACAAAGAAGGAAAGAAGGACTGGCCATCAGTGTCTGGAGTTGACCCTTGTTTCTGTTTCTGGGCTTGTTGAAGGTCTTTCTGTGTTTTTGTGAGCACAACCCACCTGGATCACCCAGAGGAAGCCCAGCTCAGGCAGTGACCAGTTCTTCCCAGCAAAGACACTCATCATCTTTCTGGAGGGACCTCTCTTCTCTAAAGGAGGGGTCTCTGGACATGTGCCAAGCAGCATGTCACTGTCTAATTCCAACACTGCCCTTCCAAGGACAGGCAAGAATGCCTGATGGCTTCTGAGGGCCAGCTTTTCTGGTGCTCTGCCAAGGGTCAGCCTAGGTGTGGTGCTGGGCAGAGATGAGTCTGGCCAAGTTTCACTGGGTGGGGTCAGTGCTCACCTGGAAGTCTGAGCCTTAACGTGAAGCTCTGAGCCACTCCCACCCTTTGGCTTTTCATGTGCAAAGTGCTGCTAATTATGCTCTTCAGCTTTCATTTTTGCTTCCAAACTCCGTTGGCAGGACACTGCCTTGTACATTTTAAGATGAGCCTCAAGAAGGCATTAATAATACTACATGAAGGTGCTGGACATAAGCAGGAAAGGCTTTGGCTTTCTTTCAAAGAATAAAAATTCAGTTTTGATCCAAACCCACAGTTGGTACTTACAAAATCATCATGAAAAATTTGCCCAAGCTCTGATCCATATACATTCCTGTACTGTTTCTTGGTACATCTGTAATCAGAGGGATGTAACAAGTGAGTAAATAATTTGTCACATCTTTAGTAAACTGGACAAAAGAAAAATCAAGATCATGTTCCAAACCCATTTAACAGAAACTCATCAAATTATTTATTGTAATTGTGGTCTCCTGGATTTTGATTTGTTGCCAGACTATATTATTTAATGTACTCAGAAATGAAGAATTGGTATTCCAGTGGCACAATGTATCAGAGCAACATCAAAGACATTTATAGCTTGTGTGACTGACTTGCACATGAGTTTCAGGAAAATATTCTGTTTAAACACACTTAGTTGTAGGGGTTTTTTATATTGAGCATTATCAAGGATAACAATATTTCATTGGAGGCAGATGACTATCCAGAAATATAATTAATCATGATTATTTATGCCATACCTAATTATCAGGAAATAGCCCCAGGGATACACTTCAGTTACATTTCAGAACCTTCAGAGCATAATTACTTTGCTTTGTATTAAATATTCTTTCCGTACTCAAAGAAGTTTAGAATGTATTTATAAAAAAAATAAGGTCACAAGGATAGGAATAAATAAAGCAAATAATGAAAATATGTGCATTTGGGGAAGTTCTGAGTTATTACAAGGAAGTACAATAATTTAGTGCTCTTCATAATTAGGTAAAAGAAATAGCTTTCTACTGTATTTTTTAATATGTGAGCACACTAGCATAACAGCAAGGACTTTAAACCATAGACCTTTTAAAATTTTGTTAATGTGGTGCAAAGTGGATTCAAAGTTGGAAAAAATACTATGCTACCTAAGGATTTGAATTGTCAAAGACTTTTAATTTGTAAATTTTGAAACCTGTTTTTCGGTGAGGACCTTTCATATTCTAAGGAGTTTTATAGCTTCTGGTGTTGCTGCAAAAATATTTAGATGCATTTCTGTCTTATTATTTATAACCCATTGTGTGTAATTAAAGCATTTAACAAGAGTTGTAAAATTAGGTAGGCAATGTACATGAGTGTGTATATCTGTAATTTACATTCCTGGTTGTCAACAATATTGAATACCTTTAAAGTGAAGAAAGGATAAGATTCAATATAAGACCTCAAAACATGCACACACTTGTGGACCTAAGCTATAATTTTATTGAAGGGCATACCACACAACAAAGTCATTCCTGTATAAATGAAAATCTGGACTTTTTTTTTTTACAAAAATAAGGGTTTTTTCCCCTTTTTTTTTTTTTAATAAAAAAGTCAACAACATATTTTCAGCACCGCTGTAGCCAGAGGCTGTTTTTGGGAACATGGTCCTTGCGTAACAGATTTGCAGAACTATGCTGGAATGCATGTCATTATACTGTCTGGTAAGTAGGCTGGGGGAGGTGGGTTGGCTTTGGGGATTTTGTTGTTGTTGTTTTTTTTCTTTCGTTTGTTTGTTTGCTTGTTTGTTTGGTTTTTTGCATGGGTCATGCTTAGGAAAGTTACATATGTCCAGGCAGTATAGTTATTTTATTAGCTGGCAGAATATGAGCTCAGAGGTACTCATTCAGTACAGCATTTGGGTGTTTGCTTAATGTTGAAGTTGGAGTTCCTGACCTCAGTTCAGGTGGTCAGGGTGATGTCTGTGGTTAAACACAGCTTGTACCAGCACCAAAAGCCTCAGCACAGCTCAGGCTGCCTCCAGCGAACTGCCCCGGGAGCTCTCATGGAGTGAGTGCTATCTCTGGGGTCTGGCAGGAGTGCTTTGGGGTCTCTGCAGTTTCCCTCCTCTGGCCTAACCTTGCACAGCTCCCACCAACTCTGGGGTGGGGTTTCACTGAAGCTCCTGCTGCAGCCTGTCTGTGATTCACTTAACCGCAGGTGAGGTGCCTTGGCAGCCACATGGCTGCTGCACTTATTGCCCATACCCTGGTTTTAATGCCCATGTGGTTTGTGGCACAGTTTTGAAAACTCTTCAGGGTTTGTCTTTGCAATCCTCTCATTTCTGTGAATTTAGAGGATTTCTCTCTTTGTAAATTTATTCAACCTGCTAAAATACTATGAAGAAAAATAAAAGTGGATATTATTTTAAAATGCTAAGAAGAAGTGCCTCATGTTAAAGTTGGTCAGGAATCTCCTTTTAACACTGGGTAGACAAATACAGAGATTTACTAGAATTTAACATAGAGACAGCCCTCAGACAAAGTTCATTATGGCTTAATGACAGCACATTGTTTATTTAAACCAGTGACAAAAAACAATGTGTACACTTGGAACTGCCACCCTACGCCTTCTGTGAATAATCTTATGGGAAACTGAATGTAATTTGCTGAAGTATTTCCTTAACAAATATCTGATTTTTTCCTATCTCCTATCCCAAATTTTTATTCTCTGTTTGCTTCCTAGCCTCAGATGGACTATATTTTTCGTTGCTGTTTTTTTACCTATTATTTGAAACAGCATCAGCATAGAAGGCAAAGTGTTTTGATAATTGAACATTCAGTTAATTAAACCAACTAACATTGAATGCCAGTGTTATGAATTGACCGCTGTCCCTTGGCATTTTCTCCCTGCAAATTTATCCACTTCCCTGAGATTTCTGAGCATTACTGTCTAAGTGTGCACTGCTTCTTGATGCTGATGAACGGAAGCAACCTTCCTTTAATAAGGCACTAAGGTGGAAACAGTGATCTAGTGACTTTTTAGAGGATATTAAATGTTTCATTTTAATTTATTCCTCCCAATATACCAGCCTCCAAAGGCAAACCCTAAGAAAGGTGCAGAGAAACTTATTTATCTGATGTTGATTCAGTTTACACTGAGGTGAGATCAGGTACTTCCCTGAGCAAATTCCCTGAAGCAGTGAGTGGTTGAGGTGAGAAGCTATCCATCTCCAAAAGGCTTAGGGGAGTTCAGCTGCCAGCAGCGTGGGAAATGAAAAGAGGAGAAAAAAAAAAGAAAAAAAAAAAGGGGAAGAGAATTCTAGGAAAGAGAAGGTGTCCTTCATATAATCTTAACATGCTATTTTTTCCAGGAGCCATCTTGTGTTTGTCTAAATACCTTCCCTACCATCACATGGCTGGTTTGATCCAGGGCTTCTGCACAAATTCCTGGGCCAGGCCAGACACCTCTGCTTTCGGCACATCTTCTTTCCCCGAACTGAAAGATATTCCTCTCCTTAGCACCCTCCACTGATTTGAAACGTGTGCCATAGCCACCAGAAAGCCTCAGTTCAGTTCTGGCTAGAGAAATGGTGGGCAGGGTAGCTATGAGGTTGCTAAGCTGGGAAAAGGGGACACTGGAGATCTTAATTTTCTCAAGTTTTGATCTGGCATGTTGGGAAAAATGGGAGAGGTCAGGGCTGCCTTTCCCAAGGACACAATAGAAGAAAGGGGATTATTATTTTATGCATGGTGCACATGAAACAATCCCCAATTGAAGTTTTTTATGAGATAGACATAGAATGCTTTAGATAAATCTCTTCCTCAATGAGAAATTCTCAATCTTGTTCTAGTGTTGCTGGTAAGACCCTATGGCACATCCGCTAGTGTAAACAAATACACACTGCTTTCCACTGAAGATTTCAGAAGAAAACAGGTTTCTTTCCCCCCTGGAAGCCTTGTTTGCCTTTATGTGGAATTGTGAAGGCAGCTTCTGTATTGTTAAAAGAAATTATTCCTTGACCATTTATTTTTCTCACTTTCCATTTATTATTTTACACCTTTTCTATCTCCCAAGGTTTGTTTTTTTTTTGTTGTTTTTTTGGTTTTTTTCTGCAGGAGGAGAGATTTGGCTTATGGTGTCTATCATGTATAATTGATCTCTGTGGTTGTAGACCCTGGTGAGTGACTTCAATGAGAAGTCCACTTCAAGCATAAGATGGGAAAATAATCTCCTTTCTTTCAAGAAACTGCAAGCTCAGTAGAGAAAGAACAACAGAATTCTGGCAAATATTCCACTGTTTGTATACATATTGTTTCCTGGCATTTTATTTCAAATTTTTCCAGAGTGGAAGTCCATCTTTTAGCAGCCAGTTCTCTCCTGCAGTCTTGCCAAGCCGCGACAGAATAGAGGAACTATTTTAAAATTAGCATCTATTCAGATTGTTTGAAAACTCATTAAAACACTACATATAAAATTTGGAGATAATTTAAAATTCTTTCTGGAACCCATTTGCAATTGCTGAGGCTCAGAAACAATCCAAAGGAAAACTGCTTTTATATGGTACCAAGCTGCATACTTCTTACAGCCATTTTAGCCACTATAGGTAATCCCATATTTGAATGTTCAGTGCACAGCAGAGACATCAGTACAGGTATTCACTGCACATCCACCCCAAAGAAAGGAAATAGGGAAGCTTATAGAAATGAGTACCTTTGTATTACTGTTCTGTTTTTCTGCCTTAACATCAACCATGACCTTGGTATATTTGCACTAGGGCATGGCAGTAATGACCTTGACCTCCAGAATCATCCCAGTTACCTCAGGTCATTTGGAACATGAAGAACCTAAAGGTTACAGAATCTCATTTAGAACCTTAGGCTTAGGTTTCTCTGTATGAATCCTCATTTAGTGTCTAGGTGTCCTCTGATCCTGTAGGATTTCTGTGTAATTTTAAAGACTTTTCTCTAAGGACTTAGCAATGGCAATACACTTCCAGACTCAACTATATTTCCACTTGCTTGCCCGACACGCTCCCAGTTATCTGGCCACTACAGGCACCTCAGCTGTAAAGATAGAAGAGAAGCATAAATCCCTATGAATGGCAGCTGAAAATTTCTTCAGGAAACTTGCAGATAACAGGGCCATGAATATGAAGGTAATTAAGGATGACCTCTACATCCATGCTACATGTGAAAATATGAAGACATCCATCAGTACCATGACTTTTCTCAGTTGACAGCTGACTTGACTACTTTGCTGAGGTATGTAACATTTTCCTTTTTTTTTTCTTTGCAACAGGGGACACTCATTTTATGACATCAAAAATACGTGAAAATATTTTTTTCATGTCAATAACAAAAAACAAGCATACTGAAAAAAACCTAGACATTTAATTGTGGCATTTTTAATAAATCTTTCCCTTTAAAAATCTTTTAAAATGTTAATTTCCATTAAATATTAATTTGGAAATATTTTTTTGATTCATGTAGAAGAAATACCAGTCTTTTATAAAGTTCTCAAGTTGGAAGTTAAAAATCCTGGTTTGGGTAAAATGAAATATTATATTAAGTGATTTTTTTTTATTTTTGAACTGTTTGATTCACTACAAATTGTCATCAAACTGTCAAGAACAGCAGCAGCAAGAACATCAAAGATGAGAAGCAGCTAAAGAGTTATCTGCCAAAAGCTGTTTAGACAGGAAAGTGTCTTTATTTCTAATGTGTCTAGGCTAGCTTTTCACTTTCCTTTTTCTTACCTTTTATGCACTCATTACTAGTTGCTTATTTTGCTAAAGAACTCCAAATGCTGTTTTTTTCTTTTTATTAGTGTTGAATTCAGAACAAAACCAATCAATAATTCTGTCTGCTGTTAAATAGATCCAGACTCTGGGTGCTGTTAACAGAAGACAAAATGAGCAATACAAGATTAACAAGTATTTTGGTCGCATTGCTTGTTAAATTCAGCTAAAATACAATAGCATTTTGTAGGCTTAAACAGGACTCTTTTTTTAAAGAAAAATATGCATCAAAGCTCTAGCTTTTGCTTTTTGGCTTCTGTCTTTTTAATTTCATATTGTTGCAAGTGTCACACTCTTTGTTTTCACATAGCCACTGCAATCATCAATTTTCTCTGTTTATTCAGCATTAGATACAGGGGGTAGTGAGGTAGTAAGTGCAATAATTTTGAAGAGCCTCACCAAAATGTATTGAAGTCAAGAGAATGTCCTACATTGACCTCAGCAAACATGTTGTTTAGAAAGAAGTTAGAGATGTCATTTGAGCAATTTGATAAAGTATTTCAAGTGTAAATTCAGCAGCTGCATGTCCTCTTCTCCTCATGTCACTTCATCACATCTCATTGCAAAAGGTCCAAGCAATAGCAAGTGATACATTTCCTTTTATTAGGGAGCAGTGGCAAGGAGCTGTGGCTTATGTTTGTTTTGTCCTGACTATTACTCTCAAAGTCACTGAAATACAGCATGGAAATTAAAATGTCGAAAATACAATAACTGTGAGTTTCTGCCCTTATCTACTGAATAGTGAAATATTTCTAGAGGCTGTGTTCCCTGTGGCTGGTGAGAAGCTCTGGCTGGATGTGAGTGAACATTAGAAATGTCTTTTTTTTTTTTAAAGCTGAATCTTTATATCTGAGTAATTATGAAATCTCCAGAGCAGGGAATTCTTCCAATAAAATATATGCATCAGAGAAAAAATATTAATCCCAGAAACAAGATACGAGATAGCACATCAGTCTGTTTGTAACTGACTCCTTTATAACTCTGCAATAGTCTTTTCCTGACCCATAAATGTCACTCAAGAACACAAAGTATTTTCCACCTCCTAAAACACAGAAACTTTACATCCCTATATCTGAAAGCTTTAATTTTTATAATTCTATTACAAGCTGCACTGAAGAGCTGAAAATTCAAAATCCCCAGTGAAAACGGGCACTTGCACAAAGTTTATTGTTAAATTAGCCATGACACTATTCTTTTTCCTAAAACTGAAGCACTGTGCAGGAATTTGGGCTCTTTTATTTTATCTCATGTTACACTATTATAGTATATGGTGTTATGTAATATATTCTGAAATATGAACTTATTTTGAAACCCAGCCTCAAAGCATTTATTTCTGGAAAAAATTAAACCCTCCAATTTTACTGTGTCAAAAAAAAGATTTTTTTTTTCTCAAACTCAAAGCTCTTCTTCAGAACAAGTTTAAGGGACCATCATGTGTTCCCTCAGGTTATTTTCTAATAGGTCTAGTATTTTTACTGCAAAAGTCTTGCACAGAAGTTGCCTCCATACTGATCTGGATTTTAGATGCTGCCGGAGTGTAAGTAAGGAATAGTAACAGAGTACAATAACCATAAGCAGAAAAAGTAAGAAAGAAACAAGGAAAGCATGCATTTGCTTTAGTGTAGGCAGCAGCATGCCTCCACACTTTCAATTTCCCTGTGGCCAGGTTCCATTTAGCACTTAGACTGCTTTCATAAATATATATGTTTTTCCTGAGCTAACAAATATTTCCTCTTCTCCTTGAGGATGGCTTTTAGCTGTAGATGAACATGAAGATACCGCATGTGAAAGCTGTGACTTTGAGGGCTGCTGAGCCCTTCAAAACATTTTAAAAAGTAGCTTAGATAAGTAGAGGTGAAAAAGCTAGAACAGTAATGTGACACTGGGCAGCAGAGAAGGCTTTGAGGGCCTCCTCTCAAAAGGAAGAGTCAGCTAAAATTCCCTATTGAACTAGTGGGGAAAGAATGCTAACAAGGAAGAACAAACAAATCCTGCCTGGTTTGCCAATGTCCTGATTCATGTACTGCATCAGGACTCTCTTTGTTTCCCCTCTTCTTTCCAGATCTGTTGCTGTAGATGAAGAAGATTTCTATAGAGGAAGTGAGCAGCTGGAATTAACCTTGTGCCCACGAATTGAGCAAAAAAACCCCAAAAAACAACAACAAAAAACCAACAAAAACAAAAACCAAAACAACCAAAAAACCAGGAAAAAGATAAAAGAGAGAGACAGAATGCAAAAAAGACAAGTGAAACAACATACTAAGTCAATTGGTTGACTCAGGTCTTTATTAGCCAGAAATCATGGTGATCATTTAGCTGTTGGTATTTGAAATGAAACAAACTAGTTCTCTACAGATCAAAGCACCCAGGAGAGAAAAGCAGCAAAAAAAGCAAATGTTGGTATTATCTAGCCAGTTAATATGCTTGCCTTATCAGAACATCTACCCAAAGCTTGAAATATCAGCATTAAAAAAGTGGGAATAGGATTATTTTCACATTTAAAATAGACATAGGTCTTTCTGATTGCATGCAACTGTTCCTGCAGCCAGCTGGCAGGGAGCAGCCACCACCCAAAAATGTACTGTGAGACATCAGCATGACCATGTGGTGCATCAGGCACAGCTGCCTCACGTGGTTCCATGATGCTCTGTCATCGTGCCAACTTCACGAGTATTTCTGAGCTGTAAATTGATTTAAAAACACTCATAATGACCCGCTTGCATCAGATCAATCAAAATTCATTACCGAGGTAATAAAGGTGTGTTAGAAACTGTCATGGATTTTCTTAATCACTCCCTTGGATTTCCAGGTCCTTGGTATTCAAACACATTTTCAGCAGCTGAGCACTTCCTAGTATCTGTGTAAAGTAAGTGAGTGGAGGTGGGTCAAGAAAAAACACAAAAATATCACACACTGACTATTCAACAAGCTGCTTCTAGATTACGAAACAGGTGATTGAAAACAGACTCGGTGGTGCTGTGCCACGTAAGAATGAATATTTAAATGGTGTAGAAAGCCATGCTGAAAAGAACAGGTCCCTCTGAGAGCATGCTCGTGCCAGGGAGTGCTGATCTGACCTCTGCACATGGTGCCTGCACACATAGCATTTACTGATACTGACACAGCAATGCATTTCCTTCCATTTTTCTTGCACCTGGTGAGATTGCTGATTTCAGCCCTACCCAAGTCAGTAGAAAAAACTCAAAACCAATTCCCCTCCACTTTTGTGAGTTTTTTCCACTTCTTCCTTTGAATGGAGTCTGGTCACCTCTCCTTGTTAGTGGCAATTACCAGAAAGCTGCTCAGTTTTACTGAGGTCACAATGCTCACAGAATTATGACAAGCTACGTTTTTCTTTTTGGACCAACACTGAGCTCCCTTCACTAGGCAGAGCTGTTTCTGGATGCTAGAGTTAGTACAAGAAACCTAGAGGTGAGTAAAGGAGTCTAAAAATAGTGAGTGATTTTGGGGTGGCACTGAAAAATGTGGAGGAATATGAAGAAAGAAAAGAGTAAGAGGTAGGGAAGAGTTATTGTGAGGGAGGAGTGTATAAGAATAAGCAGAGAAATCTGCGTGTGTTTGAGAAGTGTAGAGCTACATGTTTTTCTGAGAAAAACAGGAAACCTTCTATGTGTTCAAAGGTCAGGAGTGCATGGTAGGAGCTGAGGGAGGTTTGAATGGCCTAGGATGGGAGGCTGAGAAGAGAGAGCAGGGCAAAGCAGCAGAGGTAAACTGAGTTCCTGGCTCTCTTATAGGCTCTTGGCATGGACCAGGACACATTGTTTAGTCTTCTCATTACTTTGCCGCTTCTGATGTCCTTATTTTGTGAAGTTGTTGGGCCGAGAAATACGCATCAAACATTATGAGGCCTTCAAAGGCCTTGGATGCAACAGCAACAGCAACATGGAGCTGTCTATCCACAGCTCCTTGGCGTCGGTCAGTGCCTCTCTCTCTCAGGAGGAGATAGAGGCCCACGGCCCACATCTCCTGGCTAACAGATCTGCAGCTTGTAGCCCAGGCAGCAGCTGCTAAGATGAGCAGAATGGAAATCTTCAGTTCTGAGGACCTAACCTGGCTCTGGAATTCTGGAATTAAAGCAGGAGAAGATAGGGCATTTAATACCTTTTTCTATCTCTAGGCAGTAGGGAAAAGTACATGAGTCTGAGCATGAATAAATTTGGTGGAAAGGGAGTTCGCAATTGTGACTACGTTCTGGGACAAAGCAGGAATGCCTTGGAGAGGGTTTTACATGTTTAGCGAAGAAAAGGCTGCCAAGAAAATAGAGTGTGTCTGAGAGGAGGCAGGGATCAGCATTTCTGACGCTATGAGTAGGGATTATGTGAGAATTTTGGTAATAAAAGAGATAGGGTAAGAAAGAGAGTGAAGAAAGGGAGTAAGCACAGAGAGCCACAAAATGGGAACATGAGAGAGGAAAAAGACTTCTCTAAAAGGAGAGAGAAGTATTGAAAAACACTGGTGAAAAAAAGTGAAAGAAAAAAGGTAAGATAGGAAAAGAAAAAAAGAACAAAGGGCAATTAATTCTGCATTGAATAGAAAAAAAAATTACCTTAAGGAAAAAATTAATTAGAAGGTATCTGCAAAGATAAAAGATGATGAGAAAAGAAAGAACAGAACAGAATGAAGTAGCAAAGAGAAAGAGGGAGACAAAGTACATGTAAACGAAGATTTTAATTAGCACAAAGGATAAAGATATCTACAGAAAAAAAAGCATATGGATGAAATATAAGACACTCATTTATGTAGGTCCCTTCAGGCTCAGATTTTTATGCCTCTCTTTCACTACTGACATTTTAAAGTTGAACACAATTCTTCTCTCTTGGTCGTTCTGACCATTTTATTCCCCTTGTGACTATATCATTGCTTCAGTAACACAGAATGATGTAATACACATTTTCCACATTTGTATTTATGTTTTTGCTCATTTTTTATCACTGTTTTCTACTGACAATGATTTCCTCATTAGTTTGGTTTTTTTTTAATCTTTACTGACAGTGTGTTTCTGGATGACAGCTTCTCTTTTACTTGGGGAATGTATTTTGGTAGAACTGTTGGTACCCAGTCACTGCATTTGCACTGCAACTCTCAGCATCACTTACCACACATACCTCTCAAGGAATGATGCATCTTTCTAAGGAAACAGCAGTGATGAAAACTTATTCAGGCTACATTTGCCATGAGTTTCTTCATGGACAATATCTTTTATGAATATTATTGCAGTTATTTTTCCACAGAGATGACTTCTATGAATTAGCCTTTGTCAAATAGACACAGAGTCATAAGTTCCCATTTCAGTCCCTGACACTAGCACAATCTGTGAATTTGAATTCTTCATTAAAGAAATTGGATGATAAAATACATCTGTCTCAGAAAGAGGTTTAGTTAATGGTGGCAAAATATAATGAAAATCTGAAAGGCCTGATAACTTTTTTTTTCTGTTTTGAAAAGCTTGACATGCTGTTTTGTATTGTAGCTTCCTTTGATTCCCTGCTCTTGTTAGGAAAGCTAGTGTAATGAGGGAGGCAGAAGGGTGGATAACAATCCTGCCTTTAGCATCTGAATGGCAGCATAGATTTAAACATATTTTTAAAAGGATACCACAAGTTTGCTTTGTGGTTGTTATGCTTTTTCGGGCTCTGAATGAATTTGGTATGCACTATGAAAAATTTCTAAAGTAAGCATTGCATGGAAGGGGTATAATGAAGGGACCATTTGTCCCATCTCATTAAACCAAATGGGAAACTTGGGATCATAATTCTGTGAATTTTATATGTTGTAATTTAAGGAATGACCCCAGAATGCGCAGGTGCACTTTCACAGATTTTGGTCTAGCTGGCACAGGAGGAAATACAGTACAGATGTGGTAGTCCAGACCTCAGCACTAAATGTGTCCTGGAAATTTTGCCCAGCTCATAGCAAACCTCGTGTCACCTTGTCTTCACTGCTTGGGTCCTGCATGTAATTACACATGGAGGAGAAGCTGTAACTAGCCATGAATAGAAGATAGGATTTCTGTATGGCCAGGCCATTCCCAGTGTTCATTTTCCCCCCATGCTCAGAGGCAGTGAATGATGCTGTCCTGAAGTGCATGTCATGCAGAGCAGGGTCTGCTTCTGGCTGGGCAGGTTTTAACAAAAACCAGGCACCTGAGACTTCAGTTGTGAGAAGTGCTGAGCATGCATGCTCATGAAATTCCATGGTCTTTACTTGGGACAGAAGGTTCTGCTCCCTTGGCAGGGTCACCCAAGATCATGGAAATACTTTGGCTGTGAAACCTTCTGCTGCCACCAGCAACCTTCTTATGTGATGTTGCTGGAGGGTTTTTTTTGACACAGGTTCAATATCTAAACCATGCCCTCCAAAGCAAGAAGAAGGAGACCCAGGAATACAGTGAACTTGGACAAATCTTGCAAGAAGTTTTTTATTCTGAATAGGAGGACCATGGAGTGGAGAGTAGATGGGAAGTGAAAGCTCCAACCAGCCAGCTCATGGTTCAAGTTTTGAAAAATTGTCAGCCAAATGAGAAGCCTTCTGTCAAAGATCTCCCACAACAACATGGTTTCAGGCCTCCTTGCCAAACCACAGTAGATGATTGGCATGTTTGGAAGGGATAATTTCTTTTCCTACTTGTAGGCTTGTTCTGTGTGGGACTGTGTGTTCTGTGTGGGTGAGAGAGGCAAATATATTAGAGGGGAAAAATGAGTGTAAGTCCTGCAGGAGATGGATGTTCTTTCTGTCTAGGGTTTAATTACTGACAGCAGTAAGTACTGTTAGATTTGCAAAGAAATATGGACTTGCTTATCATCACCACAGGTTAGATGACACATGAAAGCCACTTGAAGACTGAAGAAGTAATTCTGCATGTCACAGAGACAACGTCCTTATACATATACATACACACATAATACATCCCATTAGGCAAAAGGAAAAAAATTACTGTTTTCCCATTTCCACTTTTCTAACTGTGCAATTATATTTCTGTATAAAGGGAACAGCAAGTAGAGTGAAAAATAAGTGTAGTTGGTTTTACATGTGCACTCACACATACATTGTGTGTATGTATATTTATACAAAGGGTTCTACTACAATAAAGCCAGCCTGGCCAAACTGTTTGTCTTCTCTGGGAGATTTTCTGTTAAGTCTTGTGTTCTTACTAGCCTCACAATGATCTCAGATAAGGAAACTGCACCTTTGTGAACAGAATAGAAGAAAATCTATTGTTCTGATGTTTATCTATTTGCATATTTGGAAAGAAGTGTGACCTCATTCTCTATTCACTGCCCTGTTTTTTTCTACAGTTTATCTCTGAATATATTTTCTTTGACCATCTCTCTGATGCAGATTACTTAATCCTAATGAGTCGAAACTCACTAGTTATTACTAAAACTGTTTAAGCAATGTAAGGTTTCATTTTCTTGTGTAAGCTCCTCTTATTCTTAATTGTAGTGATCTTATTCCCTAAAGTATCTGTGCTTCCATTATTAACTCCTATTAATAAATTGTTTTAATAATATACCATACAATTCCCAGTCTGAGCTGAAATACTGCAAAACAAACCAAGACAGGGAGACAGTCCTCATGTTTTGTTTTATAAGGAACCAGAAGTATTCAATTTAAAAGTAAAGAAAGCCAAAGAAAATACTGCACTGGATTCTCCAATTTGCTGACACCTTACTCTTCTTGTCCTACCAAGAAGCACTAAGCATGCTCTGAATAAACACCAGAGAGACCCTGCTTGGAAAGGCTGACACACTTGTGGCATGAATGGAGAGAGGTCAGACTGCCCTTGTGCAGTACAATGCCAAACCTGGAATCCTGAATGTGGGATATTCAGTTGAAAAAAATTGTATGTCTGCCTTGAATTTCTGCTATGGAGCAGCACCAACTCATAGAGTTGCAAAACATAAACAGCAATACCATTGTAAGGTTCTGAATCAAACTGTCACTGCCACACTGCTGTAGACAAGCACTGCTGCAGCAAGAGGCATCACCGAGCTGGCATCACCTCACTGCAGTTGATGTAAAAATGTTACTGCATATAGGAACCACACTATGGAGTCCTCATGCAGTGTCAGGAAAAGAGGGAAGGGGAAAGGGAGAAGAAGCCTGGAAGCAGCTACAAACTCATTGCCATCCAGCCTCCATCCACACTTAAGCTTCCATCCAGATGTACAAGACTGGACATAGAGGCAGGCAGAGATTGCACCATGGGCAAGGAAAGAAGTGCTGGACTTTGTCCTGTGCAGACTGGGTCAGGAAAGAGGCATTGAAGTGCCCAGGTGACAAAGTGGCAGAAGGAAAGCTGTGCATAAATCTTCATGAAGTGTGGACTAAGTCTTTTGCTTCACTAGGACATAAATAATTCTGTAAATAATTGTTTCTACAATTAATGTTTTGGGTTTTTTTCTTATATTAGTTTTCCAGTTCTAAATATGTAGATGGACCATTTCAGCATGTTGTCTTTTTTGTAGGGCATTTTGTAGTACCTATCTTCCCCATGCTTCTTATGAGGACTTGAGCCTGAATTTCAATTTTAAGCAGCATTTTCTCAACGTCTGACCCTTTCAGCATTGCTACTGGTGATGCTGGGCAGAGAGAAGCAGGGACTGATCCCATACAAAATTACTGTGGGGCAGCTGAGAGGGCCCTGGCGGGACATGTCCTGCAGGATGTGTTATCAGCACAGCGCCTCTGCTTCCACCACTGGCAGAGCACAGCGGGCACAGGGATGAGCAAAATTCCAGTCTGTGCCTGGTGCAGAGATTATCCTCTTGGCTCTCCTACTAAATATTTCATTTGAATCAAGTTCAGGGCTCAGCCAGACTGGCTCCAGAGCCCATGAACATAGCCTGCATGAACGAGATGACAAACTCCACTCAGCTTAGATTGGCTCAGCTCATGCTTTCTACATCAGCTCAGCTCAGCTCATGCCTCCAAATCAGCACTTGCCACCACAGCTCATTGGGAGTGAGGAATATGCAAGGGACAGCTTGCTAGCTTTAGTGGTGTCCTTAATAAGGCATTTCCTTCTTTTGTGTCAACTGTTGCTTCTCCCGCTAGGTCTTTTTCCCCTCCCCTACAGCTTTTCTAGTTTGCTTCCTCCTGAAGCTTTAATAAGAAATTAGGTCGAGGGAGGCAGAAGTAAGAACAATTGCACAGAGAGGATATCAGGTATCTGAATTCCTCCTGTGTAGATAAGTATTTCTTAGCAAATATGGTCAAAAACATTTGGTGGAAGCAGCTTTATGTTTGATAGTATCAGCTTGTTATAACTGGGACATTTTCAGGAAATATTGATTATAATGATATTTCACTTTGAACAAAATGAAAAGTAATGAAGCTACCTTCTCACTTTCTGTAAGGCATCATTTCTCTAATGTTTCGAAATGACAAGCTGATCAGACTGGAACCCCTTGGCTCCATTTTGGAGTGGTTTTCACTGCAAATTTTCCTTTTAAATGAAAAATTATAACCGAGAAATGTCAAAATAGAAAGTAACATTTTAATTAAAAACATTTGTAGGGAAGATTCTGAAAATAAACATTCTGTTCTGATCTAATATGGAAAGATTCAAAATCCTGGACTGTCTCTGAGATAGAAATTCTGGCTCCTGCATAGCTCTGATAATATCCAGAGCTGAAGCAAAGCATTGATCCTGGATTCCTTGACCAGTAACACTGCTTTTGTCTGTGTGTGTGTGTGTGTTTTCTGCAGATGGCTTCCATCCCTCTTTATTGCAGCAGTTCCTAATATCAGCCAAAAATATCTGCACAAAAGCCTCTGTTATGTCTCCAGTCTTGAATTCTGGCCAATGTTACATATATGGAGAATAGAAACCCAGTATCTTGAATGGCTATCTTTTGCATTATACTGACAGAGCCCGAGCTGGATAAAATGCAGTGTGCAAACCGAAATTGAATGAGCCATAAAGACTGAAATTATTCATTTGGGAAGTATGTTCCGAGTGTTGCCGACACCTTAGAGATCAGGGAAAAATAAATAAAAGCATTTTCTCTTTTGTTATTACTTTGTATCTTTGCTTACTGAACTGTGTGTTGAGAAGCCAGAAAGGTCCAGCAAGGGGCAGAGAATGTAATATTTCCATTATGCTGTTGGTCTGTGGCAGGATTTGGTATAGGTGAAGTGCCTTCTAAAAGCAACCTCTGCACAGGGCATGCAAAATATGAAGCAGCTTGCAAACTGCATGGCTTTGTCTCTCATTATTGCAGAAATAAAACTTCCTTTCTGACATTGCCACAAAAACAGGGGTTCCAGATGCAGTTTTGGCAACAACAAAGATAGGTATTTTCTAGAAGTGCCATTTTCCATTCCATTAACCCTATTAAATTCTATAGCTATATGTGTTCCTTATTTTAGAATTCATATATCTGATAAGAAGATCGCTTGTCTGAATCCTCTACAGTGCAAGGGGAGAAAGGGTGTGGGTTTTTAGAGTAAGATGTCAATTGGAGTACTTAGGCTTTTCTAAGCTACATGCATTTTTTTTAAAACCTCTATCTAGTAGTCACCAATTACTTTCCATTGCCTGTAGTTCATAGGGCAGGAGCATATACAGCTTGAGAAAACAAAGCTGAAACCATCTATTCATTATTGTACAGATTTTTGCTGCCTTCCCTTACAATACCAAGAGGTTTCCCATGGCATATACCTCAATAGCCTCTGCTCAGCCATGCCGCACTGTTCCTGGCAGGTGGGCTGCTCTCAGCAGTAGTGTAGCCTGGTCAGCACACAGCTTCCCCAAATGGTTGGGTGCCCCAGCAGCAGAGGAAGTGGCTGTCTTTTGGTGGTTCCCAGACCTCCAAAGCTGTCCTTGCAGTGCTTCTTGCTGTAGCCCAGGCAGTGGGATGTGGCTAAAGGGTTGACAGGGCTCAGGCATTGCACCGGTGTGCTAGTGATGATTACAAATTACAGCAAACCCTGTGGTATTTGGAGCATGTGCAAGCTCCAGTTGGGAGGTTCTCATCCCTTTTGTTCAGCTGAGCCCAGGAGATCCTGGATCATGCAAAGGACTGCAGAGTTTAAAGTATTTTCATATCTCTGGATTATGTTTGGGAGAGAACGGTCTCATGCGGAAAGCTTCAAACCAGCATGGAGGAAAGCAGTTTGGGCCTGGCAGCAGGAGGGGATTTGGCCTTGGAAACACATCCACAAGCCCCAGAGAGAGCCTTGTTCTCTGTCCAAATTGCAGTGCTGCCCTAGTGGGAGCCCACTTCCCCCCATCTGGGAGAGGCTGCAGGAAGGGCTGGCACAAGACATAAGGTTGTCAGATATCAGGTTTCCAGCACTCTGTAGTGACAGGGAATTTTTCTCTGTCATGGGATCAGGCGAGCAGCCTCTGTTCCACCCACCTTTATCATTAATGAAACAATGGATGGCATATCTTGCCTGCTATTGTCTGGGTGGCAAATACACTCCAGGAAGGGAATGAAAGGTGGGTGTGAAAAAGCTTGACTGCTATAATTGTCTCCTATTAGCTTAAACATTTCTCTTCCTTTTCTGCATTTTGATCCAGACTAAATACAAGGGACTGAGTAAAGATGTTATCTGGGGTTGGTTCTCCTTATTTTGTGTCTTGTTTGTTGTTTAAATTTCTATTTTTTTAAATTGGAAATGAATATTTATACTATCCAGTATCAATTGTAGTTTTAATGAAAACAAAATCCTTCAACGCTTTTATCCTCATTTTAATTTCTACCAGTCCCTAGGAAGCTCCCCTCAACAGGCTAAATGCTTAGATTTAAATGACATTTCCTTGCTCACAAAAGCAATGATTTCTTATGTGATTCGTGTCACTAGGAAGAGTGACATAATTCTTGGGAGGGATGGGATCTTGTAGGTTAGGTTGTATTAGTCTTGGGTTATCACATGAATCTTATTATTCTGTGTAGGTTCCTCATATTTTTTTTTATGTTTCCATCATATGCCACTGAAGACTTTGATGTACATTCAGAAGCAGATGGAACTGTGGCAAGCAGTTTCCCTCTGTAGCTTCTGCCTTGCCCTTTTCTGGGAAATGCCTGCCCCTGCAAAATGGACTGTGGGGCTTCTCCTAAATCCATGAAGTTGACTGCCAGGCTTATTAAAGGAGATTTTAATCAGCTTTGATTCATGGCATCATACGCAATGTGATGGTCAAGAGGTGGCTCAAAAGGCACCTAGTCACCTCAGCTACTGAGACAGCAGCTTTCAGGAGCTGACAGAGTGGACAATGAGAGACTAGAGATCACTTCAGCAGCAAGACTTCAATCTGACAGTAAATGTGTGGCAAGATCCTTAAAACCTCCCAAGGAACAAAAGTTACAGGACAACAAAATATTCATATACTTGTTCCCCCATCAATGTAATGCTTCTTTCCCCCATGTGCCTGCACAAGTTCTTGGTCTGATGACAAGGATGGTGTTGAATTTTCCAGTAACATTCCAGTATAAAATGCAGAGGAGGAATAGCAGCATTGTCTGTCATATGTAGCTGCTGTGAAATTGTGTGACACTAAAGCACAGGAAGGAAAACAAAATCTTGAAAGCGATAATCCCTGCATTTTTCTGTTGGTTACAGAAAAGCCAGGTCAATCCCAAAACATTGCTGCTGTTTCTGGTGCTGACATACCATCTGCTCTTCTTCATGCTAGACTTGACCGGGTATGAACTTTAAAGCCCTTCTTGTAGATTACACTTATTTGTGTCTTCAGACATTTTACCTTCTTGTAAACATGCTTTTGCTTTTGCTTGTAGAAACCCATTTGCTTTAACGATGCGGTAATTAGCAGCAGGAGACACTAAGGGTTGGTTTTTGAATTTTTTCTGGAAGGGTTTTGGTGGAGCCTAATGCTAGTTCTCAGGTGCAGCAGTGTGCTCTCCTGCTGGCTTGGCAGTGTGTTTGCCTTGTTCCCGAGAGGTAGACAGAACAAAGACTGCTTAATTTTGGCAGCTATGAATAGGAATGGGTAAAAAGTCTTGCTGCAAACTGGCTAAAGTGCTTAGAGCAGCTGCCCCAAGAACTGACGGGTAAATCCCCTGCAGTGGTTGTCTTTTAACAGAAAGTTGTACAAGGATAGTACAGTGCCATTTCAAACAAGAGCTAATATGAAGCCTAGCCAGACTGCAAGTAACCCAAAAATTACTCAGTTTCTATAGTAGGACACATTTTGAATGCAGCTGCCTGACCAAACTGGAATGAAAGTTAAAAAAAAAAATATATATATATATTTTGGCTTAAAGGAAGCAAAATTCCTTTCTGAGATCAGTACTACACCTTGCTTTAGAAAGCATCCTATTTTTGAAATTTTCTATAGCAATAAAGCAATTTATTTAAACTCCTTCTAGCAACCCACAACCCAATTTTCCTTTCTCATTACAAGAGTTTATGACAAACACATCACCTAGGATTTTTCTGTGTATGCAGACATGAATACAGCTTCCCCAAGTAATGGGATTGCCTGTTTTATGCCAAATACACACTTAACACATACATTTGTGATGCAATTATTGATGCAATGGATTAAATATGGAAACTACTAAACCTCAGAAGAAACTAATATTCAATCACTGATAGGCTAGAAGGATTCATGTACACTTGGAGAAACTAGTGCAACAAATAGAAAATGTAAACCGTGACAGTATTCCTTGATTTATCAAAATTATTGGAATAAGTCTGTATGCCAAAAATAGACCAGTTTGAAGCTGTATTAGACCACAATATTTCAAATAAACATAAATACAAGTAGGTGCGGAAATTATGTTAAAAGAACAGTTTTAAGATTGCAGAGTCACTTTACTAAAAAATCAGAAAGTGTCAGAATTACAATGATTATCAGGAGATAAATGCCCACTCCACTGTGTCTATGTATCATGGCATAGTTTTTAATGACACAGTTGCATATAGATTTTTTCCAAAGGATCATACCTCATTCATCGTGCAGGATGGATGCTGCTCACTTAATCAGCAGTTATTCAGTCTCTTGTTTACTCCATATTACAAAGATGAGAGGACTCAAGCCTTATTTGCTGCACACTACTCAAATCCTTCTCTAAAGACAGAATTTTCAGTTGCCTCCTGGGCTTTTCTATTGAGCTCATCCCTCATGTGGTATCTGAGCACTTTGCAATGAATGCATTTATTTATACAAGATGCTTGTGAGAAAGAGAGATATTATTAGGCCTATTTTACAGATTCACAGACAAAATTCTCTTTTTTCAGTCTGAGGCACCTATGGCCAGATTTTTCCAGAGTGCTCAGCTTTATCTGTTTCAAGCAGAGTTCAGGTCCTATTGAGCTCAGTTGCAGCTGGAATACTCAGCATTTCAGGAAATCAGGCTCCAGAGTATGACGTCAGATACCCAGAATATAAAACACAGATAATTTCTTTCTGCTTAGAGGAACTTTGCTTTTTGTTGTTCCTGATTTCTTGTCCAATCCATTCCTTCTCCATGACCCCTTCCCCTATTCCTGACTGCTGTCCTGTCTCCTCTCAGGCACAATGAGGGGAACCAAGGTTAGACATGGCCATGAGATGACTGGGCAATGCAGTCAAAAGGCAAAAAGGCAGAACTCAAAAGGTGGACAGCAAGAAAGGGTTCAAAGGAGGGATTTAAAAACTTTGTCTGGGCAGGTAAGCATGGTTTTAGAAAAGCAGTGCTCAGCTGGAGCTGATACTTGTGAGGGATATCAAGGAAAACAACAGAAGCTTCTGTTCTACTTAGCAGTAAAAGGAGACAAAGAAAAACGTGGACCCATTGCTGAATGGGGCAGGTGATTTAGTGAAAGGAGACAGACATCGGCCTGGATATAAGAGAAAATGTTTCCCAGTGAGAACAGTCAGGCTGTGAAGCTGGTTGCTGAGAGAGGCTGAGCAGGCTACATCCTTGGAAATTTTGAAGGAGGTTAAATGGATACAGCCCTGATAACCTTGGTATGACTTCTTGACCTACCCTGCTTTCAGCAGGAGTTTGGACTAAGGAAATTCCTAGTGTCTTTCCCACAGAATCACTCGGCAATTTCATCACCATTCGATTTCACAAGCATGTTTTTCCCAAAAAGCCACAACTCATCTAAGATTTTACTGTGTTCTTTTTAACATTTGAACTACAGTACTTTTACATAAACTTAACTGCAAGAATCACACTTTAGTCCTGGGCTGGCTCATGTCCAGCAGGGCAGGCATTTGGCATTGACTTAAATTTTCCCTGCAGATATGAACTGAGAGATTCGTTTCCTCTTTTGCAATGGGTTACAATCAGGTGAAATTCGGGAATTTTATTTGTGAGAAGAGGAAAATTACATTCCTGACATGAAGACCCACAGTTTCTTTAAAATAGGAGGATGAGGGTACTTTTCAAATTGAGGTTGGGTGAAGGTGCTGAAGGTGCCAAAACCAAAAAAACCAAAACCAAAACAAACAAAACAACAACAAAAAAACCCCAACCCCCCAGAAAAAAACTAAACAAAAAACCAACGGGGGAAAAAATTGTTTTCCCCTAACCTCAGATAAAGAGGTTAAATTAAACATATTAACCACAAATAAAGAAAACTGCTAACCACCACCATCACCACCACTGGTGAAAGGAATACTTTCATTAAATAGTGGTAGCCTCACAAAGCTGTAAGCAATACAGGTACTACCTGATGTTGAAAAGAGCCTTAAAATATATTGTGATCTCCAAGTCACCTAGGTCAAGGGGTTTTGTAGGAATCTTTTGGCACATTACTTTCCCACGATAAAGATACAGCAAGCAGGAAGCACACTGCCAGAAAAGAATGACAAATCGAAACCCACTTCAGCTGTGGTTCTCTTGAGTGCACAGCCTGAAGCATCTCCTTGTTCTCACAGAAATATTCTGCATATTCTCCTTTTGTGTGCAGTACTGTGGATTAAATGAAAATAAGAAAACTCCTTAAGAATTTTTCCATCTATAAATGGATTTCAGAAATTTCAAAGTGCATCGCCAATAAAGAGGTAGTTTAAAGGTTTGAAAATACAAAAGATTGCATAGGTGTAAAGTTGTACTCTATTGATTCCTTGCTCATTTTCTCTCAACCAATAGAATAAAGTTTCTGTGAGGGCAGAGGACTTGTTATTTCTGTATGAGTGCAATTTACTTTAGTTATGTATACATAAACACACACACACACGAACACGTGACTAAGCAGTTACACAAAACTAAGAGAAGGCACATTTACCTGAGGAACATGTTAGTGCAGACAGATTTCCATCATTAACTAAGCCAGTTTTAAACCTATGAAGGTTTTCACCCTTCAGGAGAAGCAGTAACATAAATATAATTTCCTTAGTTGAATGCTTATTGAGGTTGATGCTGAAATCCATACTAGGCAGTTAACTCTCTTCCAGAGTGGAGGTCCCTGCAGAACCAGTGTTGCTGCTTGGAAGCTGAAATCCTCCCGTAGTGTCAAGAACCTGTATATCCCCTCTCCACTCCTCTCCTAACATTACCATTTTTTAACATGAGCACTGTCTCAAAATGGAGACCACATCATCATACATGTGAGTCCAATGAGATTGTTGGGATCTAGATGGGGCTGCTAAACCTCAGCTGTCCAGCAAACAGCCAAGGCGTTCCAGTGGTGGGCAACATAATCTTCACCAACACCCTCAGGTTTTAACATTTACAGCTCTGGTAAATGTGAGCAGTAATGATGCCCTTTCTAGCTCACAGGAAATAAGTTGGGAGACCGCTTTGTCCATTTCTCAGATGAGTTCACAATTTCATGCTGAGCCATGCCCTGCAACACAACTGTAGTTCAGCCAGGAGATGAATGAATGAATGCCTAGATGTCACAGCAGGCTTAATTCCTGTAACTTTTATGTCCTTTACCTGTACAGACTAGCAAAAGGAAGATGTAACTTTTAATTTTTTTTTAAAGGAATGAATCCTGTGGCTGTAGGGAATGGCCTTAATTGAAGTAACTTTCTATTTACTTTCAAAAAAGAAAGCTTTAGGTTTATTGGCATCATTCAGTGAAAAAGCACAGAAAGAACAGGTCATCTTCTTATCTCTCATTTCCTCTGCTTCTTTTCTACCCCCTCATATGGTTTGAAGGGGACTTTTTGACATCTGGTCTTCAATTTGGGGCTGTTTTCAGCACTAATTTTTAGTTTCACTGGGAGCATTTGAACTCTTGAATAGCATTTCTCTTATATTCATCGCACCAAGTAGTTACTGCTACAAAAGGGGTGAGATAGACGCCTGGTACTTCCCAGCTGAGGCAACTGCTGCTACTAACCTGCTTTTTGTACTGAACACTGAGTCATGCATTAGGGTTGAAACAAGATTTATTTATCTGAGTTAGAAGAAATAAATAAAAATTGAGAACAGACAGTAATCATTGATGGTCAGTTGGTACCTAGTGAATTATATTCTTGAGTTAGCAAAGATTCATGTGTGCACTGAGAAACTTTTTTCCTAAGTACAATTGCTCTTGGGGACATCTGTGATGGTACTAATTCTATAATTATAACCCTCTCTATCTCTTAAGCTTCTTCACTTTCTGCTTGATAATTTTGCATCTTTAGAGAAGCCCAAGAAAAAGATCTCTTTTTCACAAGAAGGAAGGATCACGTGCATCATTAGAGTCTCACTGACATGCGACTCCTTAAACCTGCGGCCTCATTGTCAGTTTATGATTTTGGGTGTGGCATGTACAGTTTGTCAGACCTTGTTGGTGACTTGGTATGGACATTTTTCAGGATTTTTGATTGTCAAAGTGCATTAAAAAGATGGAAGCATTTAATGAACAGTTATTTGTTACAATGCTGATTGCTCTTTGTGGATCCCACTTGGCCATCAAAGGCCATCAAAGGCCATCAAAGGCCATCAAACCAGGCACAGGACTGGTGGGAGATGCTGCTGTGAAGATGAAGGTGCTGTAAAGTTGTGTGGCTCTGTGCTCCCAGAGAGCTGATGTTGGGGAAGAAAAAGGCAAATGGCCAGGCTAGAAAGGTTTCTTCAAATGGGAGGTAGATAGCTGAGGCAAGGTTTATAGGTGGAGGCTGTGCAGTAAAGGGAAGAAAGATTCACAGCAGTTTTCAGCGGTAATCTTGTTCTATGTTTTTTAAACAAACGTCTTTGTTCATTCAGAAGAAAAGATGAATTAGGGGCAAGATGGTAGTATAGAAAGCAGTGAATGCTAGAGAAAAGGTAAATCAGTTATGCCTGCTTACTGTAGCACAAACATCCAAGATAATAGGATATTGGAAACATGTCTGTCAAAGCAAAGAAGCCAAGGAGAAAGGCCAAGTACAAGTGAGAGTTACCTATTTTCTGAGTTCAATATCCATAACAGGCATTCATGAACAAGCCTAGACTGTTATTTTTAAGGTCTGCAATACAGTTATTGCACATCACATTGATGCCAGGGCAGAGGTGACTGGGATTTGTAAAGGGACAAAAGTGCACCAGCTCAAGGTGACAACTCAATTGTCTAGATCCATTCAAACATGCTACAAAGGCAAAGAGGATATGAGTGACATCTTGTTAACGTGGTAATCCCAAGGCCCCTCTGCCAGCTCTTACAGGTACAGAAAGACCCTTGGGCCTTTGCTTTGTGAGAAGTGTGTGCTTCAAGGGGAGGCTGCTGTGGAAGCTGGAAACCACCCTGTGCAGTCAGCAATCCCACAGGTCCCCACAAAAGGCTGTTCATGGGCAGAGAAGAGAAAAGGTCCTAACAATGCAGCAGGGAGGGCAGAAAGCTTTCTTGGACTAGGGCTCCATCTCCATGCAGCTTCATGCACCAATACAGCTCTTGCAGGATGAATCCTGCAGCTTCCACAGAGCCCTTGTCTGTTGCCCTTTGGCAATGGCAGCTGACAATGGGCAGACGGCTGTTGGGGAGGTACTGCTTCTGCAGACCCTTGATCTGAAGGGAAGTGGGTGAGATGCTGCCCAGAGGGCCTAAAAGGGAGTAGAGGTTTATAGAGATGACATTTCACTTTATGGGAAGCAAAAGAAAGGACATGATGTAATCACTTCTGGATATTATCTTAAAGGCTTCTGGACTCTAGTGGAATGTAGAAAAACATAGACTCTCAGAAGTGAGGTAGTGGCACTTAAAGTATATCACTGCTGAACCTCGCTGGGGAGCAGACCATCACAGGCACTTTTTTCTGAAAACCCTGACGTGAGCTTTAGGATATTCTTGAAATGGACACTCAGAGAAATAAAGAGCTCAGAAATTATGCTACTTGGGAGCTTTGATTGGAATAAATTACAATCAGGAACATTATCTTTCATAAAACAAGCTCTTTTTGGTTCAAACCCCTTCTGCTCCTTATAAAGCATCAGAGAGCAGTAGAATTACTTTGGTGTAAAGTATTTATTTCCAGACTTCTCATAGGCTGCCGTGAATTATAGATACTGAACCACCTTTTATCTAAGGTTCCTGCGACTGAGCAATTAACTTTCTGACTTTTACACTAAAGCAATTCATGTAAACAGATTGTGGATACGAAGCAAAATGTTTAGGAAGTCATAAATTGTGAATCAGTTGTTGATTTGTCCTTTTTTGTTTCTTTTGTTTTCTGAACAAAACATACATTTTCTGTCTGTAGTGGGATTTTTTTTCCCTAATGTATTGAAATGTGTGTAACTTTGGTGTGTAGAAAAATCCCCAGAAAGAGTCTCAATCGCTGGCAGTTTACCATGAGGGGTGAGAGGATGCCTCTAAGGAACAGGCATTTGGGGAATTGTTACAAACCAGATTCCATTGGTTATGATGGAATATAAATTCATAAGCAGGAAAAAATTACCTTGCATTCACCGCAGACAAGAAAATGTGGCTATGCAGTTAATGTGAGGTAGGTCAGGCAATATAAATTAATCTCCTTTCTTATCCTTCCTATTTCAGTGAGTAGCCAAGCCTACAGGATAAGTAATGTAACTCCTTTGCATGATGATACCTCCAATTCTTTGTCCTTGCTTTGCAGAGCTCAACAGTGTTGCCATATAAAGTGTCATCAATATCATAGAAGCTTGCCCCTTTTGAATAGATGGGACACCTTCAGGGTCCCTGAAGATACAGGCCTTGTTTAATTTAGACTTTGGCTCACAGCTGCAAGAGCTACCTGGATGGTAACTTCTAGAGAATAGTAATATGCCTATTGACTTCCTCTAAGACTAGTCCTTGCACCCTCCCCAGAAGATATTGCACTATGAAGATTATGGAGCAGAACATGATAAAAAGGACTTCTCTGACTCCTTTGACTGCTTAATAATTAATTATATGACCTCTGTTTAGAAGAAAAGCCAAGCTAATTAATGCATACTTCAATAGATTGTATTGCCTATAGTACAACTACTATGTATAATGTAAATTTAGGAATTATGAAGATTGAGTGTGTATATAATGTTCCATTGTACACCATCACAAGGATTATAAGAGCACTTCTTTGCAAATGTCTTCACTCATTCATTTTATGGCACTCTGCATCACTATGTAATCATGTATAATTGCTTGAAAAAACACTTAAGACTTCTGGCCCCTTGGGGTGCAGTCAGAGAGAGACAAAAAAAGGTCAGTGTTTGAGCAAGGACTGAAATTTTCTGCAGTAGTACAGCATGTTCCCTGGAAGTGGAAGTGTTTCGGCAATACTCCTGCATCCCAGTGGTCTACATCCTATGTACTTTTAATCCAAATTACGTAGCTTTAATCCAAACTTGAAACCTTTTCTGACACCTATTTCTTTTGCATTATTTTTGCCCTGTTATGTGAAAAAAAGTGCTTCTGATCAATTAAAACTCAGAAATGTCTTCTATCAAGTTTCTGAAAGTAATTAAAAAAAATCTTCACAATGTTGAAGGGAGAAAAACAAATGCTGTTATCTCCATTTTCAATGTAGAGATGTAGAGGAAAAAGTAGAATTAGTTTTCTCTGGGTGCAGGGTTGTTACGGGGCTGAGGATGGTCTGTTGTTGTTGAATCCTACTTTGGGCTGAAACTCTCTTGTGAGTTTATACGTTGTCTCCATGGCAGGTTGGACTTTTTTTGCTTTAAGTACTCTTACATGCACAGGATTGACTTCCTGTGATGGTCAGCTGGAGCCTTTTGGCAATTAACTGAATGGTGAGTGTAGGAAGAGAAGATAGGGTCCTTTTTCTTCATGAATATTTTCACAGGTTTGGACTATCTCACTAGTTAACTTTGTTATTTGACAGTTGTGAAAAGTGTCTTGAGGTCTGAATGACTGCAATTACTACTCACCTTGTTCTCTGTGCCTTGACTCAAATGCCTTTAGGTAATTTGCAAAATCCCGAGATAAAGGCTGATATGCAAACACCATTCCTGAGATAAATGGCAACAAATGTTCTGTATGACATGCTTTATTTGTGAGGCACTCAGATAACACAGTGATTGGTGTCTGGTTAGACAGATTGGGTTTTATTATTTTTCTCTGATCCTTTAAAGTTGGATATCTTATTTTGAAAACTGATTTGACACCTGGTCAGACTGCTTAAACCAGGGGCTTGAGAGAGGATGTACTATTTCAGTGTTACAAGGGTGGGCAAAATGCACAAGAATGATGAGGGCTAAACTGCTCTTGCCTCGAGGAGTGCCAAATGACATCCAAAAACTAGGCTCAATATGTCCTCTCTGGCTGAGTGAGTAGTTAGAGGTGTCTGTCTCTTGGCTGCAGGTCCCACCAGGCAGTGGTGATCAGGACTCTGTGTCAGCTTTTGGGATACTGACTTTTGCCTTCATCAGGAGCCCCTGTGCCTGCAGCCCTGCCACGCTACAGTGCTGACCATGACCCTGAGACTGTGCAGGAACCACCCTGGTAACTGCAGACAGGGAAGAGCAAATCAACACTCACACCATCCAGCCTGACATCTGGCCAAGCTGTGCATCTGCAGTCCCAAATCAGAGTATTCCCTACAAATATGAAAACTATTTCAAGGTCAACGCTTAGTTGTTCACAATCATACCATTCAAGTCAGAGGAGTGGTGAGAATTACCTGTGTCTCAGATGTAACTGCCTTTTTTCTTCATCCAGCTGTGGAAGACATTTCTCAAGTAGTGTTTCTGTGGTGAACTTGGAGTGACATCCCAAAATGAGGAAACCACCTCTTAAGTTATTCCTGGTTAACGCTTGGTTTTCTCTCTAGACTAACAATAACCCCGTATTTATCAAAATTTTTCCTTTCCCTATTCCCACAGAAAAGTAATCTCTAACTTTGTAGTTGGAAATCCAAATCTGAAATCTATGAAAAGATCCTTTCCCCACCAGACAGTGGTTGGCCCTGTAGTGCAGTTCCATGTTGCATGATTTGAACAATAAAATATTCTTTCATCCATGAGGTTTAATGGCCTGAAGATATCCATGGTAGGCCAATGGTGATGAAAATGTTGCAGCCATCATCTGTTTTGGTTTTGGTAAAACAGTCAGGGGTGTCAACCTAGATGTATGTGGGGAAAAATATGTTTTGAGTGCTAAAATTACAATAGGATACTGGGACTATGCTGTAAGTTCTTCCTTCCTTCCTCCCCTCCCATCTCCTCTGAAGAGTTGAACAGAGGTACTTTTTCAATTTCAGTGAGACAACTCCCCTCTTTTTTTCAATTACCCTACAATAATTAATTTAAGCAGAGTGCCATGGTTTTAGAGGTCACACCATTGAGTTTCAGACAGCTGAGACATGTCTAATTTAGCTGGCCTGTCTATGTAGGCCTACTGAGCAATCAGTGAAAGCAGAGATGCCTTTGCAGGGGCACCTGAAATCTGAGTCACCTCCTGGAGGAGTTGTCTTTCTAGGTTATGTTGAGGCTTATGAACACTCGGTGCTAGTGAGCACCCTAATTTCACCTGAACATGAACATGCTTCTATGTCTTTCATGACAGTTATTTTTTTATTTTCCCATCCTCTTCTAACATTTTGATCAAATGAAAAAGCAAACTCTGATAGTTAAGTAATATTGATATACAATATTTCATTTTGCTGCATTTCTCATTTTTCCAGCTAAAATTATTTGATAAAACTTGTGAAGGGTTTTTTGTTGCCTTGGAACACTATTTTCTAGCAAGGTTACCAGTCTGTTGTCAAAATATTCAGGGTAAAAGTCAACTATAGAAAAAAGCATATAGCCTCTGTTTTTCCCATTGTTTTTGGACAAACAGAAATTCCAGTTTCTCAAGCTGTTAACTTAGCATCTTTTACCAGAGAGGAATTCAGAGAGCATATGAATAAAATGCCAGATAAACAGAGGAGTATCTTCCCCCTTTTAGGATGCCAACCACACCTTAGTCAATCTCCTGTGAGGGAAGAGAGTTGAGTGTACTGATGACAAAATGGCAAATGTGCAAACTCCCTCAAGGAGCACTTAAAAAGCTGCTCCATCACAGCAGTGTGACACGGACATGAACAGAGTATTGTTCTCTTACTTCAGATTCCAAGCAGCCATCAACTTTACTGCACATTTCTACCTATGTGAATTACAAATTAGTGACAAACACGTTTGAAAGCTAGTCATTACCTCAATCAGTCAATTATTCATAAGTTGTATCAGTGTGATTAGTTGCTCTCAGTTAATTACAGGAACAATAAGTAGCTAATAAAGGAGTACCATCATTCATATAATGTTGATTTTCATTGTTTTGGAGATACTAATTTTAAAAGTCCTTTGAATCTATATATTGAGAAAACACCCTAAAATACTTTTAAATTAAATTTTTTCAGGCTACAGGCAGTGTTTTACTCTCTTCTAGTTCTTTCAGACAAACTTATGCTTCTGCCATCTTCTCAGCAGTGTTGAAAAATAATGAAATGATCTTCAAACATAGTCTTAGTTGTGAATTGCGTTAAGAAGGTTGAGTGAAGGATGATTAGACCACTTGCTGCTTTTAATCACTTCACTCCTGTCCAAATCTAAACTGATGCCAAAAACTGGCAAAGAAAGATGGGTATGTCAAAGACATTGTATTTCATTCCTATAAAACCACAATTTCCTCTGAAATTACAGATGCAATACTATAGGATATCATAATTTTCCTCCCTAAAATTAGCGCCTGAGGGAGAATGCATGGTAAAGGCACTTTTCCAAACAAGATTGTGCCAGTTGGTTCCTTATATTTTGTATACCTTGTATTTTCTTCTCAGGACTATCAGCCCAACTTGTTGGTCTTTATAGCTCAGTCACATTACCAAGTCTGGAAAACTCTGAGAAAAGATGCAGATCCTCATGGGTCAAAAAAGCTGTCACGACACCCCAAGAGGCATTTGCAAGTCTCGCCCAGTGAATCTGGCTTCCCCCCACAGGATCAAGCCAAGGACAATAATCCAGCATTGGACGATGGAGCCACTAGAGATGATCTTTAAGAAGACCTTCCCCTTCTCCTCAACTCTCTCAATATTATCTTAAAAACTGTATGATTATCTAAGGTTTTTTGTTTTAATATTTTCATTTTCATTTCACCTCTATCTTTACTCTTAAACTGTCTCTTGATTCCTGTTCCAGTTCTAGCTGCCCTGGGCAACAACTCCATTAACATATCACTAACACCCTCCACTTATTTCTTAAAAAAAAAAAATAAAATTGAAAAACCACAGTTAAATCTCAGTAGACTATGATCATCTTTAACTTAGCATGATCTAGTGGTTATAGCAATATAATAGAAGGCAGGAATATCTGCACCTGACAAAAATTCCCTCAGAAAATCATATAAGCTCTGTATCACTTCTTTATATGTAAGGTAAGCTATAGCTTCTTTATATGTAAGGTAAGATTTATACCTGACAAGGTGTTGTGAAACATCTATATATGGTATACATTATTTTGCCCCTCTTCATTTCCTTATTATGGCTGCTGTATACTAATTACATGACTTGAACTCATGGTTTTGGTGAGTCCCCTTGCATGATTTCAGAACAAGATCATCCTTCATTAACTGTTTTTCTTTCTTCATTGTACCCGATAAATAAAAAACATTAGAGGAACACAGAAATCCTGCTGTAGTGGTACCTAGTCTATTAATACTTTAATCATCAAAAACATAGTGGATATATAGTTTTCAGACTGATTTTAAAGAGGTCTTCTCCAAATAATGAGAGGAATACAAACCCTTGTACATTCAAACTGATGTTCTTCCATGCATAGATCAAACCACAGCATTGCACTGGATTATTTGTAAAAATGTGTAAAGTTCTTCAAGTTTTATCTGCATAAAACACTGAAGAAAAGTGAAAATTGTAGGGCTGATTTGAGCATTTCTGGTAATTTTGTCTGGATGTATGTGACACTAGCAAAATTGCACTGCCTCTGATTTCACATCACTTGCTGCTGTTTTTGTTCTATTTTTGATTTTTTTTTTTTTTTATTTCATGAGGCAGGCATGGAAGGACACTGATGGGAGGTATTAGTCAAGGGAAGTATTATTGCTGCTGAGAAGGTGAAATATGTGTCACAGCTGAAGAGAGGGACTGATAGATGTGAGTGGATTCATCACCATCTCTGATACTGGGGAGATGGAGGGTAGAAGAACATAGTGTTGTAGATGATAAATTGCTGTAGACACAACAACTACATCATTCCCCTTGTACACCAATACAAGGGAAAAGGACTAAATTAATTCTTTTGGAAGCTGATGTACTCAGAATATGGACAAATTGGGATAGTCAGAATCAAATTATACGCCTATTGCCACTCCCTTTATACAGCTCTTCAGGAATCACCACACTAATGAGACTCAACATCTTCCTCCTGGCTTTACAAAAGTCCCTTTTCAGGCCAAATTTATTATCTCCTCACATTTTTTTCCTGTTGGCACACTCCTGAGGCAGAAGTAGATCACTGAGTAAACACTAAGCTCAGTCAGTGCAGTTGCTGCAAATGCTCATATTTGTTATGACAGTGATTCAGTGGGATTTGAAATGATGGCATATTCTGAGCTCTCTGAGCAAATGTTCTTGCAGGCCCTGTGGCCTGACTGAGGCCAGTCTTACTCACTAATCTCACTGCTCTTTGCCCAGAAGGCTTTACACCTGTATGATTAAATGAAATATTCATTTCTTTTTCTGCAAAAGCATACCTTCTTATGCTGGAAAACAGAAGCAATGCAAAAGTGATTGGATCAATTTGTTTCAATTACTTTGTGTAATCTTGGATTTAATGTCATTTAGAGAAACTTAAAAGGAATTCTGAATTATTTTTCCTTTTTCTTTCTTCCTACGCTCAGTTTTGACACTGGAAAGAACTAATTTTGTCTCTTCCGCCAAACAATTGTAGCAAAAATACTTAACCTATTTTAAATGCATTTGCATTTATTTTATCAGGAGTTCCTCTTCTTCCAGATGCATTTGCAAATACATACAAAACTCCATCCATTTAGTATGGACTAGACAAATACTCACAATGTAATCTTCATGTGTAAAAGATTCCCTATAAATCAAATCCTTCTTGGATATTAGAACAACCACTCCAATGAAGAGAAAGAAAATAAGGAGAGTGTGTGACATAAGAACCTGAATAAACAAAAAATTCTGGCATGCTAAAAGACAGAAGAGTGAAGAGAAAACAAGTCAAAGGCCTCTCTCTTGAAATCTCTCCTAACTGGCAAATCGCTTCTGCATCACCATGGTATTGCAGCACCATGAGGACACAGATGTTCCTTAAAGCAGTCAGCCTCTAAACAATTCAGTATATTTCAGGCAAAAGCAAATAACCTGGCTTCCGCTAGAAAACTACCCAAACCCCAGAACATTTCATGGTAAGCTTGTCATCTGCTTCCTCTTCAAAGCACTATGAAACACACAGGAAAAAGAGGGAATTTTTACCCTTTATCCAAGGAAGAAAGTATAAAATGTATATGATAATCATTGAATATTTTAGATTAAAAAAGACCTTTAAGATCATCAAGTACTATCATTAACCCGACACTGCCAAGTCCACCATAAAACCATGTCCCTGAGCACCACTTCTGCACATCTTTAAAATATTTACAGGCATGGTGACTCCACCACTTCTCTGGGCAGCCTGTTCCAGTGCTTGGAAACCCTTTCTGCAAAGGATTTTTTCCTAATATTCAATATTAGGAAATCTCTCCTGGTGCTACCTGTGGCTGTTTCCTCTTATGTTATCACTTGTTACCTGGGAGAAAAGACCAACCCCCCACAAGTACCTTTCTGGTACTTGTCGACACCAGCAAGGTCTTCCCTGAGCCTCCTTTTCTCCAGGCTAAACAGCCACATCTCCCTTAGCTGCTCCTCATCAGATGTGTGCTCCAGACCCTTCACCGGCTCCATTGCCCTGGTCCTGCTGGCCATATTATTTTTTATACAGGTCAGGGTGCCTTCTTGGCCACCTGAGCACACACCTGCTCATGTTCAGCCGCTGTTGACCAGCATACCCAGGTCCTTCTCCTGTAGCCCTGCCTGGAATTGTTGTGACCCAAGTGCAGAACGCAGCACTCACCTTGTTGCACCTTATACAATTGGCCTCAGCCCATGGATCCAGCCTGTCCACATCCTTCTGCAGAGCCTTCCTGCCCTCCAGCACATCAACATTCCCACACAGCTGGGTGTCACATGCCAACTGACTGAGGGTGCACTCAATCCCCTAGTCCAGATCATTGATAAAGATATTAAACAAGACTGGGCCCATACTTATCCCTGCGGGACACTGCTTGTGACTACCTGCTAGCTGAAGGCAGCACATTCATACCCCTCTCCAAGCACAGCCAGATAAATTTTTACCCAGAGAAGAGCTCGCCCATCCAAGCCCTGAACAGCCAGCTTCTCTGGGAAAATGGTGTCCAAAATGGTGTCAAAGGCTTTGCTGGAGCTCAGGTACACAACATCCACAGCCTTTCCCTTATCTATCATGTGGGTCATAAAAGGAGATCAGATCAGTCAAGGAGCACCTGCCTTTCATAAACCTGTGCTGGCTGGGCCTGATCCCCTGGCTGTCCCATACGTGTATGTCATGACACTCAAAATTATCTGCTCCATGGTCTTCCCCAGCACCAAGGTCATGTGGACAATCCTGTAGTTCCCCAGATCTTCCTTCCAGGCCTTCTTGTAGATCAATACTGTATTTACTAACTTCTGGTGAACTGGGACCTTCCCAGTTAGCCAGGACTGCTGGTAAATGACAGAAAGTGTCTTTTCAACCAGCACTCTCAGTACTCTTTGGTGGATGCCACCTGGTCTCATAGATTTGTGCATGCCGAAGAGGCATATTAAGTTGCTGACTGTTTCCTCTTGGATTAAGGAGTGTTCATTCTGTGGTCATTCTCTCTCTTCCAGTTTGCACGGGCTGGGTGCCTGAAGAGCAACTGATCTTTAATAGTAACACTGAAGCAAAGAAGACATGTAGCACCCTGGCCTGTTCCTTAGCTTTTGTCACTATGTTTCCCCTGGAGCCAATAAAGGATGGCAATTATCCTTAGTCCTCCTTTTATTGTTAATGTATTTATAAAATTTTTAAAATTGTCTTCTACAACACTAGCCAGATTTAGTTCTGCTTGGGGTTTGATCCTTCTAATTTTCTCCTGGTATAATCTCATAACATCCTTGTAGTCGTCCCATGTTCCCTGCCCTTTCTTTTAAAGTGCATGTGTAATAAACAGGTGTAAACAAAATCAATGGGAAAAAGAAAAATTGAAGTTTGTACAAAAAATTAAACAAAGAACCTGTTTATTAAAAAAAAAAAAAAAAACAAAACAAACAAAAACCACTGGGGGTGGGACTCTAGAATAAGCCTAAAATCCGCACGACAAGCCAGACCACCAAAAACAGCTATACGGCCATATAGCAGGGCTCCTTTGCATCTGAAGTTCCACCGAAGGACCCAGGGTGTCAGGCACCCGGGGTTTTCTAGTCCCTTTGGGTCTTATGATTGGTCTGTTTTTCAATCCTTGAGGTGATTGGTCCTTTTCTCTAACTGCTATTGGCTCATAGCATGGTGTATTCCTGACCAATCATTTTATAATTCTTAGTTCTCATTGGCTGATGTTTCTTCCAATAATAGTCCATCTTGAGGTCTTCATCATCTTCTAGAAAATTCCCTTCTAGGCTTTCTGAATCTTTGGACCACCCCTCCCTTGCTTAGCAATCACAACAGTATATAACCTAACAACTCCATACATGAAAATTCATTACATTAATTGACAATTCATAACAACAATTAACATCGCTTAACCCCTCCCAAAAATTTAACCCATTTATAACACATGGGTCCCTTCTTTTAAAGTGCATTTTTTCCTGAGTTCCAGACAAAACTTCCTGTTTAGCCAGCCTTGCCATTTGGGACTGGGGGACAGCCTGCTCCTGTGCCTTTAAGATTTCCTTCTTGAAGAGTGTCCTGCCTTCCTGGACTCCTTCCCCCTTCAGGACTGCTTCCCAAGGGAATAGTTTCCTAGAGAGGCCCAAGGCTACCCTTCAGAAATCCAAGGCAGTTGATAACTCCTCTACTTACTTTGCCGAGAATCAAAATTGTGATTACTATGCCCAAGAGAGGCCTCAAGCACCAGCCCTTCCTCATCCACAAGCAGCAGGTCCAGTGGGATGCCTTCTCTAGATGGCTCACTCACCATCTGTGTCAGCTGGGTATAGAACGTTTTGCCGGCCTCTTCATCCTGGTTAGGTCATCTGTGACAGACTTCCAACCTGATTTCTGCCTTCTTGGCTTTCCCTCTGATTCCAGCACATAAACATTCAGCCCTATGGCCACCATGGCTCATCTCTTACCAATCAAAGCATAAGGCTCCCCCACCACCTCTCTTTCCTTGCCTATCACAGAATGGTTATGGCTGGAAGGGATCGCTGAATGTCATCTAGTCCAACCTCCCTGCTCAAGCAGGGTCCCCTAGAGCACAGTTGTCTGTGTCCAGACAACTTCTGAGTATCTCCAGTGAGGGAGACTCCATAGCCTCTCTGGGCAACCTGTTCCAATGCACAGTCACCTGCACAATGAAACAGCTCATTCTCATGTTCAGGGGGAACCTCCTGTGCATCAGTTTCTGCCCTTTGCCTCTTTTCCCATGGCTTGGCACCACCGGATCCATCTTCCTGACACCCTGCCTTCAGATACTTACGGACATTGATGAGGTCCTGTCTCAGTCTTCTCCAGGCTAAACAACTGTCCTTCCTGAAGAGTTTATAGCCATCCATTGCAGTACTCCAGGCTTGGCCTCAAAGAAATTTTCATTTGATGGAGAAAGCAGAGCATGCTGTAAGTGTTCTTGATCCTTGTCGATGGTGATCTGCCAGATAGCAGAGGAGGAGTGCTCCTTGACATCATCATGGTGAGCACTTGCACAGCAGAGGACAGAATGGGTCCTTCAGCTGAGGGGTAACTCTAAGTTTGGTAACACAAATGTGTATTTTTTAAACACAAGACATTTCCTATGTTGAAGCTGGTCTTGAAGAATTTCAGCAAACTCTGTGAGTGTGAGACACCTTCAGAGACTATTCAGTAGCATTCACATGTCTCTCCAAGCTATTTAATTTACTGCTGTCATCTAAATGCTTTAGCAATCCTGGAAATAATTCTTTATGCTGATAAATTTTGGCAGTTGTAATAATTAATGTCTGCAGAATAAAAGGTGTGTCTATAAATTGCTGTATATTTTTGTGTAGGTAGCTGCACATGAATGCAACCACAGGCATTCGATAATCATTAAAAAAAGTGTGAACGCTGAGTTCAGATACAATGTGCCTATTGATTAAAATGCCAATAACAGCTATGTATTGTAAAAATTAGGGACAGATTGAAAAATTATACATGGAGCACACAAGGAAATGACTTGTTTAGATTATGCTATTATCCCTAGTGAAAGTAGTCCACATAATTGTTCTGTCAAGTAAGATTTTTACACTGCAAGTTAGAAAAATGTGGGGGAACCTGTTAGCCCCACTTGTCTGACCCGTTCCTGTCAGAACTATCTTTAGTTGGAGCTTCAGAATGAACAAACGACATAAAGTCTATACCCCCTTTCTAACATTATTATCCCCCCTACTGGTTTAATTTATGTGTTTAATTTTGGTTTGCTGGGTGCAATATGGCTAATTGCTTGAGAACTGTGCAACCTTACAAGTGAAATTTTGCATTTATAATTTGTAGCACATCAAGTGTAATAATATTCATTTAATTTCTGAAAAAGGTAATTATGTTAATAGAATTATTTGAATAAAAATTCACACTGTACACAGGCTAATGTCCTCTACCTCTTAATTTATACTAATGTAGATCTGTAAGGAATTTTCAATAATGTACTTCAACCCAGGGCCAGGAAGGGCTAGACAGAAACAAAGGACTGACAGATATTAAATGGGACAAAAAGGCTGCAAAGACAGAGGTCTTTGCAGCAAAAGCTGTCAGAAGTGATGCAGGTATTGAATTTGGATAGATGCTACAAGATGCAGTAAGCAGCCTTGGTCACGTGGGGGGATGTGGTCTTGCTATGTTTAGCTAACAAAGTTAAAGTAAGGGAGGAAAAAAAAGACACTGCAGGTCAGCAATTGCATTACATGCAGGCAGGGCTAGCGAGGTGTAACCCTTCGTGCAGATAACCCGTTGCCTCCCCAAAATGTGTGGCACCTAAGAAGGGCCAGCACTGTGTCAGACTGACCATGCAGAAGCTGCCAGCCAAAAGGACGTGGCACCCAGCTTCTTCCATCCCCCTGGAGAGGTAGCTGGATGGACAGCACAGTGGCAGGAGAGGAACAGCAACTCCCTTAGTCCCAAGAAAATACAGTCTGGTTTTAGAGCCATCCATTAGGCAGCAGTTAGGCATGATGGCTTGGAAATGGCTCATAATGCACCACTTTGATATGCTGCTCTCTGATACCCACACACCTTCTGTGCCGGACAAAGTCTGTTTCAGCATTTGGGCGGTGGCTTCACAAGCACTGTTGACCAATAGAGAAGCTTTTAGGGCTGAGAAGGGTCATTCTGAGGCGGGGTTAGCCAGGGGTTCTGCTGAGATGCAGCCCAGCATAAGCCAATATCTCATCTGACCATCAGCCTGAGAGATGCACATTCAGGCCATTCCATGCCCCCAAGCCACAGCTGAAGCATCCTGAGAGATGCTGTTCAAGGATGGACATCAATTTAATTAAGATCTGTATGCAAATGAGGTGTTAATGCAGCATAGTTTGCCGTATTTTATTTTGGACGAGATCAATTATCAGTGTGGCCATATTTAAAAACATGTGATCCCCATCTCTTCCCAGAGCAAGCTTCTGTCCCCTGGCTCTTGCACTGAAAGGCTGGTGTCTGTCAACATTAAACCACACTAAAATCTCCTGCAGCAGTATAGAATTCTTACTTTTAAAATTGTGCTGTTGGGGGTTTCCAATGTTGATTACTGCATTTATAGCAATTTCCTAGGCTTGGAATGAGGAAACTGTTGCAAATCCTCTGTGAATGGCTTAAACAGGGAAACATGATAAATTAAAGTATCTAAAGGTGGTGACTTTCATACCAGAGTGATATAAAATACTGTGATTAATGCCCAGAGTGTCAGTTCATGTTTTCTCCCTGGATTATTTCAGGAGGGTTTTCTGACACACCATTACTATATGTACAGGTGTTAAAAGAGCAGGAATGGCAGCCTAAGAGCTTGAAAAAACTGTTTATGCATGGAAAGGGTGTCATTATGAGAGGCAAGTTTTGCACAACTTTGTGTTTCTTCCTTTTACCAGGGTTCTTGTCCTCCTTCTCCTTCTGTGCTAAGTTAATAATTCACAGAACTGGTGATTTCAAGGTCACAAATATGGAGACACTTTTTGCAGCTTTTCGTTTTTGCTGGAAAAGAGGGGGGACTGATGTCAAGCCTATTCATTTCACAAATGCTGGCTGACATTAATATCTGAATGCTTTCTTGATTTCCTCTGTTGGGTACAGGAAATAGCTTTAATATCTTGTATACCACAATGTGGTAGCTATTGCCTTTTAATGTTGATCCCTATAGACCATCAATCCCTAACTAGTGTGGCTGCTTACTGAAACTGAGATGGTTTCACACTGATTTATAGGTAAAAGATTCCTTTTCTCATGACTAATTCCTCAAGGTGTATGGTTCCACTTAATTTTTAATTTTTTTAAAATTCCTGGCCATCAACCACCACTGATTTTTAGGTAGAACTCTTTACTGGTTTGACTGTGGAGTACCTAAGGACATTACTGGATTATATGGCCACATGTTTTTATGGAGCTGAGTTACTTAATGGTGTCAGAACATTTGTTTATGAGATTATTTTTTGGTTTTGTTTTCCTTTGATAGCTTTAAATACAAAGTGCCTTATAACTGGGGAAGAACAAATTTGTATGAAATAAAAATGGCCATGGATCTTCACTGAAAACACATAGGCTATTTTTACTTTCATTGCTGAGTTTTGCAGAATAAATAGATTACAATAAACAGAATACAGAGAGATGATAGCATTATTATTATTATTTATACAGCACCATAAATGTGCATTCTGCTTAACATACAAATAAAAGATATCTCAGGAGATCACTTCAAGTTCAACTCCAGCATAAAGCACAACTTTCTCCTGAACATTTCCTTTTTTTCACAGTTGTTAAGAACAAATGTTTCAGACTGGAGTACATTAAACTGAGGAACTGAAATCCTTACTTAGGGTCAAAAAGGATGTGATTTGATCACACTGCTTAAGTGTGTAGGCCAAACTCACTCTGTGATAAAAATCCTCCTGACTGCAGGGAAGGCCAGAGCTGATGCAATATTCCCACCAAAGCTGCTGGAATCCAGGAGTGCTCTGAACTTGTGTAAATTAAGAAGATTTTTAATGTTTTTAAAGGTGATGCCTCACTGTAGGGCATAACACCTCACAAAAATTATTGCAATATGTCGAACTCTGTATTAAGCTCAGTGGTCACTTTCAACCAAAACCTTGATAGTTTAAAAAATTTTATTATCTTATTTTTTATAAAGAAAAAAACGGAAGTGATTCAAGGCCTAGAGAACCTCTGTGAGGAAAGAAATGTTGGAGACTTAATAAAATTAAAAATCCCAGTTGGAGCAGTGATCCAGGTGATAAGTTGTGTAAACTCACCTCCCAAGGTGTTGAGAACATGTACGTGCACTACTTTACCCATAGACATGGGCTGGGAGTCACAGGGATGAAGGGAAAAGCTCACTCCAGAGGAACAAAATATTCCAAATGAACAGTTTTAAAGGAAAATCACTGAAAATACTAACCAAGTAACACAACAAATTATTTGAAAATGGAGTGTTAAAAATACTAATTAAAATAAATATCTATATAGTATAATGTTTACAGATTTCAAAGAGAGGAAAGAATGTTTGTTGGAAAACTTTGTAATTTGCAAGGCGATAAGAGACACTGGCAGGTGCCAGGCTTCTTGGGAAAAAATGATGGCCAAGCTTCAGAAGTCAAGAAGGAATATGAGTTTCAGTATATCTGCAACTAGGATCTTTGGCAGGATGCAATGTTTTGTGTACCAAAGGGATACCTCTTCAGAACAAATTCTTTCTTATAGAACTTAATTGTTAATGTAAAATCCCATTAATAGAATTGTGGCAGGAAGATTTATCTAACTTTAATGTCTTGACAAACTGGGTAGTGCTTCTAAATAGCCTTTTTTTTTTTTTTTGACACCTGTGGAAATTCACTCAATCAAAAAAATCATCTTCCATCCCTTTGAGCAAATGAATTGTGCTGTTGGGGCACTGAGCATTTATTGCAGCAAGAAGCAATGAGAAATAGTGCAATAGTGTCTGTCCCAGTAAGAATACCACCCTAATCACACAGCTTTTCATCATGACACAAACATAAACCCAATTCAAAACCTTTCCCCTGAATGCAAATATTCAGAGCAGGCTCCCAGAGCCATCTTCATCTGTTCTCCCTGTTTTCTCACACAGATGTCACAGGAATGCTGAGGCTGGAATTTTTTAGCTCCCCTAAATATGAGATAATGCTATTCTTTCTAATCGTCACTGTCAATTAGCTAAGAATCCCTGAAGTGCCAGCTAAGCAGTGATGGAGAACAGACTTCAATATATTCTAAATCTGTACTGGAGAACAGGAGTACTGGTTTTTTTCTGTGCAAGAGTTTGTTTTGAGCATATGCACCATCCATATCCTGAACTCTTGATAAACTTCAGGAGTAAACAGAGAGTGCTACATTACAGTGTTCAGAAAGTCCTCCAGATACTATGCTTGTCTTTGAGTCATGAACAAAATTGATTTGTGAAGTCTGTATTGAATACTCTATTTTCAGTAAGAATCTGTGGAAGCCTATTTTTTAAGAAATGGAAGGAAAAATGGCAAAGTCCTTGCTTCCAACCAAGTAAGACCTGACAAAATTTCAAGTAAATATGAGTGGTAAAAAGATGTTCTAGCACTGCACTATATCCTCAAGTTGCAAAAGTTAGTAGACTGGAAATGTGCATCATTCCAAATCTGAATGGATGAAAGGACCTTTGGTGCTCAAGGGTTTGTCCATAACAATTCAGACCACGTTAGAGTTTGCGAGTTTGTCCTTTTCTATTAGTTTGACCCAGGGGTTAGGAAACAACTCTACTGGAAAAACTTCTGGACTCCTGTGAATTTAGTAGAACTTTTGTAGTCAGCCATGTCTGGAGTGGGATTTTCTTGATTGTCTAAAGCAACTGGAAGCAAATAGCACCATCTGAAAGAAAGTCCTGTAAAACCAAGCAGAAAATTTCTCTTCTAGGGATTAGAAAACACATAAGCCAATTCTGTTGAATTGAAGCCCATCTTTACAGTCCTTTCCAGTATGATAATTGATTTCAAATGCCTTTTGAAAACAAGGGAAGACATCCAAAAAAAAAAGTCTCTCTTGGTATACCTGGCTGGCATTTATTGTTACAATCCAGTTTCTGAGGAAATGTTTTTGGACATAGTCCTTTTTCTGACCTGCAAAATAAGATCAGGAAGATTATAAAGTAATTCTAGAGAGGAAAATAGAAATTTACCTGGATATTTTGTTTTAAAAGTCTCAATCAACAAATAGCCTCTAAGTCAACAAATAGCCCCTAAAGCTGTTTGAAAGCCTAATACAAAATTTCTGTTTAAGAGCTAAAGGAAATTCTCTCATGTCTGTGGAAAGGGGTTCAGCTAGTGTCTCAAGGTCTGTTCCAGATGTTTTTAAATCTGCATGTTTTAAATCTGTTTTACCTTGATAATCCTTCCCAAGACTATTCAGGAAGAGGTCCGGGTGCTCTGAGAATTCAGAAATAAAAAGAACTCTCCAAAGTGATCTTAGCGCTAACTTCAGCTGCCTCTGGCCCTTATCCAGCAAAGCACTTAAATCTGTTCTTCTCTTTGAAATTGGCTTGGCGGTGTCAACAGGACTTCTCACATATCTGCAGTTAATACCAGCATAAATGATTATTTAGCTCTAACCTCTCTCTATCAAGGCTTGAAGTACTCACAGTAGTCACTGTAAGGAAAGGCCTTGTTTTGTATTTCTGTTGATCATGTTAGCACATTACTTTTCTCTTTCTACTGACTTGTTTGACTTGCCACACACCGCTCTGGCTCAGGCTCCGAAGCTTCTTTGGCCCAAATTCACCCTCCTCAATCTAAATATCCCAGTCAACCCCTTCAATCACCTCCTTGGTACCCACACATATTTATTGCAATGGCCTGTGTCCATTGCTGGGGAGTGCCGACCTTCAGTAAAGCCAGCAATGGCTTTTACTAATTAAAGAACAACTCACCTTCTCTAGTTTTGCCCTTCGATTCCTCCTAGAAATCCTTTTCTCCTTAATATAAAAACGTCTAGATGATGGAACAAAGCACAGCCATCTGGTGACCCTTGATTGTGTAGAAATCTAATAGCTGTCTTGCAAGCTGGGGATCCACCTTGTCTTTCTTTTTTCCTTAGAACTTTGTAAAAGCTAATTGGAAGGCAATCACAGCCCAGCACTTAATAGACTTTCACATTTCAATAGCAAACAATTTTTTTCTGTGTTCAAGAGACACACTCTGGGCAATTTGCTCTCTTTCATAGAAGGCAGGTAGTTTGATCTTGGCTAGGGAAGAAGGCTACAGCATATCACTTTTATTACCTTCTTTATATGAGAAGAAATGTTTTAAAAATGTTCTGAAAATAATTTCTTATGTCAAGGAGGGAGAAACTTAGTTCTAGTACTCAAAATGCTTTAATTAGTTTTCCCAGAGTCTGTTTTCTCTGTTATCCCACTACAGCTGAATCGGTTTTATTACCCTGAAAAAATAATTTGCGCTTATTAAGACCAAGTACTCTGTTCAATAATTTAATATGTTACATTCATCTTTAACATTAAAAGGCCTGAGACAAAGTTCACTGAAATCAATGGAAAGTCTGCTAGGGACACCAAATGGCTTTGGATCCTTTTAAGGGAGTTTTAGTCTGAAGAAGCATCTATATTGTGGTTATTATGTGCAGCATATCTTGCTTGGATATTATTAGAGGTGTAATTATGGTAGCTGAGGGCTCTGTGAGGTCAAATGGCAAGTATTTATGCAAGTCCTTTAGCAGGTGGAGCCTTTTTTAGTCTGAGTTTTTTGCTGCCATGGTTACACTACTGCAAATACCTGCCCTTGTTACCTTAAATTTAGTTTACTTATGGTTACAGAAGTTGAAGTCACTCCATTATAGCAAAATTTACTCTCCCTAGAGGTTTCTTGTGTTATGGTGATTTCATCCCTTAAATCAGAGATATATCTCTGTCTGGTTTTCCTTCATCACTGGTTGGATCACACCACTGCTTGTCAGCAGTCACCCGTAACAGTCAGTCTTCTCTAGCAGTATTGTCATTTTCACTTACAGTCTACTTTCTCCTTTCATTACTTGAAAAGGTTTTAATACTCCTCCTTTTCTGATAGGTAATTTTTGTTCCTAGCCACCTGCGTTTCCCTCACGGATCTGTTAATGGCAATAAATTAATCCCTAGATGCATGGTTGAGCACCACCGTATTGACAAGTGAGCCAGAAAAGCCCTTCTAGCTCAGCTCCTCAGAGACTGAACATAAAAAGCTATCCTAGAACATCCTACACTGATATTAGGCAGTATAAAAAACTTGTTGTTTTCTGGAAATATTATTCTTCTCCAATTGATAATGAAGTCTAATGATTGTGAAACATATTTTGGAAGCATCCAGTACGCTTGCTTATCAGTCTGAGAATCGTGAGCATCTATTTTAATTTCAGGAGAAAAATGAAAATGCCACAATGAGCATCATAAACATTTATTTAACATGAGAGGAAGTCCCTTATCATGTTCATTGATATGCAAGAAGGCAAAATCTGATGTCTGTAAGTAATCTTATGTACTCAACTACAGTCTGTTTTGTTACGGTTTTTTGTATGTCCAGTTGAAATTTCTTCACCATAACCTACTGGGACATTACTACTGGACACAGATCCAAAGCTGGGTCAGATCAAGATTAATGGTTGAACTCAATCTTAGAAGCTTTTTCTATCCTAAATGATCCTATAGTTCTAAGAAGGGGTGGCTTGATGTTTAGAGTCTCTTTTGCCTTGTAAACTATTCTGAAATGTAATGAAAATTCCTTAAGACAGGGAATTTTGTGTCCTCATTTTCCATTGCTTTAATTTTTATTTCTTTTTTTTTTTGAGCTTGTGAGAATTAGGCTAGACATAAATAATTTCCTCTAAGTTTTTTCACAAGTGAAATCCTTAAATTTTTAAGGAATGCTCTGAATCATGTGAGAGAGGCATAGAGTAATTTGGCTACAAGGACTGGTATCTTGAACCCTGTAATTAATTTTAAAGTCATGCTACCAGAACCCTTCCACCACCTGTGTTCTCGATGCATGGACTTCATGAGAAGTATTGCTACAACCTCTAAATGGAAGGAAAAATGAGGGAACAAATTGAGCAGTTATTAAGAACAGAGCTATTTTCCTGATGAAACATGACTCATGCTGACAATGGAGATTCAAAGTACTCTGCAAATTTAATATTCATAAGTAATATTTCACTGGTGATAAGTGATGCTTGAGAAAGATAAATTTTGAAGGGAAAGAAATTCTGCCTGAGTTTGTTCAGACACTTGTGTATCTTTTTTCTTGGATACATTTACCACAACATCTATAAGGAACCAACGCCTAAGCTTTGCCCAAATACATTGGAGTTTTGTTCCATTCTCCTTGTACTTTTTTTTTTACTTCAGAACAAAAAGAAGGTAAGAATATATTGATATGCCTGCTCTGATAAAGTGAACGACCCTGATACAACCAATTAATAATGTATATTCTCACTTATCTTGAAGGGTTAAGGAAGATAGCTCTTGATTTATAACACTCAAAATACCTGATGCGAAAGTGTGAGCTCAGAAGCCAAAGGAGGCATAGGCAGCCTTCATGTCTTACTGTCTATTCTTCTCTGGGAGGTTCTGAAATATGATTCAAAAAAGATCTTATGAGTGTATGTAGGTGAAGATAGGACTTATTGCATTAATTATAATCTACCACAAGCCCATCAGAAGGCTATTGCTGGGCCAAAGAAAAATATCTCTTTAATGTAATCTTGATGGCATATGAATCTGTATCATAGTTCCTGCTATGTATGTAAGAACAAGTATAGTACAGTATAACTGTATTAAAATATCTTTTGCAAAACTTCTCAGCTTTTCCACAGGGTTTTAAAAGCTAATATCACTGTTGATGTAATATAAAAGAAAGATTTTGTTCTTACACTTTTTAAATGTGAAGTGCACATTTGATATTCTTCATACAATACTGGTTTTTAATGAGGTAAAATCTGTAAAAAGTGTCTGTTTCTTGACTGATAGAAAAGCAGCAGAAGAAATTAGTATTGTGAGAGAATATTATTTGCTTCTCTTGGCACTATTTTTTGGTCTTCATAGCTGAACCCTTTATTATTTTCATCCTTTCTCTATTGAAATATTGGGGCAGGGAATACTTGTGGAGCATGATATACCTCCAAGCACACACAGGTGTACTGAAAAGCTTTATGTGTGAGGTCCTGCAGTGATTCTTTAAATCCTTAAGCTAATCTATTGTCCATCTTCTCTATACCCAATGTGCTGTTCTTCCTTTTCTCTGTTTTCAAGTTGGACAATTCTATTTTCCGCTTCACCGAAATGAGAGTCAAAAGCCTTTGATTTATACCCCCGGTTCTCTCATTTACAGATAGTACCATTACAGGGATTTTTCACTATCCATTCTGCTTTCAGGTAAGGTTAGAATTGCTCTGGATCTTGACAGCTGTGCAGCAGCAATAGGCTCAGGAGAGCTGCAAGAATGAGTCGTGTTCTCCAGTGGCAAGTGGGGAGGAATTTGTATTCTCAAGATGTAAGGCGTGGTTTTCTCCTCTTTTATTTCAAAACAAGACTTATTCCTAGTTGTTTTAGCCAACTAAATTGATCAACAAAGCCACTAGTTTTAGGTCAAGAAGAAAATAAATATGTTTTGAAGCACAAACAAATGGATCACCTCCTTTCCAATATGAGGACAGACGCATTTCTGTCAGTGTTTCTCATAGGTTGCCTCTCTTCCCTTCACTTCCATGGCCTGCTGGAAGAACTTGCTGTTACCTGGGATTCCCAGAGGAAAGTGGATGCACCCCTTCACTCACATACTCCATGTCCAGCCAACCTCTTTTGATATGTACTCCCAGAGGTGTAGAGTGCAAGCTGTCCTCTGACAGCTGCACTTATGCTATAAATATAATTGTAAAAGCTTCTTATCCAAAGTCAAGAGCCCTTGGTGAGCCAGCCTTTACTAGCAGTAGACAGCAGTGTGTTTGCAGAAAAGGACCAGTGTCAGGTCATGTATATGTGGAGAAAATCTCAGAGATGCCCAAATCCTACTGGAAGTTGATAGGAACTAAGCACTTAACAGACTCTTTCTTCTCCAGCATACCTTGTCCTGAGATAGAGATGAATTACACATGCAGGACTCAGTGCTTCCAAGGTGTGGCTTATTCCTGTTAAAAATGAAATAAAGAAAGGAAAAAACTCAACGACATTGCTTTCCACTGAGTCTAATCAGATTCCTAGTTTATATTTTTCCTTAGCTAGACTCTTAAATATATTTAGAATATAAACTACAACAGAGAAGATCAAAGGGCTTTATTTCAATTCTCTGAGAACCTCTGATTTAAATTCATTGCAGTGATACATTTAAAAAAATTAATTTTCATGTATTTAAAAGGGTTAAAAAAGTAGTAAAAGCATTTCTGCTTTACAGATAATGATAGCATTTAACAGCTCCACATGAGTGCCAATAATAATGCTATGTTGAGGTATATGCTGAGAAGGAAAGCAAAGGTTTTACTGCTTTTTTAGATGTTTTTTACAACCAACACTCAGCCAAACTGGGAATAGGATGGCAATGCCACATTCCTTTATGTCCTGCTAGCTGTATGACACCTCTGTTTAATGCAGCCTACCTCCAGCACACTGAATATATCAGCCTCTTTTAGACACAGCTGCCAGAACTAATGTCAGGAAGGCAAGTAGAAGACTAGGCATAGGTGTATCTTTAGGCTGGCAGTCAGAGAAAAAACTCTTTCTGTAATTTTTTTTTTTTGAGGACAATTTATTTTGTAGCATCGCTTTAGGGCAACAGGAAGGGTCAGAAGTTAAATGAGAGAGCAATTTGTTGACAACATGAGGAAAATGCTGCTAGTGGACTTTGAAGTGGGAAATGTTCCTTAAAAGCAGACCAGATGGAAGTTGATAATTTTGATGCTTGCAGGACACAGAATAGACATATTGTCAATTACCTAAAAGACTGCACAATTTATCAAATATGAGTTGGACAAGAAGTGAAAGAGAAGTTACCCGTACAGGGGAGTTCAATGAACAAGTTAGCCCAGCTGAGTGAAAATCTCTAGCAAGAGATCTTACTTTAAAGCATATTTTTGATCCCAGATAAAAGATTACACTTAGCAGTGGTGTTTTCTCTTGGTCTTGTTTTTAAGCTGCATTTCCCAACGAAGTGTGGTTTAAACAGTCAGATTGTCGACTTCTTTTTTGGTATCATGCCTGGCCTTTTAAATCAACTGGTGATTTTTGACAAAGGGACAGAGGTCTTGGATATGGTCTCTTCCTACTCAATTACTGCATACAGACAGGTTTGATAGAGAGCTCCCTGCTAATGTCTTCTTGTTGCAGTATGAGCACAAACCATATCAGGCACCAGTGAGTCTGTATTGATGCAGTGTGCCCTGAGAAACAAAGCCAGAGAAAGGCTGGTTTCATTCTTTGGGCTGCTTATGAAGTTTTATTTTTTTCCAGAATCTACTAAATTCAGTAGCCAGTTTATGCAAAAAGACTATCATATTTATAAAGGGCATACATTAACAAACTAATTCATTATTATTATTATTGTTATTATTGTTAAAAATATTTGAAAACTTATTATGGTACAGACTTTCATATGCATCTATGCATCCAAGGAAGAAATGGCCTGATTAATTTTCTATATAAGTCAAACCCAGCAGTTTATTTGCCTAAAATACTGAACTACATTAAGCCATTGTAAATGATACTACATGAGAAGTACATGACAGGTGAGCTTGTGACGTTGGCCATGAGCCATCAAAAAATTTGAGTCTATGTGGTTTTGACCAAAAAAATCAAGGTAAGTATCTCAGAAAAGCCTAACAGATAAGAAACAGAGAGAGGACTACCTAAACATTAATGTATTCACACATGGAAGTGGGAAGAATTACATATGAGGGAAAAAAGTGGATAATTTTGTTGTGCCTGAGAGCCGCACAATTAGAGATGCACAAACCAGCAAGCTGAGATATTAGTGAAAGATATCAGACAGGACATCAATCTGACCTAGAGACAGTACAAACAAACTAGTTTAGATAGCAGTAGGGCTCAGCAAACAGAGCTCTGTCTCTGTGTGTGTCTGTGAGTGAGTGTGATACACTCAAGAAGTGCCAGATTGGTGTTAAACTGCAGGCCAGTTGTTTATAGCTTAGGAAATACTTAGCGTAAGACCAACAAGAAGCCTGTGGGATTATCCGTGCAAGCACAGTCCTTGGGGTGTCACAAACATCTTTGCATAAAGCAAGACCAGCTGGCAGAAAGGAAGAATAATTTTCTCTAATATTTGAATTTATTAGCCATAAAGAAAGGCTGACAAGAAATGTGAGGCATGACCGTGTACAGCAGGATGCAGAGGTCAAACAAATGCTGCATATTCTGAATTCCACGGGAAACACCCCTCCAGAGGAAAGCAGTTACAATCTTCAGGGACTGTACTGATTAAAATGAAAGAAGAAAATACAAAGACAGAAGCAGAAGCAGTAGCAGAGAAAGCCAACGTATTCTGAGCTGGCTGCTATCAATCAAGTTAGTACATTGCCCCTTATTATCTGGAAATTCAGTTTTCCCTCAGCAGAGCTGACTGCATGTACTTTTCCAGTCTATTGCAATGGAAAGTTCAATCACCTCCAGAGAGCAAGTTGCAATCCCAAAGAAATTATATAATTGAGAAATAATTTTCAGAGCACTGTTCTAAGATTTTTTGAGACACAGCCCTATTTAAATCTTTGTCTTTAGGCATCTTTAGGCTCTCAATGAGGTTTAAGGGATTATTTAAAAATATAGATATTAGAGACCATGTGAATGTGGCAAATATTCCACCATGTCTGCCCTAAGGCTACAAACCACCAGGCTATTCTATCTAGTAGAAAATAATAGAAGAGCCATTGAACTCGAACCTCGCTGAAGTCAAATGAAAGAGAGGAAAAACATAAACACTCCAAATGTTGATGTGTTCAGTGATGTGCTTCAGTGAGTGAAATGACTGAATTTTGTACCCTCTACTTTTGTATACTAAAGCAGATATCTATAAAGAGAGGAAGCATAGTCTATAAAGAGAGGAAGCATAGGGAAAGAAGGAAAAAAGGAGACATCTGAGGGTCAAAAAAAAAGTAGCTTAGTCTGAGGATCTCAAAAGACACAGTGACAAGATCCAGATACGCAGAGCTGAAGGAGCTCTTTAAAGGCAGTGTGAGAAAACCACTTTCTACTCAAGACTATACTGCCCACACATCTACGATGCATTTTCTCACACACATAGCCCAGACCCTGCAAACTGAATTGGTTATAGGGGGTCTGGGGTGGGGGCAGGTATGGCAGACTGACAGCCTGAGCCCATCAGTGATGAGCAGGAGTTCACCCACCTGCCACTGGCAATATCCTCCGCCCAGGAGGCACTTCGGATGAAAGCAAATGAGGTGTTAGCTGACTCAAGCAGTGCAGAGGTCACTGCTGATGAAAGACTAGTGAGCAGGAATTCAGAGGAGCAGCTTGACAGGAATGCAATGGCATGACAGGAGCCAAAGGAGTTGAGCATGCTGCCTGCATCTATTCCTGAGAAACAGAACAGAGGAAGGTGAAGAGGCTCAGCTGCTTTGCATATAACCTAAAGAGAGAAGACTCGGTGAAGGAGGACTGAAGATGTCAAAGGAAGGTTTTCCAAAAGTGATGACAGTGGCAATGTGCTTTCTGCTGAGCTTTGTCCCACCATTTGCTGAGGCCGTGCAGTCCTAGGGCTGTGCCCTGCAGCTGTGGGCCCATGTAGCACCTCGTGTGCTGGCACAGGGGGCTCCAAGTGTTTGCAACCAGAGCTCATCACGTTGTTGGTGAAGGGAAACAGCTGCTTGAACACATGTGCTTTCTTGAAAGCAAGGGAAGCTGGTAGGTGAGAAAGAAGGGTAAGAACAAACTTTTGGGCACACTTTAAAGCAAGGAAAAGCTTAGGTCTGCTCAAAACTTTGTCACTTTACTGATAGAAAACAGGATTTTCAGCTAGTTTATATATTCATGAAAAGAACTGATTTCTATAAAAAAGCTTCGTATTTTTAGGAAAGGGATTAGGAGAAGATAAAATTTTTCATGCAACTGAAAAGACTACAAACACTTCTTGATTGCACTTAATGTTGTCTCAGTGGAAAGAGCTGCCAAAATTTTCGCTATCACCTCCATGATTGAGTACAGAAATGAACTGCAAGCCAATGAAATCTATTTTAAACAAAGCCTTGTAGTCAGCAGTGCCAAAACACATCTTTATCTTTAAAAAAATAAATAACATTGACAAAAATTGCAAAAATAGGAATGATTTTTATGTTACAAGCCAGTTCAGGGAAAATATGTGTCAAAATACCTAAATGACCTTTTGAAAATATTTTGTGCAAAAAAAGATTACGAAGTTGAAGTTGAAATTGTATCCTGATCCTTAGTTAGTGTCACTGTGTACAGATAAGAAACAAACCACTTGTCCTTAGGTCTGGAAAGGAATGCAGGCAATAAATATCAGATCCATTATTTCTCTTTTAACAAGCAGTGCAATATTTCAGCCAAGAAATCTCCAGCCACTCTCAATTGTTGCTAGCAGCCAAATCTAATCTAAAGACTGGGGACATGGAAGAAAGTGGGATACAATTTCTGTCTTATCCTGAAGTCTATATCAAGAATAGCCTTCACTTGATCCAGAAGAACAGTTTATGGCTCCAGGACTTGAATAACTTCCCTGTTGCTCACTTACATGCTTTGCTTGGAGGAAATCAGGTTCCTGCTGCCAATTATGTTCATCATCATCACTCATCCACAGAGTCTTACTAATCTGAGAGACTTTTGTTACTCTGAGTGTGTGTTGCTAGCCTGAGCTGGTATTTAACTTCTTCTCTGCCAGGTCATGGCGTGTGGTCAAAGAGCACACATATCTCTAGGGATATGGAGGGGCAGAAAACTGATGAGTGAATGGGTCAGCTGGAGATGCTTCTTCCCTGCCCCATCGTGCTTTATGTCATGCCTGCCACAGTCAGTTCTGTATGTCAAGGTCTTTTTTCTTGAATAGCACCTTTAATTTCCCAAAGGGAAATTAAATAAAAATACCTAAATACAGGATTGTTATAAACATTCCAGTTCTGAAATGAAGAGGTGTTTTCACTATTTTATTTCTCAGTTAGATACAAAGCAGTAGAGTGTAACTGCCGTTCCTGTGCTAAGTAGCTCTTATGCTGCCCAGCACATGCTTCTGTGCTAGAATGATGTTTACTCAGGGGTCAGAAGTAGCAGGCTTCTATAGAAAGACATTGCATTGTGTATGGTTGGAGGTCAGTTCTTGAATCTTGGAGTTCGGCTCCTTTGAACTCCACTGTTGAGACCTCTTTTACTTTTAGACTTCCCTTTCTGATGGAAATGTCCAGTATCTTAAATCAAGGCTGTATTTCTTCCCTTGCTGAAAAAAAAGAAAGTGGAATTAGAAGGGAAATCATTGCCCTTCCTTGTTTTGAGTCACAGTGGAATAATGCCTCCGAGCAGCCTTTGCTCGCTGGACCTCCCAAATAATGCTGTCAGCAAGACAAGAGGGCCCCAGGAAATAAGACACAAATATTTTCAGGTGAATGAAATAATTCTTTCATCATGCTCAGCAGGTCTCAGAGGTGCTCTTTGTAAAAGTCAAATATTGATTTCTATGTAGATGGATATCTATGTAGATAGATATCTGTGTAGGCACCCAATCCTCACAGACAACCTTCATGAGGTATTTGCTGTCTGAAATGTGTAAGCTTCTTTCAGTTAGTTCCCTTTTCCTTGTCAGATTTTCCTAAAGACTTTTAGTTGGTTTATCATTTTCTTAATTTGCCTATCCTTGTGCTTAGATTTGCTAACCTCTCTCAGGCCTGGCTGAGCTGGCTTTGATGGTATTGCCATTGAGCATTAATATATGTAAGATTATTCAGATATAAAAGTGTTTACAGAGACAGAGGCTGCTGCTGTCTGATGGCTGTGATGATTTACAGGGAGGGATGTCTTGCATGGGAGACAATTCCTTAAAAGAACAGGAAAACACAAGAAACATAAGAAAAAGACGTTGTAGTAACACAATGAGCAGAGCTGGTCCTTGTTGAGGAAAAATAGTTAAACCAAAACTCTGTTAAGAATGAAGTTTGGTAGCTTCATTTTGGTATCTCTTCAGTTTTAGTGGCATGCTGGCACTGCTTGTAAAGAGTGAAATTTAAGTGAGAAGTCCTATTTTGTCATTTTTTGTTTGCAAAGATCCATAATGCCCTGTCCCTATAAAATGATATGAACAGGAATCCAGCACTGAGGCTTCCTAAGCACAATAAATCCATTTAGCTGCCAGAATACATTGTTCAGAGTCCAGGCCCCAATTTCTGTCTCTGAAATTTCCAGTAACTGAATTAAAGTGATAAGGTCTGTCTGGGTGATGATACTAATCATCACCTAAGCTCATTATCTTGGGATGGTGATGCAACACACAGTCTCTTTCCCTCCCGTAAGTGACCTTCTGAAATTTTGAGATTCTCTTTCTTTCACGTGCTTTGGATTTATTATCAGAAAGTTAGCTTGTTTAGGAAAAAAAAAAAGTCACACTTTTCTCCAGGTGTAGAAGGTTTATTTTTCTATGCCTATTTCCAGCGTGAAAACTGACAGTGGTTAATTGGGTAGCACCTTGATGGGTCTCGTGTTTTGCCACCCTCACTTTTTACTGTTACTCTGATTTCATTTACGTTGCACCCATTGACCACAAGTCTATGGTCCAGCCTGTGGAAACCAGGGAAAAATAGCTCCTAAAAATCTAGTTTTGGGTTCTTCCCATACTGTCCAGCTGTTCCTATTTGGCTTTTTGTCCTCTGTGTTATTTTTGTGTACTTTCATTTAGGGGTTAGTATTTGCTTCTGTTTTGCCCTGATTTGCAACAGATACCTGGGTCTTTTCACTGACATTTGAATGAGAGAATCCTTTCTATCTAGAATTATTCCCACTGCTGAGTGCACTGGAATCTGCTCCCTGGGTACTTTGCTTTGGCCATATAACAGTTAGTCACTGTATTTTACTCTGGCTGCCTCATTTCTGGGAGCTTGCTTCAGACTCCATTGAGTTTATTGCCTACACTGTGTCAAACTACAGTTCATTATTGTCGTCATTTTATTAAAATAGTCTCTAAGTGCACCAGATTCTGAACACTTGACTGCAATATTCCACGGAGATCTACTTTATTTTTATATTGGTCAAAGCCAACAGTAAAGCTGCCATTAACAGCCAAGCTAACGCCTTTATGAAGTGCTTCCATGCTTTTCCAGTGCCTGGCAGTTAGTTGTTGGCCCTTAAATGGTGTATCTCGGCCCTGGGTGCATATTGCTTTTGCATACCAGAGGTAAAACACCCTTCTATTGCACAGGAAGCAGCATTAAACTAGCTGAAATCCAGTTCTATATTTAGAGCTTCATGCATTCTTTATAAGTTTTGTGTTATCTCCTCTGATCTGAAAAGAAAAGTAATGCATTTGGCCTTTATGCCATATATTAAACTCTAGAGTGTTAAATAGAAAGGGGAAATGTGCATGAGTCGATAAGCGATCTTTAATATGTAAAACACGCTGCTTACGTTCTTCAGATCTGTGGGAGAGATACTGTCTGGTTTGTGTGTAGCACAATAATTCAAAAGTGTGTGTATTTTAATGCCAAGCTCATAGGGATGTGATACTGAAATGCAGATTCCTGAGAACTATACAGCAGAGTAGGAGAAATTCAAAGAGAAACAGCATTTGTGAAGTGGAGGCAAAATACAGAGCATTGTTTTAGCATTTGTGTTCTGTTGATATTTTATTTTTTTCATACAGCCTGAGTAATAAAACTGTGGAGCATTTGAGACCCTATCATGCCTTTAAGTTGAGCTTTTCCAGGGAAAGTGGGAAAACATGTGTACAGTAATGTTTATCTTGTGTGTGAATAACTGTTCATGAAGTATAGCTGTACTGAGAATCTCATTTTAGTGCAAGTGAAGCTCTTTAGATAATCATGTCTGGATATTTTTAATAGTTCTTGGTAATATCTTATCCCCTTCCACTCTAAGTGCCTTTGAAAACCCTCCAAGTGCTCCAGGAAAATGCTTTAGAGCAGAGCTATATGTGTAACAACTTCAGATATTATCAAGAAAAACTCAGATAGGAAAAGTCATTCAAACCTTATACTTTCCAGTCTTCTACGATTAAGATCCACTGGTTTAACTGCAAAACTTAGATGGAAGACTAAAAATATGCAACCTCCTTACTAAACCCACTATAAAGGAATTAATTCCATTATGTTTTTGAGACAAAGTAAAACAGCTTAATCATTGGGTAGGGCCGGTCAGCTGAGTGTGAGGAAACAAAATCATGACCTTAATCACAGAAGCACCATCCAAATGAATAAACTGGCAAAATCTAGTGTTTGAGGCCCTGGCTTAAGCAAACACACTCAAACTCCTAATGTAAACAAAAAAGTTATATTTCTTTAATAGGTCAGCAATGAGTTTAATCAAAGAACAGAACCTTATAAGCATAATTTTGCTCCCATATCTTGTAAAAAAAATCACAGTCATAATAATAGATTCCTTTCCCCGAGACTGATTTTACAGCAACTCTGAATAATTACATACATCTGGTGATAACTTTAAAAACTGCAGATATAAAAGGAGCTAAACTAAAGACTACAGATTCCCTGAGCTATAATAGATCAGGTTTTGGAGCCATATCCATTTTGACACCCTTTAAAGGACAAATGCTGCTGCAAGTTTGGAATGACTCAACTTTAACACTGTTTATAACATTGTTATTATTAACATCTTAATTTCCAAAATGGTGGAAAAGCAGCATGAAAGTTTTTGCTGCACACCTCTAATTAAATTCAACCCTAGCGCACTCAGTATTGTACAGTAGAAATTTCACATCACAGTGAATTTGACTGGACTGATAGTTGATCATCACAGATGAATATTTACAGAAGTTTTCAAAAGCCCCCTCCCCATATATATTTGTATGAAAAGCTTATCCAAAAAATGTATAAAGTATACATTTTTCATCATATAGTTCAGAAATCTGTCAAACACTCTTGGCTGGCTCATCAAACCCTGACCAATAATCCATCTTCCCTGCTCAACTCAAATATTCCAGACATCTTGGTAGTGCCATATAGCTGTCGTTTTTCAAGCTATCCATCAAAGAAGAGTTTCCTTCCTTTCCCAAAACAGACATCTTCTCTCCCTTCCCCCTCTTGCCCCGCCCCACCCCCCCCCCTAAACTTCCAGACTATGTTAGGTACTGGATTAGTATTTGATAAAGAAATGGGGACCTCAGGAGCTGTGTGCTTCCACTGTATCATGAGGGTTTGGCAGTGCTTATGCTGATTCCTAGCTATTTATCTTGCCATTGTGCTCTTATCTGAATGCCTCACAATATTTTGGGTACTCAGAACAACTCTGTGAGATAAAGGACAATTCCTCTGTCACTCCTTTGGCAACTAGATCCAAAATTTGGAAAGGCATTTCATACATTTTATGCTAGGTCGGAGGCAACCAGGGAGAAATGGAAGGAGGAGGGATGTTACCAATTTTGAGTGCTCTGACAGTTCTAATGCATCACTAGGTCTGACCTCATTATATTATGAAGCCACAGGACTTGTAGAATCATAATAGGTTCATTAAGGTTGGAAAAGACCTCTAAGATTATCGAGTTCAACTATTAACCTAACACTGCTAGGTCCACTTCCAACAGTGGATGCTGCTTAATTTGTGTATGGGCAGGCAGAGGGAAAGAGTTATCAGAGGCTCCCAAGGGAGCCATCATTAGCTTGCCCAGGCCCTCAGTGCTACAGGCTTGAACCATTTCCATCCTCTCTTGAAAAGGTGGGTCCCTGAGGAGACAACAATCTCAATGTACTGCTGTACTGCTCCTCCTCTCTTGGCTCACCAAATTGTGTTGTACGTCTTGGGCCTCTCAGCTGTAGGAAATGCATGTGGAGTTGTAAGAGCTGACATCTCATGGCTAATTAGTCAGATCCCTCATCCAAGAGAGCTGAAACCCAGCTCGTGAGCCAGGGGCTCCCAGATGAACATTTCTGTCTGTGCTTCAGTTTCCTGTACAACGTAGTCCTTTGCTGCCAGTGCCCATGGTACAGGACTTCCCCTGCTGCACCCTGCACGTTTAGGAAAAGGAGAGGAGGATGGCAAGGAAAGACAGCACCACAGAGCTTAATTTCACCCCTTGGTACTACTGAGGTGTAGGCAGCTTCATGCAAATCCACATTGGGGATCTCCAGCAGCAGGATTTTCACCACCAGAGCGACTTGGCCCTCAAAAGTATCTTCAGCAGCTGTTGGGAAGCATGGTAGTCCTGCATGATGATTTTGGGGAAAAAATGGTTTTGCATGATTTGTTTAGGGAAAATACCCCTTGTGGCTCATGGATGTAGGGTCACACAAAAACATGATACCATAGCAGAGTGCCTGAGAGCCCAGGCTAGACAGGCCTCCATTTTCTGGGCTTATTTATATTTTTGTCACTTGAGTACAGATATGACTGGTTATTTTATATAACTAATTACAGGGTACTTTTTGTATTTCCAAAAGATATCAGAAATCATTTGAGGAGGGGAACAGAAAGAAAATCTATATGCTTTTGGGTCTGTCCACAGAATTCAATAGGAGGCACTGGGTTTTGAACGTAGAGACAGATTAGCAGGGCAGAATATCGGCCTTAAGATGCACATACACATGCATATGGTATGTGCAATACAGAAGATAAGCTTATTTATATGTCTCTGTTTGTGTATGTTTGGTGATCTGGCATTCAAAAGATCTGTATAAAAATTATGTCTTTACCCTTTACCTGACAAGTAATAAACCCATTGTCAAGTCAGGACAAAATTCTTTTGCCATACACTCAACCCCTGCTTCATGAGGCCTTGGTGGTGGGTAAGAGAATATAATTAAAAACACATTCTAAAATTATTGTTAGGATTTTTCTTCTGAAGTACTTTCCTGAAAAGCCAGATACCTTACTAGCATCAGTCCAATTACAGAACCCAAAGGGAAGGGAAATTATAAGTAGTAATTTTAGAAATAGCCCCAGGATGCACTTTGTGTGCCTCTGAGCCAGGAAAACCTCAAAGGGCATAAGTCTGGAATATAGTAGCTGGCTCATCCCCAGGCAGAGCTGCAGTCTCACTGAAAGCCTGACAGACACGCTGCAGTGCATATATCAAAAAAGCATCACCAGTAGCATTTAGCCATTCAGATCTGGTTCTCAAAAATAACTCGATTTCAGGAGAGAAAAACTGTCAGATATTTTTGGGGATAAATACTAAGTGTCATTGAGGCTCTGGTTCTGTACCCCCTTGGAATGATTTCTTTGTGATTGTTTTTCAATACAATGACCTCAACCCTGTTCCTTCAATGGCCTAAAGAGAAATCTAAGTTCATAGAATGAGTAGTCCTGCTCACAACCAGACTTGCAGAGGCCACAAGATCACAACTATACATACATTTTTGTAGCTGTGTCTCCTGGAATAGCACTCATTAGTGAGGCCTGTAGTGACTTTTGTTATGAAAGGGGACATTGTTTAGTGAATGTTTTCTGTGAGGCTACCAGGCAGGACAAAGCATGCTTGTGTGTTTATGCTTATGCTTTCAGCTCTATTTGACAAATCAATACTGGAAGAGTTTTCTTCCTCCATTTTAATTTTTAACTTTCTGTGCTCCAGTGTGAAACAGGATAGAGAAGAGAGAAAGAGGTTCTTAGCATTTGAGTTTTGGAACCAGCTCTTGTAAATCTCAGCAGCCAGCAGGCAGCTGACATCTCCTAATGAGAATGATCCTTTGCTGCAAACAGCCAAGTTCCTTCTTCTGGGTTCTGCTGCTGCCAGCATTCTGCTATAGAAAGACTCTCACAGGAAAAAAATATGTTAGAAAATAGTAGTGGAAAGGGAAATTTTGTTGGCCACAAAGCTGTCAACCCAAATCGGATGTTAACTTCCCTCCTTGCTTTCAATTTAGTGGAAATAAGCTAAGGATTTGAAAATGCAACTTTTTATCAAAATTTTATCAAATATGATGTCCTATTTTTCACTCCCTGTGTTAAAACGTGCCATTATATTAGTGCTTTCTTGCTTTTAAGTTTCTGAAGTGAAAGAAAAATATCTTATTTTTAATAGACTGGAAATGTAACAGCACGAGAGTCATTTGCACCTGAAACTTCCTTCTTCTCACTTCCCTCGACACGCCCCATTCAAATCCACAAAGGCCTTTTTAACCTTTAACTTGAGAGTGTTTTGTGTGGTCAAATTGTTTTTTCCATGGCAGTAATAATTCTGCCTGCTGTTAAGCTTTCAACATACAAAATATTCTTGACATATTCTTTTTATGCCCTTTTTTTTGTTGCTTGTTTGGCTGTTTTTTTCTAATTTTAGATAAAAGAACGAAAGTCAGAGCTCCACATGGGGCAAGAGAGGAGTTGTCTGTATAGATACACGCTTCTTGCTTCTTCTATGTATGGGGCTTCCTTCAGCACTGCACATCTGGAAGCATGCAGCATGACTTCCTAGACTTTCCATGATATTTGGAATTCACCTTAGATTTCAGCTGCAGGAAGCAGGCAACTTCCCTGGGAAATTCAGCTCGCCTCCCTTTTTTCTCAGAGCAAATTACAAGTTCTGCAGGTCTCTGCAGAGAGCAGCCTCTGACATGGGTGCACATCTCAGCTGGAGACTGAAGGCCGATGGAGAGTATACTTTATAAACCCTTGTGACCTTTAACCTGATATCTTGGCTGTCTTTATGGGGAGTGTGTGAACCAAAAAGAGTCCACAATTTTATTGAAGTGCTTGGGTTTGGCAGTCCTGAGCAGACAGGTAGGCAGACATCTGATATTTAAAATACATAAGAGACAGCCTCAGCTCCGTACACACAGCGTAGAGGGAGAAGCTGGCTGGAGGCCCTGTGTTCTCTCTATAAATTGCCAAAGAGAATGAAATTCAGAGTAAATGCACAGACTTTTTGATTAAATCAATCCATTGCCACTATCCAATGCATCTTGTGTTCTCTTTTATTATAACATGTTACACAGCAATAGTGGATACCATAAATGATCTCTCTAATCTTCTTGACCTCTAGGTGAAGTAAGGATATCATTATTTTCAAATTTTCCTACTTTTTTTTTTTTTACTTCAATCAGGTCTCTAATATCTTCTTAAATGTCTTTTATTTTCTATTTACTGTATGAGAAGGTACAAGAACTCATTCTGGAGATGCTTATATATTTGTGAATGATGTAGGTGTGTAGTCAAGGTGAAGTGGATGCCTTGCTAAAATAAAATTGCTGTACAGGGGACCTACCTGTGACAGAAGAAATAGCAAAGAGTAGAGAGCAAGATTCCTATGTACTTTTACTCTTTTACTTTTGTGCCCTTTTCTCTATTAATCAATTTTCCTGCTGGGGAACAAGCCATTGTTTAATTTAGTGATGCAGTCTACTAGCCCTGTTGTCAGGACCTGTGGACAACATTATAAATTAAAATTTCTGCTTGGGGAAATGGTGCAGCAGGCCATAGGGTTGCTTCAGGCTCTTCAGGCACAGAAGGAAAATTGAGAAACTAAGTTGTACTCAATCTTTCTCCCTATCAAAGGAACATACAAATGTTCTTAAAATTGCCCTCGTAAGTTTGTCACACTGAAAAACCAGTAATCAATCCTATATATATTTGGCCTCCAAATAGCTTATACAGGCACTCAGAGCTGCCCAAGTCATCACTTCTTTGGAGGTCTCTGGAGTTACACAGCCTGTCCACTTTCCTCATCCTCAAAGCATCAGTGAAAAATGCTTGATAAAGTTATAAGCACATTTAGGTTGGAGGCAGACAGTCATCCTGGCTTAGTGCCCATCACAAAAGTAAATAAGAAACTCTGCAGAAAATTCCTGGCCATAAAATACGCACACACACTCACACACACACTCTCTGTTGGAAGAGACAGATAGACCTTTCAGCCTGTCTGTATCACTTCAGTAGTTCTAGAGAAAACCAGGCAAGACTCAGGATCAGTAGCTGAATGCCCAGCTCCAAGACCTTGTGTAGCATTTGCACTGTGTACCTTATGTGAATGGATATGCTGGGAAAAAATTATCTGCACATGGATCAGATATCCACAGCCTGGCCTTTCCTGGAGTCACTTCATGAATGTCCAGCCAGTCACAGTGCTAGACAGATTCCACTGCTAATTCTCAAGAGTTAGGACTTGCATCAAACCAAGTGTGAATTTTCCTCTTAAGGTGGGCTTGGTTTTGCCAAGAGGAGCACTGTGCCATGGCTGCCCAGCTGGGGCACAGCTCCTAGTTGAGCACACTTGGATGTGGCTGGGAGCACAGGTCCTTGAGGAGAAGTTCAGGTCAGCTGCAACGGGGCAGCTCAGGCCAGCATCATCTAAAGTGACAGTGACAGCCAAATGGGATTGTGGCAGAAGCGTAGACCAAATCACAAAAAACATTTACAAAAAACTAAATAAAGTGGTTGGGCCCACAGGGAATGTGTGAGACAGCATTTGGCAATTGCTCTTTTTAAGGAGGCATATTTTAATGGTATTTTTATATCATGCAGATATTGCAAATATGAATTGCTCACCAGTGAACACTCATCTTGGAAAGATTCCAGCACTAACTTGATCTTACTTTTTCACATAAAAGGAATACATCACTGAAAAAATAGGACCATCTCCCACATGGTTTTAGCAGAAATTAAAATCTTAAATATCTCCCATTTATTGTTCTGTTAACTAGTGAAAGAAAGAAAGCCTGGAAATATGCCACTTAGCAACTGGTGTGCAGGAGGGTCAATGTCTTTTCTAGTTGGTTTTAAAGAAAGATCTCTTTAGCTAGGCAACTGTGCTCATGCAGAATTATCTTGAACAGGAGAGAAAAAAAATACATTATATCTTTATCATATTATAACTCAAAATTTGCGAGTCTTGGGGTCTCAGCCAGACTGGGTCTTTATTGCATAAGGCCCAGTGCAGACAGGGATTTATGAGCAGTCACAGGCTTTGCACTTTTAGTCTGAACATTTTTTTTTTATGAAAACTATAGCTGCCTCACGGAGATTACTGCCTGAAAATCTCACTTTATTTTTAAAGGAGTATGTTTCTCACCCACAGTGCCTGGAAATGAAAGTTCTAAATGCTCCAGCACCAGAACACACATAAAAAGACTGTAAAATGAAATTGTCTGCTTTCATGGTGTTAAGTCAGTCCTGTGATTGATTGAGAAAGGAGAGGGTGTCAGGAAGGGAAGGTGTTATTCAAGGTTTCTGAATGCTGGAGTTGGGCAGAATGGCAGGTTGTCCTGCTTCCTCCCCATTACAAAATTTAGCAATTTTAAGCAAACACTATTTTACTCAGACCATCTGCAGCCAGAATATTCTCTGTTCTCTGATGCCAGCATCTCTGGGCTGCTCTGTCATGACATAACAGAATACTGGAACCCAGAGATGTTTGGGGATGTTTAATATGCTAAAAAATGCAATTCACATACCCACATAATTGTGTGTTTCTGTTTCTGGTCTTTGAGAGCTCTTTCTTCAATGTCCATCTTAGGTTACTGTAGCTTGTGATGCAGTTTTGAGTTGCCATTCACTCAGAACTCACAACAGGTCTAGGCAAAACAATTGCAGTTCACCATGAGGAACACTAACCCCCATTTCCATCATAATCGAGACACAAATTAGCTTTCATTCACTCATAGTCACCTTCCTTTCAGCAGCTTGGACTTTTGAGTGGAGAAACCAATGAATACACACAGTTTCTGATGCTTATTCTCTGCATAATTGCTACCACAGCATTTCTCAGGCATGATGAGACACTGTTGCTTTCTTGCTTTGAGGATGAGCCATACTGCTGTTTACTGGACCTCTTACTTCAGTATTCAGGCCCCACAGTTCAGAGAAAACCAGCTTACATATGTTTTGCTTTCTGACAGGCTCCTTTGGCCGCTGCTCAGAAACATCTGAGTTATAGCCAGGCATCAAGCCAGGATGGCTTTTGGGTCAGCTGGTATGGACTCTCCATGACTAAGTCAGAGCTGGAGGAGGCTCTGGAGGTTTAAAAGTTATTTTTCACATAAATCCCCTTGTGAGGCTTATCTTGGAGTTAAACTTTGCTATCTGAGCAACAAGGTTAATTCAGTAAATTGGGCCTGAAAAGACAAGATTTAGGCAAATGAAAAAACGTGGAAAGCTACAGCTAACAAATGAAATGAAAAAGAACGGAAACACATGATGTGTTCCTTTAAAACTTACGGGTAATTTTTTGAAAGGAGAGAAATTTTTGAAAGTTTTAAAGATTTTGCTAAGTTTCTCTTTCAAAGAAAACAGAATCACAGTTTATATCTCTAACAAGATCACTTTTGGAGCCTTTCAGATTTCAGACACCTTCTCTTGTGTTTTTGTTTCTCCTTGTTTGTCTGTTGTGTGGGTGGGTTGTTTGGTTTGTTTGGTTTTTTCCCCCTTTTTGTGCTCTATTTTTCTGATTTTTCACTCATCTTTCTATATTTCCTTCTGGGCTGGAAATCTAGTACTGCCTGTTGACATCGTCAGCCAGTTTCTCAAATATTGACCTCAGACTCTGTTTTTCAGGATTCTTTTAGGGTTCTTCATGGGACCAGGATAGTGCAAAAAGCATGAGGCAATTCTGAAGCTGAAGGTGGGAACTCTTCTGTTTGCAGGTCAGAATGAAGACTGGGAACACCCAATACTTGCACAGACAAAGATGGACTGGAAAATATTCTATTCATGTCCATTTGTCCTGAGTTTCTGTTTGTTCTTCATTACATTAGCCATGTTTTTCCTTATTGTCTTTTTGGATCAGCAAAGTAAATATTGATCAGTGAACCTGATTTTTCACTCTGTCTCCTTATGGTGGTAGAACCAGAGTTACAGTGGCCAAGAAGACTATTCTATCACCTAATTAATGTAGTTTGGTTTAATGAACTTTAGGAATGGCATTCTATATCCTGCCCTGTGTCATATCATTGATGTTAGATAGTTTAACGAAAGCACATGAGAAGAAGGGCACAACAGAGCATTCCTTCCTCTGGTAGTCACTTCTCTCTCCTGCCATTGAGCAGTTTAGGACCCTCCTGCACTGGAGACCATGCTCAGTTTAATACCCACTGATGAGAGGAAGCTAGATCAGCGCTGGGACCTAAGCAGAAGCCCCCTGGGTTTCAGCACACGTATGTGCATGCTCAGCTCACACCAAGGGTGGAACCTGCTCTGCTTGTTTGTGAAATGATCTAGGGCTACACAAAGGTCTTCTCTCTCAAATCCATCACCTGGTGTCAAAGTGGGATTACATCCCCTCTGCCACAGCACACCCAGGCCAGCTGGTGAGTCATTCCTGTTTGCTCTCACATGGCCACGGGCTGTTCCAACAGACTTTTCGCCTTTCATGGGGCAAGGAGTGGCTGTTTGCTTTCTTAGCAGCACAGGCTGGTAAAAAGGGGAGCTGCATGTCAAGAAAGGCACTTATTGTAGCTTGTGTTTGCACTGAAAATTTTGAAAGCAATGCAAACAGGGACATCAAATATGAGGCATATCTCAAATATGGTCTCAAGTCTGACAAGTGTGAGAGAGAGATGACCTCTGCCTTGCTAGATGCTAGAGTTGCTAATACGACTAACATTAACATCTGCAGTTGTGTAGAGGCATCATGATGGATGGTAAATTTTCCAGGCACAAAGATTTTTTTTTTCAATTTGAAACACTGCGTCATTTAATCCCTGATTATGCCCAGTGTTTGTCCACAGCATGCCAAACTATACATCATGGATGCTTTTTCTTTTTCCTAAAGAAACCATAAAAGATATATGAGAGGCAAGCAAGAGCATAAATAATCCAAAATTTAGAAGGCAAAGTCCTTCACTCTGAAGACATGACTGGTAAATATTAGAAATAGGCTATATAACTATATACCATGTAACTTCCACAGAAGCAGAACAACAGAAATGCTGAATCATGGTGAAGTTAGAGTGGGACAGGACAAATAATCAAGAAATGTCAGCAGGAAAATTAATCTCTGTAAAACTCCAGATGTAAACTCTCTGTAAAACTAAGAATCAAAGAAAATATTAGGAGACAGATCATCTGTAAAAGATATAAGAAATGAAAAATGGAATAATCTCGAAAGGCTGGTTGTCTAAGTTTACATGATTTGTGTTTATTTGCTTCAGTGACTGTAACACTGGTCACAGGGCTCTTCAGTCATGTAGTGGGGGTGAGCAGGCGCTTTCAAAGCACACAGCAAATATACATGAAGACGTGCCATTGTGCTTGTCCTAAATAATTGAAAGGCTTCAGAAAGCAGGCTTTGGCTAAGTTTACTCTGTCCCTCATATGTTCTGCCGAGCAGAGCCTCTGGTTCCTTGTGCCAGGACCCTTGAAGAATGCTGCTCATTTTCTTAGCAGGATTAAGGTGCTGAGCACTACCTGGCATTATTTTCATTAGATGATCCTACAAATTGTACATCTCATGATTTTGAAGAAGGAGTATCTGAAATGCATAACTACTTGAGAATGAGTCTCAGACCTCTTCACTCGCAAGACCATCTTCTGTGTCAGCAAAGTAATTAAGTTTAAAAAAAGAATGAGCTAAATAGTCAGGGTCCTAAAAGCAATACAGAGAATCTGTTCAATTGAAGATAAACAGATCAAAGAGAAGGGTCATTTTTGAACTAGAGACACTTTTGAAAATTATATAGATACTCAATTCTTCTGATATTTCTGAAATTCTTATTGTAGAACTGATCTTCTTTCAGACAACACTGAAACGTCGCAAACAACCTTTTTGGTTTTGTGGAAATCTTTATTTTTCAACTCCTGTATTTAGATGACCAGACATAGAGAGGCACAAAGAACAGCATCCTTTGAAAACGTCTCAGTTTTACTTAAGATAAGCAGATACAGATGTGTTTAAATTTTCAGTATAATTTGTACTTTTCTCTACTTACTCTCTACTTCTCTACTACAGGAAATTCCTTGAAAATTTTGAACACTGAAGTTATCTAACTGCAAAGGACCACTCTCCTTGGCTACTGGCAGGATTTTAAGAGTCCGTGCTGCATGTTTCCAAACCTTAACTAGTACTCCCCTACTATTCAAATCGTGGTCAGTGAGCAAAGTCAGATCTTTAAAGCAGACAAATGAAGGTTTCTCGTCCTAGTCTTCCTTTATCTCAGTCTTGTGAGGACGCTTGGTCAGCTGTTCCTGAGTTACAAGAAATGCCTTGGCAATTTGGACATGTCTGTCACAGACTATGAGGAAATTCTGACATATACAGGCTGCCACTTAGATGTAGAAGAAAGCTGCAACATTGCTGATATCACATGGGAAAAACTGAGGGTGAATCTGCAAGCAACCATTCTCTCCTGGGACATTCCAGGAGCACTCCCACATATCTCAAAATGAAGAGATGTGCACTGCAGCCATTGGGGCTGCTCACAACCTGCAAGCAATGCACCTCCTCCAGGCACATGCAGGACTGCAGCAAATGCAGCAGATGTGCCTGTGCTTGTTTATTGTTACAGTCAAGTGCTGTGGGGTCAGAGAAGGAGTTGGCAAACTGCAGAGGCATTAAAATCTGCTTTGGGTTTTGTGTTTGTTCATGTTTTACTTGGGCATGCTCAGAGAGTTCTCCCCTCTTTCTGCAGCAAAGGCCTCGATTTATAACAACATGGAAAGGCAATCATCTAGACTTGCCCCAGTTGGATTACACACTATGGAAAATGTGTTTAATTATGAAAAATTAAAGACAAGGAGGATGTGTTTAGACTAAGAATGTAGACATTTTCTTGGCTAGAAGCAAAGCTGAACAAAACGGGTAAGAATTCTAGATCAGTTGTGAAGGATTTGTTTACATTTTTTAAAAATCTACACATGTTTTCACTTAAAGCTCTTGGGAGGGTCATTTTAAAGACCAGGACTCCTGGCTGTTTGCCTTCATCTCTTCCTCCATTTGCCCTACTTGCAACTTGAACATTAATGCAGAGACTGTGGCAAAAGAAAATGCATGTCAGGTGTGACATATCAAGTGACATAAAAGTTCAGTCACAAGAAACAAATTTTAAATTGATCAAGTACTATGAGGCCTTTTAGTAACCCTTTTTGGTGTATTATGTGAAGTTCAGGCCACAGGCATTTTCCAGAGAGTTTCTAGTCTTGCTGCCAATGAGAATCAAAATGCAGTACCATAAGGTGTATTCTTTCTAAGCACTCCTGAATCAAAAAATGAAAAGAAATAATCCAACTTTTTTGCAATAATTTTTCTTTAAGGCTTTTGCTTTTGTTTGTTTGGTGTTTTGTTGGGTTTTTTTTCTCTTTTGCTTCTGCTTTCTTTACTATATCTTCAATGTGGGTTACACTTAATCTCCTCTGTAAAGCCTCAATAATCCTTATCCTACCTTCCTGGAACACCAAAACCCAGCAGTGTAGTTGATCTGCAGGGCCATTAGAGCTATTCATCACAAATGACTCAGCACAGTTTAAACAAGAAGAGAGAACAGATATACATGCCATCCTCAGTCAGATTAAATGCTGGCTGCCCTAATGTTCTGTCTCAGTATTGTAGGCCCCATGACCAATTCTCACGATAACACAGGAAAAAACGTCAGTAGAGGGGAAAACTACAGTAAGGGAAGGGGATGCCCTGGATTTTTTCAGCCAAATCTTCCTCCTTTAGGAGGGATGATGCTTGTGTCACAGAGCTCTTACTCAGGCTGCAGCTTCCCTGTGGAGCAGCGGCGGGGGTTACCCTACCTATAGTTTACCTTCCCTAAAGAACTTTTACTACAGACACTCCTTACGCTCTGAATGTAAAGGTCAGAGCTCTTATCCATAGCTCGGAGTCTATGCAGGGCAAGGTAGCTGGAAGATGATTATTGTCTGAGAGCTCTGTGACAGCCAGTGGAAGAATGACCAGGAGGAGGGGGAAGGGGCACTTCCACATATGTGATTTTGACACTGTGAACTTCGAGAAAAAAGTGCAAAACACTCAAAAACGGCTTTAAACTCCTTTTTGAGTGTTTTGAAATTTCTATGCTAAGATAATGCTGTATGTCAAAAATAAATTCCAACTTTCCTGAACACCCCTTGCTGCTTGGCACATGATGTGTGCAGACTCAAGACGGACAAAGAGAATTTCACTTGAATTTCAAATACAACAGCAGGATTCTCAAAGACATGGTAAAACCAGACATTTTGAGCTTGTAGTCATTATGAGATCTCAGAAGATTTGGGGCGCCTTTTTGAGTAGCAGACCTTCACCTCCGTACTCACGCACGTGTAGCAGGGGCAGGAAACAGCAGTAAGCAGAACTAGGACAGTGGTTTTGCTGATGATCATAGTAGATACAGTTATCTTTGATAACTAAATTCTACACTTCAAACCCCATGAGTCAGCTCAGCCACCTTCAGCTCAAGGATGACTTTTACCAACAGTGGATTTTAGTACTGAAACTGTACCATAGTGCAATTGGAGTTTCCCCTTTAAGAACACAGGGAGGGTCACACCTTTAATTGCCAAGGAGAAATGATGGCAGTATGAAGTACCATCACAGAGCTGGTTTTGTCAGTCACCCAGGTAATCTCAACCTGTGAACTTCCTGTCCCACCTCCAGGAATGTGTGGCTGTGAGACAGAAAGCAGGCAGTGAATTCCAAAACAGGCAGGTAATCGCTTGGCAGGAACTTCTTTGGCTTAAACTTTGAGCCAGAAAATGGACATTTTCATGATAGTGGCATACAGACAGAAGATTCCTTGAGGGAAATAAAACTTGTTCTCAATCTCTTCACAGGTGACAACCCCATCTGCTTTTTCCTTTGCGCACCACATGCTTATATCAATTATATCTTCAGAAACTAAAAATTTAATGTAAAAATGAGTGGAGAAAAAAGCAAGAAGTCCACCATTAAATAATGAATAAACTGATTATAAACTGCATCACAGCAAACATTAATGCTCATGATTTGATGCCACATCGAAAATGGAAATATAAAGAACATTTATAATTTTGAGAACTGAAGAAAAGAATCAGGAATGATTCTACTGGAAAAATGTAGTATTATTGTTTTCATCCTTGCTTGCTTTGTACTAGACAGGAATCCATTAACATCAAATAAGGCCTATTTCTAATCCCCTTGCTAAGCCCCAACCCTCGACCCAGGAGAATTTGTATTGAGGCAGAAACATGTCAATCATTTTGGCCAATTAAGCACAATAATAAACATGAAGCAAGGAAAGAAATGCAGGCGGTATTGCCAGGATAAGTAGAGCAGTGTCTACACATTTTGAAAGCTTGTCTACATTATGAGGTTAGCTCAATGAAAAATCATCTACAGCTTGTCTCCTAGGTCCAGGGGATATTCCTGATCTATAGCTTATTCATTTCCTGTGCTGATGACACATGCGTTCAGTATGTGGCAAATGGTAACAGGATTACATTTCACACATATTTCCCCGAGTTTTTGTTTCCTGAGTACTCCCCATGCTTCTGTAGTATGCTTCAGGCTAACAGCAATTCAAATGATCACTGGGTTTATCTGGGAGCTTGTGAAATAAATCAAGTGCTATTTGCATGCAGCAGGCTTACGAGATATGCTGGTAACAACGGTCTTGGTGATGTTCTCAGCTGACAAGGAGGTAGCTAAGAAATTTCTGTTTGATTTTTAGCTGTTCTCTAAGCTTATCTTGTAAATGGCAACACATTTTTATTTGACATCTAAAAGAACAATGTCACTGATTTGCAGAGGGCATCAAAAGTTCTACTGAATTTTTATTGTTTTTATTGATGGCCAACTTTCCCTGCCTCTGCCTGCTCAGTGACCCTTCCACAATAATTGAGTGGACCTGCAGCAGGGATTTGTACCGAGCTCTACAGGTAAAGTAAATGACAGGAAACAGAAGCTGTGCAAATCGCCTATGAAGGCAATGTACATAACCCCCTAAAATGTACAGGCGTATGTTGCCATGCAATTAGGAAAGGAAAGGTGAATTCTGAATAAATGTAGTAGCCATAAAATGTAAAACCACCCTGGGATTAGCTGAAAACCTAGGCTCTGTCTCTCTAGCAGTAGCCCAGCTCTGAGATGATCAGAATTCTGGGCAGGAAAGCCCATGTGCAGCGTGTGTACACATCCGTGGTGTCTCTTGGGGGTCAGAAAGAAAGCAGGAGAAGACAGGGAAAGTTTGGCTTGCTGCCAGCTCACATTTTTGTTTTGAACAAATGTGTGTAAAGAGTTTAGACAGAGTCCCTGAAGACACTGTTTATCTGCTCAGCTTCAAAGAAAGCCGCCACAGGAGGACTGTGATGAAATCTGGTGCAATTATCCCTTTCAAAGACAAAAAAACCAAACCAAACAAAACCAAAACAAAAGCACCAAAAAACTCGCCAAAAAAAACCTCCAAAAATGACCAAAAAAACCCCCTAAACCCCATGTATAGATAGATAGATAGATAGATAGATAGATAGATAGATATGTGTGTATGTATATATATATATATATATGT